>NTHP01000316.1:202103-218982 GCA_003416845.1 Oplegnathus fasciatus | reverse complement strand
TGTTGATTTGTGTGTCTGTGGTTTTACAGACTCGCTCTTTTGTGATTGTAACAGAAAGAAAAAAATGGAAACAGAATCCAGAAACGCCATCTGGTATTTGGGAGCTGTGTGTGTGTGTGTGTGTGTGTGTGTGTGTGTGTGTTTGGGAGTGTGTGAATGTGTGAGAGTGTGTTGAGGAGTGATCTTCTTCTGTGTGCCACACAGTTCTTGGTCTCCAGCCATTCGGTGTTTGGCTGCCAGCAGAGGTGTCAGTCTTCAGTTAAAGGGAGGCAGCACTGGCTGTTTGCTGTTTACTCGATTGGCAGAAATGGATTTTTGCCATTTTTTTTCTCTGTAAATATCACCTGTTCTGTCACACAGCCATCCCCACCCTGCTCGCTGGAAACAGCCGAGGACTTTCAGCCGCCATGCAGGATTTAGCTTTTTCTCAGATTTTCCTTTTTTATGAAAAAATAACTCAAACTTTGCTTTTGTGTAAAGAAAAATATTATTAATCAGATTTGAATCAAAAGTCTGGTTCATCCCATATGCTCTTTAAAAATGTGTTTCTGGATTTTCTGTGCTTTAAGAAATAGCAGGGATCAGGTATTAAATATTATCTTGTATATTAGTATTAGTAAGTTACTCTTTTCTATGGCAGCGTAAAAATCACCTGTTAGTGTCTCAACAAAAAATAAAATAAGATAATGAAATAAAAAGAAACTGTGTGAATTCTACTTATAGACATTATCGCAATATCATACTAACAAATAACAACAGGCATCATGTTGAAACTGGTTATTGTGCTTTTCATAAAATGGTAAACTAAACTAAATCACATTTAATTTCACCTGATACATGATGATAACGTTAATATATGTTTCATCAAGTCTGGTGTTTTTTTTAGGAAAATAACTGACTCAACTTTTTATTTATTTCCCCAAAAACATGCACAGGCTGTGCATTAGTCCTCAGCCTTGACCACCATCTTTCTGTCAGGCTGCGTGCAACCAAGCTCCACCAATCAGAGGGTAAAGGGGCCTGTATGTAGCCTAAGGGGCAACACCCAGGGCCAAAGTTGTCCACAAAGTGTAAATCATACTGCTGTGAGCGCACGGTAATAACTGAAGTCTTTTGGTGGACAGTAAGAGGACGCTGGGAGAGATTTTAGTGAGGAAATCAAACCAAAAGTCAAAAGCATCAAAGAGGTTCATCCTCTGGGGAGCAGGAGTTTGGTCAGGAGATTTCATGGTAATAAAAATGTGAGTGTGGCACCTTAAAGAAAAAACCCTCTGGGGAGCAGGAATGTCCTTAGATGGACCAAACCAGAACCAACTTCCCACACTGTCCTGATGGAGGCAAAACATCCCAAAATATTCAGGTTATAAAACAGCTGTCAGATCTACGAGTGGATTCAGACTTTCTGTCAGTGTGTTGAGGACTGGAGAGGAGCCGGGCCACAGTCTGTGGGACCACACAGCTGGGTGGGCTCGGGGTAACAGGTGTGTGTGTGTGTGCTTCACTGTGAACATTACACATGGACGTTCAGATACACGAGTGCAGGTTGTTCAGACACGACTGCACATTAACGGCTTCGTCCTAATTAATTATTTCCTATCAAAGCTACAGATCGCACCAGCTGTGGAACACTGTGAAATGTCCCTTTAATCACATCAAAATACCCCCACCCTCCCAACCCCCCACTCCCCAAACCTTCCACGCAAGCTGAACCATGATGGTGTAGTGAGCATTTTTAACCTATTAATGCTTTAACAGCAATCTGAGTGATTAAACAATTAGACAAATGGCACGGCGCTTCCAGGAGATAAAATCAAGAGTGCTACTTAGTCCGCTGTGATTAGAGGTGGGGGGATTATGTGAAGCAGCCAGATGTTTGCATATCAGCAGCAGCCTGATTACAGAGCAGAGCCGAGTCCTGGTGAGTGTGACGCCTCGTGGTGCCCGGCGGGAACATGGACTCACTGGTGGAGTCCGCCGCCATGCAGAGCAGGAACATCAACGTCAGATACGACTGAAAGCAAGTTACAGCTGCACCAATCTGTCCTTTAAGATAAGATAAGCCGTTATTGATCCTCAGAGGGGAAATTCAGGTGTTGCAGCAGCACAAAGCCAGAAATAAGTCCAGATAGATAAATATATATATATGTATTAGAAGTATATAAAATAAAAATAAGAATAGAAATAAAAATAGAAACTTTAAAAGAGCAATTAAACTCAAAATTACAAGACTGATTCAGTGGTGTGAGTTTAAAAATTGGTGTTTACTGGGAGGGTTTACCATGTGCAGACTGTTGTAATGGTGCACTGACAGTTTTTTTCTACTAATTCCTTAAACTTTATATCTGCATAAAGGGAAGTCGACGAGTCAGAGCGGATCTTTGAGCTTCAGCAGCGTCTCACTGAGCTCACTGGCACAGAAAGTGTAAAGTTTAACAAGCACAGGAAAGTAATCCAGGAGCGTGATCTGTGCCGTTATTAATTGAAGACACCTCAGCTACACATTTAATCTCCGTGTGAAGACAGATTAATGAGCATTAAATTATTTTTAGAGCAGTAAGCTGCTGAAACAGTGTCACAGCAGCGCCATATGTTTGGACATCAGAGAGCCGTTTAACAGCATCCAAAAAAAAAAGGATGTGAAGGAGTGTTTGTCAGCATCTACCTCCAAGGACTCATTCATTAGCAGTAATGTGGAGTGATCACCTCTTTATCAGTGTGTGTACAAACTCTCAGGTTTGTCCCGTGGCCAGACCCCCCCTCACAGCCCCCTCCCTTATCTAATTAAGTTGATTCAGAGCTGTGCCTGTGTGCGTGCAGGACCCCATTACTTACGGCTGTCCGGTCCGGGGCGCCCGCCGACCCCGCCGAGCCTGTCGCCGTGTTGTGCCAACGCCTCCGACAGGGGGAGCCGCTGACCCCACATCCCCCCTGTACCACCCCCACCCTGGGGGAGCCGAGGACGAACAGCTGGTGGGGGCATCAAGGGAGACCTCGGCCTGCTCCGCCCCCCCTCCCAGCCCCGCACACACACACACAGGAAGCACCTACTCACAGGGGAGTATGTCCTCTCCACTCCTTTAATCTGGTGGGGCTCAACATGGGGTCCCAGCACCTCCAGGGGTCCTTGAGAGGGTTCTAGGGGGTCATCGACTTTTACTTGATAAACAGCAGTTTACAGTATGTGCAGACTTTCTGTAAACTGAGTTTTCACACAAACTCTGTTGTGTGAGCTTCGTTCAGACTTGCTTGTGTGAGAAACAGACATCACAGCTGTCAGATGAACCTCAAGCTTTCCATCAGTGACCTTCAGTCAACTAAAATATGACAACATGGAAAGTACTTTAATTATCAGGATAAACACATACGTCTAAAATGCTGCTGTTGTCTGAGAACAGAAAAAACTTTCGTATTTCTCTTATGCTAGAGATTCCGGGGAGAGTAAATCCCGTCCAAACCTTCGTGCCACCACAGATCAACACAGAAAGTAAACAAAGAAAGCTGTGACACGTTTTATGTTCTTGATGCAGAGATATTAAACATAATTCAAATGAGTTACTATTCTTAATAGTTCACTAAACGGTGTGTTGTGTCGGAAAAGATGATCAAAAAAGAATAAAATGAGATATCAGATTGAGAAGAAAACCTGAGTGAAAGTGTGTGAATGTAACACCTCAATACAGAAATGACAGAGTCTGTGAAGGAGTCACAGACAGTAAGAAACCTAATTATCTTAATTAACAATACAAATATAATCAGAACAACATCAATGTGAACTTAGACTCAAACGACTGCTCTCTGTCAGATTAAGTTTTGCTGCCTCCTCTAACCTTCTCCAACCTCCCTCATCCTGTTTCCAGCCTCCTCTTCCTCCTGCACTCCTTCCTTCTCCTGACACCCTCGACATCGTCTCCCTCAGCCTCATTCTCATTTATGCTGATATTGGATTTTTCCGCACTTAACAATTTACTTCTAGTGCCGACTTTCAGAGCCAAAGCAAGAAGTAGTGTGTCTGTTTTATAGCAAGTTTTGAAGTAAGTGTGTGACGGTCGGAGTAGGAGGCCGATGGTCGTGTCCCGTCACAATCCAACAGTTAAGGGATCAGTATGCTTCAGACACGTTGAAGAACACTGATTTTAGGATTGTCCAAAACTTTTTGTAACTTTCTCAAACTGACAATCGAGCCCACTTTACACAGTTGGTGTGGAGGTGAGAGAGTCTGAACTCTGACAACTACTTCTGTCACTTTTCATGTGAACAACAGAGAGAAACACTATGAATGTCTTCCAGGACAGACTGTCTGAAAGTGAGCGTGTACGATTCGTAGCATTGAGACTGCAAAGACAGCCGGAGACACAGAGTTGTTGGGAGGCTGTGACGGAAGGATTTTCACCTTCCTGTGTGTCGAATTGGAAAAGTTCTCAGTAAACTTTGCCTTCAGACAAAAGGTTGTTGGTAGTTTGACCCAGTTTGTTTCAAGCATGCTGAACCTGTTAATGATAGCATGTGTTTTACGCTTGATCTTTCCATAATCTTAACCGAGTGCTGTAGTTTCAGATATCGTACCTGAACCCTTCCCTAATTATTTAAAGTGTCCAAACCTTGCATCGTTTATTCTCCACAGTCGCCATGCACAGACACTGCAGAAGGAAATAATTGTAAAAACGTTTGTATTGAGCATAATCATGAGTTTTGCAGAATCCTCTAATATAGGGTTGCTGCCCTCCTACCTCCTCGTTCCTCCCGCCCCTCCCCCCTGTTCGTGCAGCAGGAGGCCCCTCTCTCCTCCCTGCCAGCCGGGCAGCGTGGAGGGCAGTCGGGGCACAGAGGAGCCTGGTGCTGCCTGATGGCGGTCAGGACGGGCCGGGCTCAGCTACAGATGTGATGCCAGCTTTTGCCAGGGGTCACCTTGGAGAGGCCGATGGCAGCATGTCCACCCCCTCCTCACCCACCACCCCCCATCAGTACAGCTGGCTCCCTGCTTAATCCGCCACGGGGGGGAAGGAAGCCACACGGCCCGTTACATGTTTTCTACATACAGTTACTGTGTGTTTGTGGGGGAAAAGTACCTGAACCAAGCAGAAGCTCAGTGTCACATTTTACTTAAAGAAACATACTGGTGGTACACATCAAGTGTACTTTACTAAAGTTTTTAGATTGTCATTGTTTCTATGAAAATCAACCAGAATGAAAATCCTGTCTTTTGACTGTGAAGGTTCATTCCTGACCTTGGAAATAATAGTCTGACAATTTAACCAGAAAATCAAAAGAAAAGATGAACTGCTGCTTGTTTCCATCCTGTTGAGTGAATCTGAGTTCATTAGTTGATGGAGACAAACAGCTGGTGGAGCTGATTCTCCAGTCGCTGCCATTAAACCACCACAGAAGAAGAGGACACAAAGAGATGACGTCATTAAAAGAGCTCCAGTCAGAGCTCAAACGATGGAAAACCACGTGGAGAACATGATGGAGACATTTCTGTTAGTTTCATGTGTTAATGTGGGGAAGGTTACAGCTTCATCCTCCACACAGATCTGATGTTTCCTTCACTTTAAGTCACATGATTCATGTACGTCATCATCTGTTCACTAAGTCTGTTTCCATTGCACTTTGTTGCATTTTGCTTTTATTGATTCATCAACTTTTACACCTCAGCCAGGCGTAGAAACGTTTTTGCGATATTTATTGAAGTGTTTTTTTGTTTTTTTTTCAATTTTCAAGTTTCCCCTCAGATTTTTGTGCAGAAATTGAAAATGCTCATAAAAACAGGTGGATGGAAACTCACCTAATTGTATGAGGAACACAGAAAAGGTTGGACTGGCAGCTGCTCTGATTTGGAACATGTTTCAAGCTTGGTGTTTCCTGAGGAAGAGCGCCAAGCGTCTTCCTCAGGGTCGTAGCTGCCTCTTGGTGTGTGTATGTGTGTGAATGCATCGTTAGACCACCAGACCGCGAGGATGCCTCGAAGCAAAATGGAATATTTTTAATAGTGGTATTAGTATTTCTCCTGAAGTAATACCTTTGAATACTTCTTCCATCACTGTCTGAAAGTCAGAAGAAAGAAACTGACTGTAGTCTCCACACACACACACACACACTCGGGCCTCCGTCCAGCTCCAGTGTGGCCTGCAGAAGGTGAAGCCGCAGATCTGCTTTTCCAAACTGGATCCATCCTCTCTGCTAATCAGCCGTACATCTGCACGTTCCTAATTGTTTCCATCTCCCTTCCTGATTCTCAGTCCGTTCACCGTGCTGAGGGCTTTAACAGGCTGGTTCTGGTTTCAATGGAGGAGCATCGAGGGGCTTTACTCTGTGGTTGTGAAAAAATCCGCTTAGGTTTCTGCCGGAGCTCAAAGACTCTGCAGCCGTTAACAGATCAACTGGAGGATATTACATTTCTGCCTCAGACTGTGTGTTTCTGATACATTCCTATTGATAAATCACATGACGCTCAGCCTCAGCTCATATGGTGCAGTTAGATTACATAATTATACTGAAACTGAAAAATACCAGACTGCTTCTATTTCACGTTTTGTCACTGTCTTGTGAAAACCGCAGATCTCCAAGTTTAATGATTTTTAAAAAATGTTACAGATGAGGAGGATTTATGTGTCTGAGTAATTTCTCTCAGGCTCATAAATTCCTTCCAAAACCAACTTCGATTATTTAAAAAATGTGTTGTTTCCAATCTTAAAACAAACAAAAGGCATTTGAAGATCAACTGTTTTCACTGGACAGCGATGGGTTTTTACTAAAATACTTCCACCTGAACATAAAGAACATTTTAACTTATTTAGAGTAAAATGATCCAATTTAAGAAGTATATTTTACATTTTATATCCTCAATATCAGCGAAAATAAGTCTGTCTGTCGTCCGTCTGTATCAGTTAAACAGGGCAAAACTGAGTCTTTAGTATCCGCAGTGTTTCCAGTGTGACCGTTACCGTTGCAGTTCACTGATCCAGCAGGTACAGCTGCAGGTGAGCGAGTCCTCGGATAGGACGAGCTGAAACCAGAGAGGACTGTGGGAGCTCAGTGCTGATGGTCGACTGGGAGCATTAATGAAGCAGATTAGGTGTCCCAGCGTGGCCCTGCAGGCCTGCAGAGGCCAGGCAGAGGCCTCACCCTCCACACTCTGAACAACAACGCTCCTCAACATGAACCAGTTCAGGGTCCATCAGGCTCGGACTGCAACAGAAACCAAAGTTTCTACTGAGAACCTTCAGGATTTTAGACTTCTACAACTCTTGTTTTGAGAGTTTTGTTTCATTCTCACACAGACGCCGCAGATCCATCTCTGAGTTTAAAGAACTGTCGTTACACAACTGTTATTTAGAGTTATAATCTGAAAAGAGATCAAGAGATCGACATCGTGTGACCAACAGTGGAAGTAGTTTGCAGTGTTTGGGGAAATGAATCTCCATCCGCCCGACCTCTCAGACTCAACCTGTCTGTCAGCTCAAACAAGTACGCCTCTAGACCACTTGTCTAGTTAAGTTACTAGTTAAGTTAACCCGTTAAGGGGCCCTGGGGCAAAACTTTGCTGTACTTTGCATATTAATATTTCAGGTTGAGTTGATTTTACTGTATTGATGAAAATTTCCAACATTTCTGACAAATTTGCACTTTCAAAAACCAATTGGCTGGCAGTGACTGAGGCTTTTGGGGCCCCTGAGGTCTGGCAACTTACCTCACCTAGTAAGTGTTCTCACGACTTACAAACCATATGAACATTCCCACCAAGGACCCTCTTGAAAACAGGATGGTTTACCTTAAACTAGAATAAAGATCAAGTCAAAAATATGACCTTGAATTTGAAGGCAGCGTCTCAGGGAGCTCGTTTTCAAGGGAATCTGGCCAAGAAAGCCACGTTGTGGCGGACATAAAATAACAAACTGACATCAGAGGTATAGGCACACCAAACTGTCCTTCGTACCCCCCTCGAACACGTTTCAGCTGCCACACACTCTCGGCTCGAGACCACCCCATAAAAGACCCATTTTGGGGTGAATGGAGAGGTTTGTTAAAGAGGCCGGAGGACAATGAAATGGGATCAGCAAGCAGCAGATTTAATTAATCCAGTGAATGAGGAGAAAACAGAAGAGGCAGAGACCCAGCTGGAGATCACAAACCCAGTTCAGTCCTGGCACCAAAACCAGCAGGTCAGCGGGCTTCAGTTTCAGAGGGTCCGGCAGGATCAGATCCAAACAATACCCCCACTTTTTATACCATTCTGCCACTGGAAGACATCTAAAACTGGAACAGTCTGATGAAACAATAAGAAAACATGACCAGACAGATTTTAATATTCCACAGACCCGTTTCAGCACCGAGAAGTTTTGAGATTTGATACTCAGTCCGACTGCTGGCTAGTAAGTAGCTTTTGGCTGCAAGATGTAAACAAATTAGCAGTGACCTCGGCATTGTGCTTCACAAACCTGAACAAATCTTTAGAAGTGAAAAATCTTGTCATGACAAGATTCATTTTTGATGTTGGAAATAATAGTTTGAATTCTTTGTCAAGCATTTTTACAACATTATTTATTTTACAACATCAGGTCTAAGAAAATTACTGGTGACTACAACAGCAATAATGCAGACATTTATGTAACATTTTTTTTGTATGCTACCATTATTATGGAAGGCGTGATAACCAATTCCATCATAATTTGTTTCATCACATACATATATATATATATATATATATATATATATATATTTATAAATACATATATACATATACATATATATGTATATATGTATATATGCAGAAAATAGCATTTATGCATATATTTATAAATTTTTTTGAAATCATTTCCACCTCTAAAACCAAACCTAGACCCTTGAGTGAAGTCCTTTAAGTGGACAGTTGGACTTGGTGGGTGTTTGTTCAGACAGGAATGTGGGCGTCATGAGAAAGATTATTATCTCTGCTGCAGAGAAAAACATACACACCTTGATGAAATAAGTTGTGACCTCAGCGCGTCCTGTCAGGCGTATTGATCTGTGAGTGACGGGTGACGACGGCTGCTGTGGGACTCTCTCCAAACAGACCGGGCGGATCCGCTCCCGTGACCTTTAACCTCTGGCTCTGTGTCAGTCTTACAGAGAGGTTTACCTCATCTGAGCAGATGACATCTTCAGGGTTAACTCTCCCTTTTGCTGGCTCCGTTCACGCTGCAGGAAACTCTTGTTAATCTCTGAACTTGTGCTCATATCTGACTTTTCATATTCACTATAAAATTGTGTCCCACTGTGTCCCATTATTCTGTACAGACACCTCTTTAAACAACTAAAGTCACTTTCACATTTATGTTTATTAGTTTATTAGTAGACACAACCCTTAATATGATCGCAGGATTCTTTTAATTTCTTCATTTCATGCCTTAAAATATCCCTTAAATTAATTGTCATAATCCTTCATGTAAGAAAAGACTGGGCCGTATATTGACAACATTTAAGGCTTGACTCTGGTCTACGTGCTTTGAAATTAAATAGCTAAAGTAACCTGATTCCTGATTCTGAAAAGTTTAAAAGGAATTTAAAGAAACAGTTCGGGAAATACATTTCATCATGTCTGTATGGTAAATATGAATCTAAAGCCAACAGCAGCTTAGCTTAGCATGAAGACTGTACTCCGTATCACAGCTACCCTGAGCTGATGTATCAGAATTGGGAGAGAAGGAGTTGGATTGGTGCATTCATACCCAAAAATAGGACCAATTGACCAGTTAGGACTAATTTCCTTTCCTTGTTCAGTTGAAGCAGAGGCCTGTGAGAGGTGTGAACGATGCCGTCTGAACTGGGATGTTTCCAGCGGCAGTGTGAACAGAGCAGCGCTCTTATTTCTGTCCAATCTTTCACCAGTTGGCGGTTTCCTTCTTCCTGTGCCTTTCTGATATTTTGGCCTGCGAGTGCCTCCATGCCTCCCACCCTGTCCTCCTCCTCCTCCTCCTCCTCCTCCTCTTCCTCTTCCTCCCACTCTGAACCGGTGTCAGGTAGACGCTGTAAAAGCAGTGCAATGGATACCTCCTCACCTGCTCCTTCCCCGGGACCCCTGCTGAGAGCAAGCTGTTGTTCTCCAGGCCCTCCTCCTCACCCTCCCCTTGCCCCTCCTCACCCTGAACACACCTGTCCACCCCCCACCCGACCACTTGCCCCCACCCCCCCACCGGCCTCTGGCCTGGCGCTTCAATTATTGACGAAGCCTAAAGAATGCATGCATGAAGTTCAAGGCTTGTTTTCTGCGGCGATATATTTGTGCCTGCGTGTGTGATCAAAGCACAGAGACAGACAATAATATAAATATTATTTATAGAGAAATTATTATTTAATTTGAGCAAACAAAAATCAATTCTTTTTTTCTTGTCTTATTTGTGTATTTACTCTCTGTTGATTCATGTACTTGTTCTGTTACACTGCAGTAGTGTTTGCAGCCAGGCTGTTCACACTGATCAGAGTAAGGAAACGAGTATTGTACACAGTGATGAGCACTTTCCTGTTTACAAATGACTTTGCTCTGTTTATTGCATCTGTTAGAGCACTGCATTGGGATTGGGATCCTGTGGGTCCCAGTGCAAATCTCGCGGGAGCGGGCGGTCAGAAAATAAATTGCGGGATTTCCGCGGGATGAAAATTGTAGAAATGAGTTCCTTTATGTGCGTCAGTGATCACACTGTCCTGAAATAACCGCTGGTTTATTAAGAATAAACACCATGTGAACAGATCGGACATTAAAGCCAGTCCTCTTACGTGACTGTGTGAACTAGACTGAACCGGAGCACGTTCATTGGCGTTGCCATGGATACACATACACATGTATGGTGGCTCATAATGACCAAACAGGATGATCATTTAGATAAATGATCTACAAAAATCAAATCAAAGTGTTTAAATGCGGATGAGGAGAATATAATTTCGCTACATTATTACTGACAGGTATGCATCTCTTTATTAATATTACACAGTTAAATCATGTTTTTTCCCTGCAGAACGGGAGAAGACACAAAATCAGTGGAACTCTGTCGTGCGGGCGGGAATTTTTGCAGGAGCGTGATTAAGGAAACAGTCCCGAGCAGGACTCTACACCAGTGTCACACCTCACCATGGAAATGACAAGCTGCTTGTAGAGATTAGTCCTGTTGCTATTTTCTTTCATTTTCTGAGGGTTTAGGGACAGAAAGGAGCTCTTTACACATTCTCTGTAGAACCTGCTGACATTCCTCTGGTTGTTTTAGCTGAATAGTAAAGAACTGCATCATCTGTAAACAGACTGATTCTGCACTTCATTCATATATATGCAGAACAACAATGGCCCCATTACACTTCCCTGTGGCACACTGTAACTATATGAGGATAGGCTGGATAGGACATTTTGAAAATGAACATACTGACTCCTTCCTCGTAGAGGACCATTTCATCGTCAGTCACAGTCTGTAGTGTCCTGTTATTTAGTGCTGAACTGAATGAAAACCTGTTTTTAAGTTGAGGGATGACTTCGAGGCTGATTTAAAGGTCCCCTGTGTAATTTTTGACCACCAGTAGCGCTTTGGAGGAAACAAACAAACAAAACAGGGACGCCCTATGAGTTTGAATTCAATTGGACTTACAGTATGATCATCACGAGATCGTAGCTCATAAATTATGTCAAAGAAAGTCAAACTTCCAGCTTGGTATGTCATAATTCTGTCTCTGTACGGCAAACCATCAGAGTCAGAGTTCCATTATCATTCCACTCAGTTTCCATCTTTTTAAAGCAGTTCCTGGTGACTTCGATCATTTTCAGTTTTCTGAACAAACGCTGCTGAAGCCAGAGAGCGGCACAGGGAGCAGCACACATGCTTAAGGAGGAGGAGGAGGAGGAGTAGGAGGTGAGGGAGGGGGAGGCGCTGGGGGAGCAGGTCTCATTGTTTGGTATCTCTGCAGGACTGTAGCTAATAAAACTAAACTGGGCCTGAGGGGAAGTGGCTGAACTTCCTGTAGCGGTGGTATTTATTTATTCGGAGGGTCCGTTTCAGGTCTCCAGAGTCGGCCGTAAACAAAGAGCTCTCCTCCTCCGTCCAGATCGCCTGTTTGACTCTGATTTATTTATAATTCCCTGAAACCACTCTGCGTTGCAACCCGATCGCTGCGAGCTTGTGAAAACGTCGCTTTTCCTCGAGATTCGCTAAAAAGGAAGTACTCCCCTGTCCCTTTTTCCTCCCTTTCCTCCTCCGTTTAATTCCAGCCCTCGGCCACTCACGCAAATAAATACCTTTCTACTTAAACATACATGGGCTAATTAATTTAGCCCATCTGTTCCCCTCTCTGCATCACTTCCATGACACACACGAGTTTCCCCAAACACATTTGGCTCATGTTGCACTGATAACTGGGACACCGTGAAGAAAACCGAGGCGTTTCCACCGAAAAATGAAATAAACAGATCTGACAGAGTAAACAGAGCTTAATCCTTTTCCTTTTTCACACTCGGCGAGGCAGCAGGAGGAGAGACTGGAACTTAAAAACGTTGGAAAAGTTCAGAGGTGACGAGAGTTGGATAATCAGCAGTCCGGCAAACAGATGATCTAGATAGACTTCTTATGTGGAAGTTAACCTGGGGCAGCAGAAACTGTCCTGTGACAGAAGGTCAAAGGTCATTCTTCATTTTCAGATTGACTTTGAGCAAAACTCTGAGCTCCTACCTGCCGTCTGTGTCACGTAACTTTCTCCTAGAAATCTACATCTTCATCCTGAATGTACAGACAGCTGGACACAAAATATAATAATGGTTCCTGATTTATTCATCAGTCTGTGATCAGAAGAAAAACAGTTTTGACGGCTTGTCGAGATCACAGAGAAATAATTTGGAGATCATGAAATGATGAGATCAGAAACAGTTCTTCTGTCATCATGAGGAAACACTCAGGATTCAGTGGTTTGTTGTTTTGATCATGAGAAAACAGTTTGTCTTATTTTTCAGGATCTAAACAAAAAACAAAATACTGTAACTTGATATTCAGAAGTGGTTTGGACGGCTGCGACGCACTGTTTACTTGAGATTATGAAATAATTATTTTGTGACTTCAAGAACCTTCGGTTTGTTCACATTGTGAAACCTCATCATCGTATGAACATGATTAAATAAATAATATTCATCCATGTGTAGGTCGGGGTATGGAACCTCAATACTTGATGCTGACTGAAATGTGTCCGTAGTATCAAAAACTCTCAAGTACAGAAAGCTGTAATGAATGTTTGGATTCATAATCTTGTTGATTCATTCTTCGATCAGACAGTTCCTGATTTAAATCCTATTTTGACTGTATTTTATTTCCTTCTTGCACGGCGGCTTGAAATAATAGTTTGACAAAACAATCCCAACCCCAACAGTACTCGCTGTTTCTGGGACTTTTCATCCTATCACATGGTATTCATCAGTGGATGGAGTTTGCTCAGTTTAAATGGATGAACTCACAACAGCTACTGAGCTCACATGTTAGCAGATCCGTCTCTATGACAACCGAGCAAACTCCATCCACCAATAAAGATGTGTGATACGGTTGAAAGCTCAGGGAAAATCTAGTATGTGGACTGTGAGCTGGGATTTATTTGTCAAATGTCATATTTTATATAGTTTCTGTATTGGAACCAAACATCTGGTGTTGTATTAGCTCTTGTGTTGAAAACTTTCAAACCAGTCCCACCTGTTTGTAGAGCAGAATTACTCCTAATGCAACAAAGGCACATAATTCATAAATACAGACATTTCTTTGTTTCTTAAAGATCTGCTTTACACGACATTAATGTAACTTACAATAATGCAATAAAATCAGACATGATGTTGACTTAACTTTCTGCAGTTTTTATAGAAATGAACTGAAACCAGCTGCTGAAAAGAGGCAAACCTCTAAAACGATGGCAGTGAACCACATGATTAGTAGTAAACGGAGTGAAACGTGCTCGGATCAGAGGTGCAGGTTTGTCGTACGAAGCGTCTCAGCTGTTGTTGGTGATTCAGAAACAGCTGAGTGACATGTGAGGGCCGGCTCTCCTGAGGACCAGACAGTTGTTGCTTGTTGCTGAAACATCTGGACGGCCAACGGAGGATTTGTCTGGTTCCCCCCCGGCGGTGGACGAGCCAGTGGTATAATTGTAATATTTAGGGGAAAAGTTTGAAGGGAACTTGATTTAACCCTGAAGAACAGAGTTCTGGAAACTGGCTTCAGGGCTGCGGGAGAATATTCCCCCAACAGGACGAAGGAAAGAAGAGCTCGTATCAAACAGGAAATGACATCTGATTCTCCTTTAAGTTCTGACAGAGACGAGAGAACATCAGATCAACCAGAGAACCCTGGGAAAAAATACTTTATAGGCTTTACTTCTGATATACTTCTTATAATCTAATAAGGAGCTAATAATAAGAAAAGACCACCCGAACAAAAAGCGCACATGCTCTGGTTGAGTGGTATAATTATATTTATTAGACTCATTCACAGACCTGATGTGAAGCTTCAATAAGCAGTACTTTTCATTATTGATTAATCTGGCAACAATTTTTCTGATGAACTGATTTATCGTTCAGTCTATAAAATGTCAGGAAACAGTGAAAAATGCTCATCACAAGATCCCAGTCCAATGTGACATCTTCAAATGTCTTGTTTTGTCTGAGCAGCATCCAAAAAACATTTTTAAAAGCTTATTAATGATCAAAAATACATCAAATAGTTCAGATTATTAAGAGGAAAAGCAGCAAATCTTCACATTTGAAAAGCTGGAACCCTGCAATGATTTAAACGATTAGCAAAATACTTTCCAATTAATTTTCTGTTGATAATGTTAAATTGATTAATCAACTAATTGTTTCAGCTGTACTTGTATAAACTGTTGGGTCAGTTTAACCAACCACCAAGCAGCTGTTTTATAAATACAAACTGACTCATCAGTTTACCTCCATGTAAGAAAAACACGTTCTTTAAATCCTTTGCGAACAATTTGCTGAAAATTCTCACTCACATATTTTATATCCTCCATGAAGAAAAATAACTGCCCTGTCAGTCCCGTTGGGTCTCGTCAGTCTGAGCTGAGTTACGGGCCTTTAACAGATTCACCGATACCGTCCATCTTTAGACAAGCTATCGATTCGAAATCGGAAAAACCCCAAAAAAACCTTAAACAGGAAAACAAAGGAGGAAATTCATGAAGTACATTATAAGAGTAAATATAAAGTGTGATCAGTAAAGTCGAGTTTCAGGCAAAGTACAGAAGTGTTTGAGAGACGAAGTGAAACTGTATCTATCAGAAGAAGTTGTGGGTTTTCCCATTCACTTCAATAAGTGTTTTATCTAGTGGACGTTAGAGGAACTGCAGCCGAATACGCGTCAGATCAAACCTCAGCTTTGTCCAGATACGAGACGTGACGGCGAGCTCTGCAGTCAATCACTCTTCTGGTTGACCTCTCTGCGTTGACGCAACATGTTAGCGACAGAGCTGCCTTGTTGTTGTGCGTCTCCGCCGGTAGCCTGAAGCAGACAAACAGACAGATTCCCCTCCACCTGCTGCAGCCAGGAGTGTGTGTGTGTGTGTGTGTGTGTGTGTGTGTGTGTCCCAAGCTGTGGTCCAACACAAGTTGCGATCGATCGTCTCCCAGCAGCCTGTTTCTCTCTCTGGCAGCTGTTCCAACCAGAGGCTCCAATATGAATATTCATGATGCACCTATTCCCAGGGCCTCGGTCCGTCTGCAGCTGGACACACACACACACACACACACACACACTGTACATACACAGATACACTTCTTCTTCTAACATGTTAACATGGCACCAAAAACTCATCTTCAACATCTCAGTCGGACTCCGAGATAAAGACTGAGAATGTTTTCTGATTAAAGGTGGGTTCAGACTGAATATCCACCTCGCTTTATTTACCACAAACAGCCGACGTACCAACGGTGTAGATATCTCAGAGTCCGGCTGATCCCAAACGCGCCGGGTTTAAGTTCTTTCTGTCTGGAGTCATGAAGCTTCAGGATAAGTTGTTCAGATGCGTCTTCACCTCATTTCGTGCCGTCTACAGTGAAATCGTGTGTTTGTGTTTGCTCGGATGTGTTTTGCAGTTTGGCGCCACATGTTGCTCGTGAGCTCTGTGTTCAGTCTGGTCTGTTTTCTTCTAAAGCCGTTAGAAAGACGAGGATGTTTAATGCAACTGTCCACAGGTGTTTAGCTGCTCAGCTGCTGCTTTTCCCGTCAGGTCGGTGTGGCTTTGGCAGGAAGCGGCTCTGGTTGTTGACGGGGTTGAACTGTGACCTCAGTCTGTTGAACCAGCAGCAACCTGTTCAGGCCCCCCCACACTGTGTGATAACAGTTGGATCCAGGTTCATGTCACACTGTGTGACATGAGTCTGAGAAAGCTTTGATCGCAGTCTGTGTCACACGGTAACGTATCAGTCCTGTGGCGTGTCAGATTGTGCGATGAACGTCTGGTGGTGATATGATGGAAATATGACGTGCGATCGCGTCTCAACTCATCTCTTATTCTGTTCTATTCCTCTTTTTTTTTTTTTNTACAGTACAGTATCTATGAGTACAGTATGTGTCTATGCAGTGGTGGAGGAAGTATTCAAAACATTTACTTAAGTGAAAGTACTAATACCACACTGTAGAAATACTCTATTACAAGTAAAAGTCCTGCATTGACTTACTTCAGTAAAAGTCTGTGAGTATAATCAGGAAAATGTACTTCAAGTATTCACAGTAAAAGTACTCTCTGCAGTAAAATGTCCCCTGTGCCTGTTGTACTATTCTATATTCTCTCATTAGATTATTATTCCTCATCATTAATGTAAAAGCAGGATTTGACTGTTGGAGTTGGTTGAGGTGGAGCTCATTTTCAACTATTTTGTATC
>NTHP01000316.1:188802-201502 GCA_003416845.1 Oplegnathus fasciatus | reverse complement strand
GATTGATTGGTTTGTAAAAACAGTGAAAATAGTGAGAAATGCCGTCACAATGACCCAGAGCCCAAAGTGACACCTTCACAATGCTTGTTGTGTCCGACCAACAGTCCAAACCTCGACATTATTAAAATACATTACAATTATTCAGATCATTCAAAGGAAAAGCAGCAAATCTTCACATGTGAGAAGCTGAAATGTTTCTACAGGAAAAATGACTTCAACCATCATCAGAATAGACGAATGGTTTCAGCTGTACTCGTATAAACTGTTGGGTTTGATTTATATAAAAAACTCTTCATATGTTTTGTGTAAAAATCCTAACTTGTAAAGTAACTAAAGCTGTCAGATAAATGTGGTGCAGTAGAAGTAGAAAGTAGAATGAAAAGAAAGGACTCAAGTAAAGTACAAGTACCTCAAATTTGTTCTGAAATGTACTTGGTTATATTCCACCACTGTGTCTATGGGCACCAACAATGTGTATTCTACATCACCTCCTGTCGTATTGTGATTGGATGGTTTGTAGATGTGTCTGTAGCAGCAGTCAGTTCCTCCTTTAGTCCCGTCATCACGTCTGTATCTGTGAGCAGGTGGCAGACGAGGAAGTCGAAAAGTCTCTCGAGTTTCTAAATCCTTAATGAGCCGCTGCAGACGCAGGAAACGATGTACAGGCTGCATCCCAACACGAATAATGTCTCTCACCTGTACTCCTCTGCTGATTGTCTTCTTCTTTCAAGAGCTGACTGATCTTAAAACACTCGTTATTGTTCCTTTTTATCGCCCCAAGTTTGGTCTTATAGGTATAAAAACACTTGTGGTGGTCGTGTTTAAGGTGGTCTGAAGAAGTGTGATCTGTCTTATGGTGATTTGTGGAGTTGTACGAAGTGATAAAGGTGGAATGGAAAGGTGTAGCAGTGGTAAGGTGCTCTACAGAGGTGTAGGTGGGAGAAGGAGGAGTTAAGGTGGTTTCTGGTGCTGTATAGGAGAAAGTTAAGATGGTGTAAGGAGGTGTAGCAGTTTTTAAGGTGGACCGTTGTGGTTTAGGAAGTGGTTAAGGTGGAATTAAGAGGTGTAGTTAAGAGGTAAGATGTTCTGAGGAGGTATCTGAAGGAGTTAAGGTGGTATGAGGAGGTTGTGCAGATGTATAGGAGGGAACTGACATGGTATAAGGAGGTAATGGAGGCTCTTAAGGTTGACTATTGTGGTTTAGGAAGTGTTTAAGGTGGTATGAGGTGGTGTGTGACCTGTCCTGGATTTTAACGCATTAATTCTTCCGTTATATCACATGACATTATCCTGTTTCTCCTTTTCCAATAGGACATGAACGCAGCGTTAGTCTTCCTCGTTTTTCCTGGCCTTTAGTTTGTCTTCTCCCTCTTTGGAAATCCCCCTCGCATCCACTCACCTCCCTCTCCTGGGGAGTCAACCCGCTCCTCCATCTTCCTCCCGGGGATTTAGCCTCCCCTCCAGCCTCGGCCGACCGGATGAGGAGGCCTGAAGGGAGCGTGAAGAGGAGGAGGAGGAGGAGGAGGAGGAGGAGGCGCTACCCAAAGAGAGCAGCCATGTGCTTCTCATTAAGTGCTGCGGAAATAAGTGCTGACCCGTTCGCTCAGGAGGGCACATCCATTTACTGCTGCAGAGCCGACAATCACAGCCGGACACAGTCCAGGAGAGAGAGGAGGGAGAGAGGCAGAGGGGGAGAGAGGGGGAGAGAAAGGGGGAGAGAGGGGGAGAGGATGGACTAATGTGGGAAAGTAGAAAGACAGGAGGGAGGAGAAGAAGAGACGGGTAGGAACACCAGGACAAGAAGCTAGCTAGAAGCGCAGCTGGGGTGTATTTAAGGTGGTCTGGAGGGCGAAGTTAAGGTGGTATTAGGGTAGTTTGTGGTGTTAGGAGGGAGTTGAAGTGTTAAGAAATGTGGGAGGTTGATAAAGTTGCACAATCATGGCTCAGAGAGGGGTTAAGGTGGACTATGGTGGAGTAGGAGGTTGTTCAGGTGTCAATGAAGGTGTACAACGTGGTTAAGGTGGTCTGTGGCATCGTTAGAAGGTGGACAAGGTCTTATTTAGAAGTGGAGGGGTGGTTACATTAATGTGACGATGGTATGAGGAGATAAAGGTGGTTTGTTGTGTTGTCTCAAGGAGTTAAGGTGGACTGTGTGGGTGGCGTAATGCTTTAGGAGGTAGGTAAGGAAGCACAGGTGGTTGATAAGATTGGACATAGTTTAGGAAGTGTTTAAGGTGGACTAGGGTGGAGTCGGAGGCTGCCAGTGAATCTATAATGGTGTACAACATGATTAAGGTGGTCTGTAGCGTTGTAGGAGGTGGTTACATTGATCTGAGGAGGTGTGGGAGGATGATAAAGTGCTAAATGTGGTTTGTGATGCTGCAGGATAGGAGAACGTGATGAGAGTGTGCTAAATGAGGTGGCGGTTAGAGTTGTAGGATGTAGCTGCATTGGCCTAAGGAGGTGTAAGACAGAGTTAAGGTGGTCTGAGGAAGTTTAGGAGGTTATAAAGGTGGTCTGTGGTGTTGAAAGCTTTGTGAGGTGGTTTGTGGAGATGTAGCAGGGAGTTAAGGTGGACTACAGTGGAGCAGTGAAGGTGAACAACATGACTAAGGTGGTCTGTAGCATTTTAGGAGGTGGTTAAGGTCGTGTTTAGAGGTGTAGGGTGTGGTTACATTGATCTGAATGGATGAAGAGGGAAGTTAAGGTGGGCTGAGGAAATGTAGGGGGTAATAAAAGACAACTGGTGAGATGTAAGAGGTTGTTAGGGTAATCATTGGAAGACGTGGTAGGAAGTACCCAAAGTCATTAAGGTGGACTGTCATGGACTTAGTAGGTGGTCAAGGCGGTGAAAATGTACTTAAAGAGATAATCTGGAAGATTTTCATTTAAATAAACATCTGTTAAGTCACTATCTATCACCGAATGATGCAACACAATGGTGACTGAGCCTGTGGCCCACTGATGAAAGCCTGCAGCATCTGCAGTATTACGACCCGGGTGTCGGGAGCGACTTTCCCGGAAAAATCACAAGCGGAGCACAGTTAGACTTTTAACAAGACTTTTAACGCAACAGACTCGCTCTTCAACTCACCTGTGGGTGAAGCAGCGTGCTGCTAACGTTGTGAGTAAACGGTTAACGGTAAACGGGCCAAACAAACACAGAAAAGATCGATGACTACAGACGAGGAAACTGAAACTGAAACTGAAGTGAGGTCCAAAAACACACCTGCAGTTACCGATTATCACCATAGGTGCTGCGAAAGACAATGAAATGAACATTTTCGAGAACTTTAAAGTATAAAAGTAAAAGTACTCATTACACTCTGTCAGTTTTACATTTTTGTACATTATACTACTGGATTATCATTTTAGGTGCATTAACATGTAAGCAGCATTTAAATATTGTAACTGATAAACTGTCAGGTAGCTTCATTCACTGTGTAACAAATCATTATATTTCATAGGATCATTACAGGTTTTTCACATGCAAAGTAACTACAGCTGTCAGACAAAATGTAGTGGAGTAAAAAATACAATATTTACCTCTGAATTGTAGCAGAGTAGAAGTATAAAGTAGCATGAAATTGAAAGATTAAAGTAAAGAAGTACCTTAGAATTGTACCTTAAGTTACTTTACACCACTGGTTGTTACTGTAAGGTGGTAGGAGGAGGTGGAGTAAGTTGTTCAGGTGGGCTTTGTTGGCTAAAACTGTGTTCATCTTTGAATGAGACGCAGCTGATTCTCTGTAAGTCGACTCTTTAAAACACAGACGATGTGACGGGTGAACGGACCGATCCAGATTTCATGACAAACATGTTTGGACGTGTGCCCGGGTGTTTCCTCGAGTGCATGCATCATCCACAAACCCAGATCCATCTTCACCTGGTCCACATATGGAGGGTGGGGGGTGTCGGGGTAGGAGGGGGGTGTGACGGGGTCGGTGAGTGATGGCGTCCCTGCGTCCCACTTCCTCCTGCAGCATCCTTCATCATCCTCGCTCCCCGCTGTCGCCCCCGCCGTGTTCATCACTCTCCTCCACACTCAGGTCACACACCTCTGAGTCCACTGAGCTCTCTCTCACACACACACACACACACAAAATACAAAACACACACACCGAATACACTCAATGTTTTCAATGAAATCAAGAGAACTTTTCAAAGTCCTAAAAAAATGAAAAAACCTTTTCAGCTGCTTTAAGTGCTGCAACTTGAACTGCAACTCTCGTATCAGATCTCACATACAAACATTTATCATTTTAACACACTCAGCCTCTTCTATTTTTTTTAGATTAGACCAAACCAGCTGACACACAGTAAGTTTGGGGTACTGGGACCACTGGGGGCTCTGGTAATCCAGCCTCACTCCTCATCAGTTCAATGCGCACAAGAATTGTGGAGCCTCCAGATTTGGCACTTTTTTGACTGTTTGAGATCAACTTGGAAATGTTCTGTCTTGTAGGATGTGTTTAAGGTGGTCTGAGGAGGTGTAGGAGGTAGTCAGTGTGGTGTAAGGAGGTGGGTAAGGTTTGTGGTTTTGTAAGAGGGAGTTGAGGTAGGCAGGAGTTATTTCAGTGCCTGCAGTAAAAGTCTGGTTCATGTTCTCATAGACAACACTGGACATGAAACTCTCCTGGTTGAATCATCAGAACAAAAGATGAACAACTGTGTTAGAAAATATCTGGTTCTTTGATAAAAAGTCAAAAGTCTCAAAGTGCATTTGAGTTAGAAACGTCTGATGACTGAAGGTAGGTTCTGTTTTGTGTAAATCACACGTGGTGATAACCTGATAAAACATTCAGCGGCGCTCAGGCTGATCAATAAGTCTCCTTCTCAGAGTGGAGGCACCTCATCAGACGCTGCGACCACATCATGTTGTATCTGCTTAAGGAAGTCTTTATGTTGGGAACATGACCTCTGTTTGACCTCTGTGTTGGCTCTGGTGCTCAGGCGTCCCTGAGCTGCTGGCAGGGTCAGCCGATGTGTTTGAGCTGAAGTGGCTTCACCGCTCAGATGGATGTATTACCACCAGACCTCCAGCAGAGGGAGACATTACACTGTGAATAGACGCTCTGGGAGCCTCAGTCCTCTCAGTTCGTTTCGTCTTGTTAATGATTTTCCTGTTTTAATCCTTAAAACATACGATCTTTGTTTTTCCACAATGATGTATTTTCTTACTGTTTGTTTTTAATTTAAACCACTCACATGGTTTAAAGGCAATTATTGACACAGAGACATTTATTATTTTATCCATGCTGATTAGAAAGAATGAGTCTTATTTCTCTGTAAAACACTTTGTGCCAGCTGGTTGTAATTCCATGAAACTGTTTCTGCTGCCTTTCATAACGGTTATAAATATCTCCAATCAGCACCTGACAGGCTTCATATTGGCTGCTGCAGAATCACAGCACATGAAGCCCATGAATTTCTCAGCCATGCATCTGAAGTTCAAACACAATGCTCGTATGAATTAGTCATCCGTTCCCACCCCCCTCCCACTTCAAAACACTACAAGGCCACTGGCTATGGTAAATGAAGACATTAAAGGGGAGAGCGGGAGCGCATCAAGAGGATTTGGGGGGAGCTTTCTCTCCAAAAAAGCAGATTTGGCCCGCTCGGGCCCCTGACAGCAGCACATGTTGTGGGAAGATAGCGGGCGGCGACGGCATACAAAGGCGGCCCTGAGCCGAGCGGAGCGGCGTGAGGCTCCCTGGCAATCGGCCGCCGCCCTCTGCCGCCTTGGCGCTGTCGCCCCACGTTAGTCACACCGCAGGAGACGGGGCCCGGCCTCCCGACCGCCGCCAAGGGCCACAAAAGTCCCTCTGCCGCTCGACGGTAAAGCTCCAGTCTGCAGCCCCCCCCACCTCTGGAGACAGAGACAGATATACAGCATGAGATGAGACAGGATGGTGGCAGCGTTCAATTAAAAAGGCATTAGAGCGGAAAAACCAGCGGACGTGACGCTGGCTGCAGCAGCGGCCTAAAACCAGCAGACGCCACCCGGTCATCATGTTTTCTCACAGTTAACTGTGGCCTGTTCTCCACATGTCCAGGAAAAATAACTTATGAAAATGACTCAACAGATTTCTGTGTTCTCAAACACCAAAATCATTTTCAGTTCGTTGACTTGATTTAATTTCTTTTTTACAGTCCGGTCAAAAAGGAATGAGGTAAAAGTTTTAGAGTGCAGTGACGGACAAAACCAAGCAAACATCTAAAAAAACACACAAGCAAGTCTAAAAGTAGAAATAATCACAAATTTAAGTAAATACAAGTTTAATTTTAAATGAGGCACATAAAGAGACCTCATTTTAGAGGCGTCCATGGTTAGGTAAAATTATTTTGAGTGATTTTCGTTTTTAACTCAACAAACAAAAATCCACAATTTTCCCACATTTCATATCGAGAAAATTGTGTTTTTCTTTATTCACATAAAAATGAATTTCCCGTCACATCAGATGTCGACTTCCAGCAGAACCAGAGCAGAACGCAGACTCACAGCTGATCAGATTTAGTCTCATAAATATGTGGGAAACATTTTAAATGTCTAAAATTAAATCTGTGTACAGCGTGTACGGAGCTGGTCCTCCTGGTCCTGGTCCACAAACAGACCTCATTAG
This sequence comes from Oplegnathus fasciatus, assembly GCA_003416845.1. Classification (NCBI taxonomy): domain Eukaryota; kingdom Metazoa; phylum Chordata; class Actinopteri; order Centrarchiformes; family Oplegnathidae; genus Oplegnathus; species Oplegnathus fasciatus. The sequence continues at coordinate 194,879 of NTHP01000316.1, read as the reverse complement.
ACCACGAACATTTATCAGATCACACTTCGTTCAGAAGATCTGAGTTGGTTTCTTTTTCACTCTGTAATTATATTTTTTTTCTGAATTAAAAGTGGAATTAATCCATTTCTGATTTGGCTGTTAGACCCCTGGAATCTCCTTGAGGGCCCCAGAAGGCCCCTGAGCCACAGTTTATGGTCTATATAACGTTTTTAGGACCACTTGTGTATGAAAAAATTGAGGCTTTAGATCAAATCATAAAATATTTGGATTATCATTTTGTCCAAAATCTCAAAATGTGTCTGTATATTTTGGTATAAAATGTGTGTTAATTATAATTTAAGAAGCGTTTATTTGTGCGACTCGTCCTGATTGGCTGATTGGTAGTCCAATCAGGAAGCAGCTCTGTGACGTCTAACGAAGCGGCTGACGAGCTTCTGATCAATCACCTCCTCACTGTAATTAATGCAGCGATCCCATTGGTTCCCATCCTGTCTCACACCTGCTAGTTCTTGTGTGTGTGTGTGTGTGTGTGTGTGTGTGTGTGTGTGTGTGTGTGTGTGTGTTGGAGCATTTCCTGCCTTGTTACCTTCCAGTGTTGTTGTGTTCAGGTGAATTCACTCCATTATAAACACAACGAGCCGATTAAAGCAGCTGTCTGTCAGCGCGGTCTGTTGAACACGATCCTGACTGTCTGTACGTCCGTCAGCCCGTTACACTGGATCACAGTAAACCACATCAAACCACATTAAACCACATCAAACCACTTCATATGTAATATTACATCTAATATTAGATTCTGTCTCTCTGCTGAGAATCAGACCGATCTGCTCCATGAATGAATTTACGTTCATATTTCTGTTTCCTCAGTTTTACACCTGAAACAACATTTAGATATTTAATTGTAATTAAATGTAAAAGTTACATTTTTGGAATATTTTTCTTTAACTTAAAACTTTTAGACCAATAAAATGACCGGACCACGGGGTCTCGCCTGTTTCTTACAGTTAAAAAGTAATTAACTATAATTAATGGTATCTGATGTATAAAGTATGAATATTTTATAAATATTTTATATGAACTTTACTTTATCAGGATAGTGTCAATACAACAATAACAAAAAACCCAGCGCAACAGAAAATACAGTTCAAAACAGCAAAGACGGACGAGGAAACAAAACTTTGAGAAATATAAATTTGTTTTTCTACAAAACCATTTTCTTCATCGAAACAGTCAAGTTCTCAAATGTTAAACAGGCAGCCGCACACAGACCGTGAGTCTGAACTGTGAAAAAATAAGATTAAAATCAGGAAAAATCAGATCAAAAATAAGTAAAGAACATGATCAGACATTTGCTGCCAACTTTCAGTACCTGAAAACACAAAAAAAGTACTGAGGTTCTGTTCAAAATACAAAAAATCCCAAAACAAACAAACAAACAACAACCCCCCCACCCCCCCAACAAAAACAAATATCACAAAATATCTTTACACTGTCCAAACTACGTATAACATATTGATATCTGACTGACTGGTTTACTGGTTTGCAGACTGGTTGCTTGGCAGAGAGGAGACAGAAGGAGGTACGGGGGGGGGTGGGGGGTCCAGCATATGCCCGGCCCTGCTGACAGCTTGCCTACGTTCCCCATCATCTCGCCCGCAGGCTTCCTTCTTCCTCTCAAAGAAGGCAGAATATTTTTTGGGCGCCCAGTCAGGTTGGGTCCTGGTGAAACCTGCGTGTGCGTGGGCAATCTGCTGCCGAGGGAAGAGCGAAGGCATTAATATGTGTGTGTGTGTGTGTGTGTGTGTGTGTGTGAGCCTGGTTTAGATATGTAAGACAGAGAGAAGAAGGAGACGAAGAAGAATCTGAGGAGCTCGTCTCTTGTCAGGGTCGACCTCTGACCCCTCGCTGCTTTCCCTTCAGCGCTTACCAGATATTTTCGTTAGCTTGTATAATGTGAAACTTTCTCCTCGGCTGGATCCATAAACTGAACACAGAGAGTTCAACACACACACACACACACACACACACACACACTCGCTCTCTCTCTGAGGGAGGCCGGGGGTGAGAGGAGATGGGAGGGTTTTTTGTTATTTGTACGCTGATGAACCGCTGACTCGACTCGTCCTCCGGCCCCCCCCCAGCGGTCTCTTCTACCTTGACCCTCCTCTTGGTCAGGACGAAGACAAGGCTGCGTTCGCCGTCTGCACCTTCAGATCCTTTAAAATCTGCTGCGTTTGATACTTTCAGTTTGATGTGTTTGTCCAGGTGAGAACGACGATGTTACAACAAACTACGCCGAGTCTTTGCTCAGCCAACAGAGAAATAAGTTCCAACCATTGTTCCTGATTAATCTGCCACTTTAAATTCAAATCCATTAATCCATAAAATACTATTAATAAGTAAAAAAGTCAGTGTGGAAACATGTGAACAAAGAGCTCGAGGGAGTCCAAAAAACTGTGAATTCGATCTCCCAAAAGACTTCATTGTCGTGCTGCTGATAGTTCAGGGAACTTTTAAAGCTTTGCAACAAGAATCTGATGCTTTTGATATGAGCCCTGCTATTAGGATGTGGTTAGCTTAGCTTAGCATAAAGACTGAGCTAAGCTAAGCAGAGGGAAACAGCTAGCCTCCATCCGCGCAGTATCTCTGTTCAGCATCTCCGGCTCACAGCCTCACCGTGACAAAACTTCAGGAAGCTGTAGAAAACTGTCACTCAACAAGAAATAGTTCATTTAAAATGCATTATGATTAAATAAATCAGATAAAACATGTTCATCGGTGAGTGTATTTTCTAACTTTGGACAGAGCCAGGCTAGCTGTTTCCCTCTACTTCCAGTCTTTATGCTAAGCTAGGCTAACCTGTCCTTACACAGAAAGAAAAAGAATAAGCACATTTCCCAAAATATTTAACAACACAAAGAACCCCCAAAAAACTTTAAAACACACAAATGTATTAATTAGACAAAAACAGTAACAAGTGATTATCAGAACTCCCCCAAATGACACTCTGGTTTAATACAACCAGCTGGAGGAGATTTGCATCATTAGACTGAATCAGAAACACGTCCACTTGTTTCTGTTCTTTGTGTGTTCTGTATGAGCGAGTTGAATGTGATGATTGCTGCTGCAGAAACCAGCAGAAACAGTTTGTGTTCTGTTGGCAGGCGGCTCCGACTCTCTGTTTGTGTCTGAATCTTTGTGTATAAACTTGAAATAGTCGGGGTGGTGCCGTTCTAAATAATATTGTGAGATGGCATATGTGTCTAACACGTGCTGTACACACACACACACACACACACACTGGCTCATCAATGAAAGTCGGTCAGAGGGTGGGGGGGTTCCGGCCTCTCCCCATGCTCTGCCAGGCCATCTGTTCCTCCTGCCTCCCTCTCACTACACAACTGCCTTCCTGTTTCATCCTCTTCTTCTGTTGTAGCCACACAAACCCGTCTCTCACACACACACACACACACACACAAACTAACCCAGCCCCATCAGCCAATACCCCGTCAGAGTTTCGAAGATGAGTTTTGTACCATCTGAGTGAGATGAGTTTATTATCCGAGCGCTGGTATTCTGGCGCAGACATTCATCGCACATTTTCGTGTTTTCAGACGCCAAACAGAACATCGTCCAAACCGCCAAGGTCATCGCCAAACGGTGTCTCAGTTTTTCAGAAGCGAAAATGCCAAAAAATGTGAGAGCTGAGCTGCGAGTAGAGTGGAAACAGTCTGCAGATCCGCCGGTGTCGACGCCACAGTAAAACGTTTGCTTGTGTCTCATTTCGTCCAGTTTTTGAGATAAAAAATCGTGTTGGTGTGACGTGAAACTCCGGCCTGTGTCTTTAACACCCCGCTGGACCTGACTGGTACTGCCACATTTGTGCCCCCGACCCTCGACCCCTTTGTTTATTGGCTACACTCTCTTCATTTGTGTATCTGCTTACAAAACACCAAGTTCCTTAATAATCCAGCTTGAAGCTTTGAGCAACAGAAACCTGCACTAAGGGCTAAACCAGCATGCAGAGCTGACAGCTAACTTGTGACTATTGTTTAGTGTTTCAGGGTAGCTGAGTTTCTGTACTGACCCCAAAAATATTCGATCAAAGAAAAACTTTTTAAAATCAATCGAGCTGCAAGATGACTTTTTCTCCCTTTTGTTCGTCCTTCACCTGTCTCACTCTCTCTGTTTTACTGCCTTATTCTTCATCTCTCTTTATCTGTTGCCCTCTTCTTCATTTTTCACCCCGTATTAATTCCTTCATCTTTCTTCTCTCTCCATTTTCCTGCTTTTTGACCTCGATATCTCTCTTCCCCTTTCTTCTCCTCATCCTCTTTTCCCTCGTTCCCTGGTTTCTTCATATCTCTTTCTTCCTTTTCTTTTCTTATCTAATTCGTCCTTTTCTTTTACCCGTCCTTTACCAACATCACTTTGCTTTTCCATTTTCCTCCTCCTTCTTCCCCTCAGTCCTCCTGGTTTCTCTCTCTCTTTTTTCCTGGTTTTCCAGCCTTATCCCTCCTCCTTCTCCCTTCTTCTCTTCCTCCCTTGTCTCATTTTTTAACTCTCCTTCTCTTTCCTGCTTTTCTGACCTTACTCTCCCTCCTCATCACTCTATTTTTACTCTCTCCTTCTGTTTTCCTGTCTCTTCCTCCTCTCCTGTTTTTCCACTCTTTCCTCTCTCCCTCTCTCTCTCTCTCCTCTCTCTCTCTCTCTCTCTCTCTGGTTGTGCGAGCTTGGCGGAGTCTTGGTTTCAGGCCCGGTGCTGTTGGCTGATCTCCAGCCTGGCAGCAGCTCAGTGGGAGCAGGTGGAGCCCCCATCCCCCATCACACACACACACACACACACACACACACACACACACACACACACACACTTTGTGGTCCTGCAGTATTTTTTAGCCCAAACCCGCCGCCGTCTCCATGGTGACGTCCATGTCGAGTTTTTGAATTTCTGCTCACGTCTGATTGGTCGGCTGTTTGTAAGTGTTGTAGGATGTAACTCATATCTCCCATAATAACCTGAACTCACTCTGATGTTTCTTCACTTCTGACTCGACTCAAATCTCTTCTTCTTTTTCTTTTTTAACGCTGCTCTGACGACACTTTACCTCCACACACTGATATACTGTCACGTAGACACTCTACCTGCTCATGATAATAGAACAGCTATTTACAGATTTACAGCATTACATAGAAACACATTTTATCCCGTCGCTGTAGAGCTGTGTGGCCATGCAGATAGTTCTGTTTGTTTTTGTCTGAGACCCTCCTCAATCATTTCAGAAATTAGATCTGAAAAATGAATCAGCAGCTTAAAGTGTCGTGGTTATGCTGGATATGTGAACATTTTTATTGATCTATTTTCTGCCAAAGAAACAGTCCCAATGAAAAGCGCCCTGGTATTTTTTATGGTTTATTCAGAATGACCAACATAACTGCATGACAGGGACACTTGGAAATGAGACAAATATCAGTCTGTCTTTTTGTAATTTAAGTGAACTGACTTTTTTCTTAAAATTGTTTTCATATCATCTTTATATGTTTTCAAACCCAAGACTCATATTACAGATGTCTGATGCATCGTTTCAGACACATTTCCCCAAAACTCAGATTGTTTGACTGTTACCTTTGGAAATCTTTGGGATTTCTACTGGAGTTTAGTGGGTTTGAACAAAGTTGAGTGAAACAACACGAGTTTGTAAAGAAGAGAACGTACCGTATTTAAACATCACTTTTTCAGCAGCATCAAGACTTCATTCAAAAACTGAGCAATGTTTTTAATTCCACTTTATTTCTTACTTTTTGCAGTGTGAATATGTAAACAATATATAATATATAATAATAATAATAATAATAATAATAATATTATAAAAGAAATTGTGTGAAATTAGGGCATGTTACGATGACCCGTTGTCATGGTAACGGCTGACATGTTGTGGTGCTGATGGTGAGGGTCTGACTCTGAGTTTCGAGCTGTTGATGAAGCTGAAGGAGAGTTTGAGCTGCGGTGTGAATGCAGCCCGGTATGTGTGAAGAGCCAACACCTGGAGGAGAGGACCAGGTGTGTGTGTGTGTGTGTGTGTGTGTGTGTGTGT
>NTHP01000316.1:171570-188358 GCA_003416845.1 Oplegnathus fasciatus | reverse complement strand
TGTGTGTGTGTGTGTGTGCAGGTTATAGTGAGGACACACACACATGGCAGTGCTACTTGTTTATTCATAAAGTGATGGCAGTGAAGGACCTCGGAGCCGATGCCCCTTCTACACATGTTATTACCACGAAGCAAACACACACACACATGTTTGTGCTTCTATACTTGTGAGGACCCTCCTTCACATAATGCATTCTCTAACCTTAATCCAAACATAATTCTAAGATTAACCCTTATTAAACCAAGTCTAAACCCTCAAACAGCCCTTTGAAGAAGTGAGGATTAGTTCCTCACTTCCCAGAAATGTCCTTGTTTTCAAAAAAATCATCCTCACTTTGCTAAAATTGCCCTGAATGTCAGGGTGTAAACTTAGACCGGTCCTCACACAGATACAAAAAGCACACACACACCCACATTTTCACTCTCTCGCTTTTATTCAATTTTGTGCAGAAATCAGAAATCAAACTCAGCGCTCTGTCACCTGTCGCCGGGCGGTTTTACTCTCTGGAAGCTCTTTGTCTCTCCCCGCTCATCCTGTGGCCTGCTGGGAGTTTGTCTTAGTCAGTCAGTGTGCAGTAATGAGTGAGTGAGTGAGTGAATGAATGACAGGGTGGATTATAGTTGACGTGCTGCTGAGGGTTAATCCCTTCACTTCTGCCTCTGATGGAATTCAACACGTGTTCAAGAATTTTAAATTCTAAATAATTCATTCTTTATTTTAGATATTTTATTGAGAGTAATATTGTTTAATTATTACTATTTATAAGTATAAATGAAGTATCATTTCATTTATAAACAGAGTCAGTAAAACAGCATCTATTTCAGGTTGTGTAGAAATACTTTGGTTTACATTTGATTCATTTCAAACATTATTCCGTCTTCAGTCACCTAAAAGAGATGTTATATAGATATTTAAAAAATTGTACAGAACAAATATAAACTCACCTAAAAGCATCTGCGCAGCCACATTCCTTTTACAACAGATTTTATTGTAATTTAATGATGTCTTTGTTTATGCTTTTTCTCTTCCTGGAAAAGATTCAAGTAAATTTTCAGTTAAATAATCAAATCAACTGCGTTTGTCTTTCAGTTATTTTTATCAAAATGATAAAGGTTAATTTATCTTTATTCTTATTTAGAGTTTTAGTTTTAAAATTGCAATTCAACAAACAGCAGTGAGCAGTTTAACTGTGACGAGTGTATAAGTACATATATATGTATAAAATGTATTTTACAGAATTCAAGTTAATTATTTACTTAAAAATATGAAAACATTTATTTTATTAGTTGTTTTTTTTACCTTTAGGTTGTTTTACACAATAACCTGTTTTAATAAACAGTTTGTGTAGAATCAGTATAGATATATATAGGTATAGTCAGTACTTTTCATATATTTGTGGTTGTTGATGGTCAGCTGGACGTTTCTTTAGCTGACGTGCAGAATATGAACATTAACACAGCGCAGGGCTCCATGTTCACACAGACTCTGTTGTAGTGTCAGTCTGCCGGCTCCAGATGGCGCCTCAGGCTGGTTTTCTGACAAACAGAGACTTAAACAAACACTTGAACATACACAAAAGTCTGATGTCATGAAGGTGGATCAGCAGTGAAAAGTATAAAAACACACTCGGCAGATTACTTTTAAAATGATATTAGAAAATACCTGAAGATACATGAAGATTTTCTTTTGTTTAATATTCTGTGTGATTATCTGACTGTGTGTTAGCATCATGTCCTGGTTTCAGAATCCTGGATGAGATATTATCTCAGTTTTGAGAAACCCAAACATGTTTCCTGGAAACTGTGAAGCTGTGGCCTGCACGGTAAAGACCTGGTCCAGGTTTCTGATCACTGTCATGTGGGCTGGTGCCTCCTTAGCTTGAGTTATGTCTTCATTTATCAGTAAAACAAACTGAAAGTCTGACACCGACGTAGACGATATATTTCACTCCCGTCCTCCATCGCTTCTGATCAGACGATCCAGTAAACTAACTAGAAATGAGATGTGGAGGAATTAAAGACACACCTGAATCTACACAAAGTTCTGCAGAGTCTGGACACGCCAGAAACAAACTCTGATTCCGTGTTTCATTCATAAATTAGGGATCCTGCTCACTGAGGCTGCCAGAGACAAAAACAGTGGAAACATGTGACACTACAACTTCCTGGAAATGAGACAAACTCATAAAAATGGCATGCCTCCACTGCCAGAAGTCTGGATACAGTTAGAATCATGTTTGTAGGGAGAACCAGGTTTCAGATGCTGATTATGATCAAAACCAGGACCAAGACTCAGTACCGGGATTCTCAACAACGGATGTGAATCAGATTCAGGAGCACACACTAAAGTAATTAAAGTCAGAATACAAAACGTCACATTCAACCTGATTTTTCATGTTCCCGATGTCACTACAAACCCAGATCCGAGAGGTAAAATCAGATTTCTCTCTGCAGTGTGAACGCAGCCTTTCTGATGAAACTGTTTTCACCTGAGCTAAAGAACAGAAATAGATTCTTCTCAGTGTGAATCAGCTCTGCTGTGAAGTCTTCGAGCCGGCCCCGTCGTGTCGAGAGCGAGTAATCCATGATTACACATTAAGATTATTGATCATATCGAAAACCCAATTTAATTGCTGTAATCTAATTACCTTCTCTTTGTCTTGACCTTCATTGCTGAGACGTTGTTTAGCCAACTAATAACGTGGAGCCGGAGCCTCAGATGTATTTGAGCGAAGTAAATCTGCAGATTGTCTTGTTAAATCACGCCGGCTGTCCTTCTATTAACATAAAAGCTTCTGTTCATTAACCTCTGACGACTCGCAGCTCTGCCTGCAGCCCTGGAGGACTGAAAACCTGCAGAAGAAGAGATCAGCTGAGGTCAACGCAAGTCTGCCAGATTTATTTAGAAAGAGCTTCTAACAAACAGGTGCTTCACAAGACAAACTGCAGATTTAAAGAGAAATGGATCTAATTTACAGCACAGCTTCTGTCTCATTAATTATTTTAATGAAGGTTTGAAATGGAGAATAATTAAGGATTTTAAATTGAGACGCTTCTACTGCAGAAAGTTTTGCTGCTATATGGATTCAGGTTTTCACTAAAAAGCTCTCAGACAAGCCTGTAAAGTGTGCAGCCCGGCAGCGTACAGGCTGACTTTTAATTCTTTAACACACACGTTTGACTGAGAAGGAACCAAACGTATTCAGTCTGATATCGACTTCCAGCAACCTGCTCAGCTCCGTCTCATCCACACTTGTCGCCATTTTCGTGGCCACTTTTCTGGCACCGACACAGGAAGGCGTTCCCATTCTTAATCTCGCCCGCAAAACTCTGATTGGCTCGATTGTTTCTCCAACAGAAGGAAATTGCCGCCGACGTGCACAGACCCATCGCTACGTGGGCGGTGACTCAGAGGTCTGACACCAGACTGATGAAGTTCTCTGCTCCAAATTCTCTATTCAACTTCCACAATATCTGAGGCCTTATGAGAAGGAGATTTAGTCTGTAATTTGAGCCAAACTCCAAAAACACTGGATCCTACATTTCCCATAATGCACCTGGATAGTGTCTTTCAAACTCAACACTCCTTGCTTAGCCTCCAAGCTGAAACTGCGGTAACCCTGATGAGGTCACGATGACACCATCAGGGTTATTTTCTCCTCCAGAGACACAAAAGACAAGTTGACTAAACGATCTCGCCACAAGAGCCATTTAGTGGCTGTTCTGGAGCTTTTGATCATATCTCACAATCTTCTTCAGCAGATGGAGGGTGATGGATGAGTCCTTGAAGTGTTTAGAAAAATTTAAATTTGAACATCAAAAATGACGAAGATGATGAACTGCTGAGGAAGTCGAAAGCCCCAGAAACTACTAAATGGACCTTGTGGGGAGATTGTTTTCTAACTGCTGTTTGTCATGAATGAACTTTACATCTAAATTGAACTGTTGAATCATCTCATGAGAAACAGAATTTGAATTATTATTTCACATGTAGACACACAGTTAAACAGAAGGACTTCTTGTATTCTGAATTAATCAAATCTGTTGAATAAATAAGAGATTCTTTCAGTCTTCACTGAAAAGAAATGAAAGTCATATTTCAGAGGCACGCGCTGATCTTCACAAACCGACCCCGTGTCAGTAAAGGATCGTTCCTGAGCAGGTGACAGAGCAGCAGAGTCCAGGTGTATCATCGGCTGCTGGATCTGCGTCCCGGTCGGTCCGCTGCGGAGCTTCAGCTTCCCCCAAATATCTGCACCGACAGCAGTTTGTTTTCTCCCCTTCACACTCTCACACACGGCCACCGCAGCGCAGCGCTCATCACAAGTCAATGCGGGGAACAGAGCCATGTGTAGCGGCCATAAATCAGCAGCAGCCGCGGCCGGTGCACCGACTCCTCTGCGCTGCGCTCCCCTCCTCTGAGCGTCCGGTCCGGCCGGGAGGGAGCGCTCCCCGCCGCCTGCTGCAGGATGCGCGCAGCGCTGCAGGGCTGTAGCTGCTCCCCGCTGCACGCAGCAGGCTGATCTGCTGCTGCTGCTGCTGCTGCTGCTCCCGTGCCGTACCGGGTCACACCGAGCTGAACCGGGTTATGTGGATCCAGCGGGACAGGAAGAAGAGGAGGAGGACAGGGGGGGGGAGGAGGGACAGCGGCGGAAAACAAACAAATAAACAAACAAGAGGCGGCTGAACTGATGCAACTTCTGTGAAGTCTGTGGCCCGAGCCGAGCCGAGCCGAGCCACGCCGAACCAAACAAACAAACAGAGAGAGAGAGAGAGGCCAGTGAGCCGAGCCGAGCCGAGCCGAGCCAAGACTGCAGTCTCACATCTGAGGTTTCTCTCTGGATTATCACCCGACCAGCCCGAGACTCTGATTTTATTCTTTATTTTAAAGCTCAGACCGACTCCGAGAGGCCGACATGAAGCCCCCCGAGTAAAGTTTCACCTGCACGGTCACATTTACAATGGTACGCAAGTATGAGTCTCTACACCTCTGTTAGAACTCTGTTAGAACTCTGTTAGAACTCTATGAACTCTGTCACTTCTCCATCTGTGTCTCTGCTGCTGCACTCACCTGTAATCTTCTAAAAGCCTATCTATAATCAATAGCCGACCTAATCACAGAATTTGGCAGTTTAAGTGTTTTGTCCTCCAGCAAATTTATTATTATTATTATTAAACCTAGTGGTAGTAGTATTAATATTAGTATTAGTATTAATATTAGTATTAGTATTAATATTAGTATTAATATTAGTATTAGTATTAGTATTAGTATTAATATTAGTATTAACATTAATATTAGTATTAATATTAATATTAGTATTAATATTAGTATTAATATTAATATTAGTATTAATATTAGTATTAGTGGTATTAGCAGATATTTTGTGGCAGTTAATAGGAATGCAGTGAACCAGCGCGTTCTCGTGTGCGCGTACACGATGGGCACCCCCCTTCTTTTTTTTCTTTTTTTTTACCTTAATTTGTCGTCCAATCAGACGCGGCTCTGACGTTCAAATTCCTCCGTTTCCTCCAATTAGAGCGGGGTTAGGGATCGTAGCTCTGACGTAGCCGCTCCTGATTGGCTCCGCTGCAGATGGAGGCGGGGCAGAGGATCATGTTGTCTAAACTAACGCTGTAACAACACATCTGTGTGTGTGTGTGTGTGTGTGTGAGACTTTATTGTGTTTATTGCTTTAATAACTCACAGGTACTAAACTGAGTTTAAAGAGCTTTAATTGTGCTTTTTTTACACTGTGGTATCCACATAACACTCAGTGATAATAATATAAGTCACACCTTACTGTACCATGATATTCCTGTATGGGTGTGTCTGTGTGTCGCTGTCAGTGGGGAGTTTATTATCCTTTCTGTCATTTTACCTGCTGTGATATTCTCAGGGCTGTTGAAGTTCTGATAAAATGTTGTGGTCATTCACACTTTTTCTTATATTATGACTTTAGGTTACGATATCCCTGCAGGGACTTTAAAGTCCCCTCTTTACTCATTAGTCAGTTTATTGCACTTTACAATACTTTCCTCACCCATAATATCAATACTACAGTCTCAGAGCATCCCTGTAAGGATTTACAGTGTCTGTATTGTCTGTTTATTACCTCTTATAGTATTCCTAATATTCTCAGGATAATATCCCTAATCCCTCTGTGTGGTCTTACAGGTCGGTTCTGTCTGTGTTTATGATGATAGATTTTATCTAAATATAACATACCTGCAGGTGTTACAACGTGTCCATTGCACTTGTTAGTCCGTTTATTTTAAATAAAATATCAATAATCTCTAGAATATTCCAGTAAGGTTTTAAAATGTGTCTGTGGTGCTCAGAAGGAATTTAATTGTCCATAATGATAGTTTAATCTCCTATTATATTCCTATAATATTGCTCTGGGGGCGTCAGAGTGTCTGTGGTGAGTTTATAATGATTGTGGTATTTTATGTCCTATGGTATGTTTATAATGTTCCTCCAGCCTGAGGTGCTCAGTGCTGATACTCTCCTTTATATCAGGAGCGTAGCAGTGACTGTATTGTAGTATTTTTACCACCTGTAGTATTTCTACTGTATAGTATTTGTACTATATCTCTGAGTTTCACAGTGTGTCTGTGGTTCTTAGTGGTGATTTATGTTTCTGTTTGTGGACTCTGATCTCCTCTTGTATCACCTTTAATGTCCTATAGGGACACTCGGAGTGTCTGTGGCTTTATAGAGGCTTTACTGGATTTTATGGAACCATCTATAGAATCTCTACAGACTAATATTCCTCTTATACCCCTTTAAAGGCTTTTATGGTGAGTCTGTGGTTCTCAGGTGTGACTTTATGATTTTTTTATAGTGTTTTTAAAATCTGTGATATCTCTCAACAAGTGTAGCGTTTAAAATTCCCATACAGCTGGTTAATCCTTCAACGTGACGTCATTTTGGGTTTCTGTGGTATCGCATCAGATCCACACGGATTAGGTTTTCTCTCATCACTTGTAAATATCTTCTGAAAGCTCCACCAGTTATCCAAACATCATTTAATCCACTGGTGTGTTTCGGTCAGAGTATGGTGGCTCTCCTCTCTGCATGTTTTACTGTAAACTGTCTGGATGTTATGTACTGTAGGGGGCGCTGTTAACTGGCCCCATTCACCTCCAGCTCAGCTCTTCATGGCTTTAAACACCTGCAGTGAACAGAAGAGCCTCGCTGTGATCTCACTGACCTGCCGGGAGAACAAACAAACATGAACACAGTCAGACTGAAACATGTCAAGGTGTGAAGTGACTAAACGGATACTTTCATTTTGGGAGACACACACCTTCTTTTCCTCCACCACATTTCAGAATGAAATATTTACATTTATCTGACAGCTCTAATTCTAATACTTTGTACACAGATTAATACTCAGAAAGGGCCCCAAACTTCAGAACGAGTTCCCTACTTTTGGTGCTTTAGTACATTTTAATATTTCTTATCTAAAATGCAGAAGTTCAACCTTTAAAAGAGCATTTCACAGCTTTCCCTCCAGGTGTAAACTCTTTGTTCCACTGCTTTTTGTGCAGGACTCAACTTCAAGTTCAAGTTCAGAAGTTTGTCCTCCCAAACTATAAAGAACACAGTTTAAATGAATTCATTAAATATTGTTTGTCAAGGAGCAGAGTGCGAAACTGACAAAACTTTACACAGAACATGAAAACACTGAGGCAAAATCTACAGGTGCATCAAAACCTGAACGCTCAGATATAAAATAATAAATACATATAAACACACTAATAAAATAAAAGTACCAGCTGTTTATACAGCAGTCTGTTGACGTCATTTCATGTCATAAAATAAGAAACAATAATAACATCAGAGCAGGTCAGGAGGTCACGTGCTGCAGGTTTATATAAGACTAACGGAGCTGATTGGCAACATCTCAACATGATCTCATGTGTCTCATTGATATTATATAAGTGTGTGTGTGTGTGTGTGTGTGTGTGTGTGTTATGTAAAGTTGATCTGATTTCTGCTCCAACATCCTCAGAAAGTAACGTTATTAATAATAATAATAATATAACGAATAATAACAGGTTTGGAGGCTTTAAAGTGATTAAAGTGTAATTGAAGTGTCTCGTGCAGTGAGTGGATCCCGTCAGGTCTTTATAGATCACATGGATCTCCTCCTCTGACTGTCAGCTTCTTATTGACTTCACACTGAAGCGGCTGTTCAGCGCAGCGGAGAGACGTTTACCGGCTTCTGGTGCTTTAAAGTGGCTTCGGGACATTTCGCTGGATTAGAGCTGCTTTTCTTTCACACACACCAGGACGGGGAATAAAAAGCCTGCGGAGTGAACGTGAGCGGGGCTGAGAGGGCGCGGGGCTGCAGAGCTGCAGAGTCCTGGACTTGGACTTGATTTAGCGCAGGAGAGAGAGGCGGTCAGCCGGCGAGTTACGATCCAAACTTGTGCAGAAACACGCGGAGTTTGGAGGAGACGCGGAGCCACAAGTTCATTTATTCCCAGAGAATCAGACTCCGCTGCACGCGCGCGGTGCTGCTGGACTTCTTCCTCTTTAACGCGTAAAGTACAAACCCATGTGTTGTTCCCCGCTGCCCGCAGGACCCTTCAGGCTTTTATACACGCAGTGAAAACATTTCGGCACAGAGGCAGAGCCTCGTGTATTCTAATCAATACCGATCAATAAGCCCTCAGTCTGATCAGTTTCATCTCGATACTCTCCTGAGCGGCGGGATCCCGGAGCACAGAGGAACTCTGCTGCACACACACACACACGCACGCACGCACACACCGGCGGCAGCACCGGATTCTACTTGTGAAACTGCGCGCGGAGGATCGATGGTTTTCTTTCTGATCAATAAGCAGAGTGTGTGATCAGTTTCGGCTCTGCAGGGTCAGTGCGCACTGTCCGCGGCCATACACACCGACGCAGTCCGGCGGCGGAGCGAGCGGAGGTCCCGGAGCTCGGAGCAGCAGACAGGCTGGGCAGAGGAGCGGAGAGGAGGTGGCGCTCCTCTCTGCGTCCGGGACAACACACCGACTCTCTCTCTCCCTCTCTCTCTTCTGTACCGTCTCCTCCTGCTGGAGATAAATTAACGGAAAGCAGCTGTCGGTTGTTTTAGAGGCGAGGCGGCCGTCTGGCAGCTCAGGGATCCCGTTTTGCCTTTTTCTTTCTTCCTCGTCAGATCTTTTTTCTCGGGACTCCGCCGACACCGCTGCTGCTGCACCGCGCCCTCCGTCCCGAGCACCGAGGAGCCGCACCGCCGCACGCCGGCCACAGCGCACCGCAGGACGGATAGACATGTTGCCGAGGTCCGCCGGTCGCCGCGGCTCTCCGGCGGTTTGAAATGCACTTTCGGGACGTTTTGGAGATTTGCACCGTCCACCAGCACCGGCCGCTCTCGCCTCACCCCCCAGCACCGACACCACACCGGGCTGCCCTGTGATTTTTTTTACATTTTCAGTCTTTCTAACGGGACTCTTCTCTTGTTGTTGGAGATGTTCTTCGTGTCTGGGCTGAAAGTTGTGCGCTCCCCGGCGGAGGGCCTCTAACAGGTCCGGACAGTACATGTAACCCGAGGCGGGGTCAAAGTTCAGCCCTGGTTGGAAATGTGAAAGCGAAGGGGGCAAAAGGAGGGCTCTATTTCCCCCTCTCTCACTCTCTCTCCTTCTTTTTTTCTGTTCTTTCCTTTTTTTCACACACACACACTCATACACACACACACACACACACACTGCGCACACGCACGCGCACGCGCACACACACAGGCTGGAGTTACAGTAACCCACACACACACATAAACACACACACCTTCCAGATCTAAGATTAGATCCGACAGATATGTATTCTCCGCTATGTTTAACACAGGTGAGTCTGCTTTCAAACTTTTTAACTTGTGTTAACGGTGTTTCTTTGCAGCAGAGCCCGAGCGGAGCTCCTATAGACTGTTTACTGTACACTCGGGACTGTATAGGCTCTATAGACCCGGTCCCTATAGTCTGCAGACTGCAGCTTCTCTGCTCACACTTGAACGGTCGTCTTCCTCTCGGCTGCAGCACATGGCGGCGGCGGCGGCGCCTCCGAAGTTGCTTTTATTAAATTATTTAGCATGAGCAGTAATTCTTCTCTTTCACACTCCAGTCGGCAACTTTTCCCGCACAGTCTGCGTGTTTTCAGTTGTTTCTGCGGAGGTTTGAGCGGCTGCTTGTGTCTGTTTCTCTGCGGGCTGCGCGCACTCTGTCCCGGCTGCTGCTCTGACTGAAGCCCCGCTCAGGCTCACGCCGCCCGGCCAGCCTGACCGGAGCTCCGGCTCAGAGTTTGGGGGGGCTGCCGGTTCTGTTCTGGGAGGTTTCCCTTTTTGTTTCCCCTCTAAAGTTTGAACGCCATAATTTGCGCATAAATTGGAAGCGTAAACTTAGACACAGCCACAATTTGGAGCGTAAACTTGCTGGTTATTTCTGTTTTCTTCACCTCAAAACTTTCCAACTGTGGCTGCGCTCGCTTTGGCTTCAGCTCCAGAGAGAGATGCAGCAGCAGCAGCAGCAGCAACGGGAAATATTTCAATTCTCATTTTTATAGCTGTGACAGTTTATGACACCGGCTGTTTGTGGGCTCCGTGTGCGAAAGAGGCTTCATATTTGTGCATAAATAAGTGAGTTTGTGTCCTGACGCAGGATCAGTACAAACAGGGAGGATGAGGAGGGTTGTCAGCTGCAGGGGTTCAGTCCTGTTTTCCGGCTGGTTGTATTGAACGCTGCAGGTTGATCCTGGTCTGTAGAATCAAAGTGAATTTGATCATTAATTGCTTCCTTCCTGCTGCTGCGGCCTCACAGAGGATCCTCAGGCCTGACAGAAATATGTGTCTGCAGAAAAAGGCGAAATGTTTGTGAGAGGTGACCTGAGGTGACACAGCAGACCTGCAGCAGAAAACACCAACAAACAAACAAAATGATATTTTACACCAGCAGACGACAAACTGATGACGAAATGATTCTTGGTTTATTTACAGTTCAAATCCTCAATTTGAATTAAACCACTTTGCATATTTATTTATCCACCAGGAGCTGAAATTTGACCCAATTTTCCTTAAAAAAAATCCTTTTCTGTACCGCAGTGTGGTGTTCAGGGTCAGAGGTTAAAATAGGATTTAAGAGCTTTTTTTTGGGTGTGACCTGGTGCAGATTTTGGCTGCAGATTTCCTCTTGTAGGAATTATCATCTTAATCTCCTGAAATTATCCACAGCTTCTTACAAATAGAATTAAAATTATAATGTGAAACAGAACAAATCACACAGATTTATATTTCAATATTTTTTATTTCAGCATCTGACACACATTTTTTAATCCGCCAATTATTTGAAATGCATTTTATTGCAGTGATTGGCTTGATTATTTTATTATTTATTACTGAAATGCATTTCTTCATTATATTCCAGAAACAAGAGAATTCACTGATATTTAATTCTAACAATTTATAAATCAGTGGGTTTATTGATCGTGGCTGGAAATAAACAGAATATTCAGTCAGTCTCAGTGAAAGGAGATAATTCAGTAAACATGCAGTTGTGTTTTAATCTGCTGTTTGGATGTTTTACTGCTGCAGCTCTGCAGCTTTTTGTGACTTCACTGATTTTTGCTGCAGCTTTGGTGAATCCACAGAAACGATTTGGCATCTTGATTTTGTGGTTGAAGCTTCAGTCTGTTTTGAGACGCGTCTGAAGACGATCTGAGTGTCTGAAACTGCAGGAACGAACACGGGCTTTAAGGTTTAATCTGATTATCAGGCAGTAAAACCAATAATCAGCAGACAGAGTCCTCACTGACTGTCGGTTTTACAAATCCTGCTCAGTAAAGGGTCAGAAAAATGTGTTTTAGGGGTTTGAACAGACGCGTTTACTCGTTTGGTCTTTTGAAAAATTCTTATTGAGCAGATGGCTTTTCTTTTTGCTCATCGATTTAATTGTTGTTTTTTTATTCATTTCTGATATTTTTGATTATTTACAACAATTGAAGTGTGTGTGTGTGTGTGTGTGTGTGTGTGTGTGTGTGTAACAAGCTGCTTGTGTGTAATCCAGTGATGCTGTTTCAGACACTTTTTATCCGTCCTCAAACAGGAACCTGCCTGTCTGAACACTGTGATTTTATTTGGAACCATAAAACCCAAATTTAATGATTAATTTATATATTTTAGGTTAATATTGGCCCAAAATATCACCAACACCTGAAAAACCTTTCATAGGTTGAACCTGAATGTTGAACCTCATGTTTCCTGATTAAAAATCACAAATGAACAGTTTGGGACGTAAGCGTCGGAGGATTTCCTGCTGAAATGTCACATTCAAAGAAAAATCAGTCAAATCTGAAACATTAAATTTCAGTGGCTCAAAGTGTCAGTGAGGTAAACGTCTGCTCTTTGCCCCTCAGCCAGCAGGGGGCGCCCTCAAACGAAACCCTTTACTCATTTTTTATCATAATTTAACTTTTTAATAATACACTGATTTATCGTGGCCTGTGGAGCATTTTGGGGATTTTGTGGCAGACAAACTTTGGCTTATCGCGGGTTTGCGAACCAGAATTTGTGATACTGATGAAATCAGGATGTTTGGTATTTAGCAGGTTTTAAGTTTTCTCAAGTTAGTTTTTAGTTGTCTTCTCTTTTGGCATTTTATTTTTTATTGATTTTAAAGAAAAGGTTTGGCAGCAAGTAGATCTTTACATCGTTTCGCGGTCACAGTGGAGCAGGAGCACCACTACAAGACACGGAGTAAATAAAATACATGAATAAAAATAAGATGCAGACGTGCAGAACGTAGTAACCAATTCACAGGAGAGTCTGAGCCACCAATTAAATCTAAACAGGCACTCAGACAATTTTTATATTTATCCAGAAAACATGCCACGATGAGATCTCGTCTTCCAAGCTACATGTTAATCTGCTGAGCGGAGCACATTCAGATATCTTTGTTTAATAATCATAAACCAGGAGTCAGACGAGCCGCTGAACCGAACTGTCCAGAAGGTCTCTCTGAGGTAGATTCACACAGATAAAACATATCGTTTAAACTTTCCTTTGCTCATTTAACATATTTACCACATTCTGCTGAAACGTTCAGCCGTTTCTTTAGTTTTTAGTTAAGTGAGTTGTTTTTGGAGAGGGTGTGTGAGGAGGACCAGATCCTCTCCAGGGTCTGAAAAGGACCTGGTCTGGCTCTCAGATATCAGTGACTTGTGTTGAAATGATATCGGTACTTTGGCTGAATCCAGCTGTGTCTGTTGGTCCGGGTGTTTGTGTGTGTCAGTGTGCTTTGTGTTGTTGAGGCCGCCATCCTCCTCCTCTTCCTCCATCACCAGCCGTTAACGGCTGAGCCGCCGAGGCCTTGCCGGCGAGCCGCTGAGCCCCAGTGACACGCCGATAATTCCCTCAGTGTGTCGGTGTGGGTGTCAATAGACGGGGAGGGAGGCAGGGAGGCAGGGAGGATTACCATTATTGCTCCCCTAAATGACTGGTATTCAGGGGGTTGTTGTTACAGGCCTGTTATTCGGAGCCCATTACATCTGTCACCAAGGTGCAGAGGGGGAACGTGTAAGCCTCAGTCCAGCTCTCAGACTCCCCTCGCAGGTTTAGAAATGCCGATTTCCTCGGAGGGAAAACGCTGAAAGAAAGAATGACCCCAAAAGAGACGAAGAAAGAACCCCGGGGAGCCGCGTCACACGTCGGCTTCAAAACCTCTTCACCAGGTTTTAACCAGGCGGCTTTTTATTCAGCACCCAAATCTGGTTTCTTACAGCCAGTGGGAAAAAAATCTGTTTGTAATAAAAATGGGCTTAAATGAAATGTCATTTTCTTGACACAGATGCAGAAGTCTGTTTTTGTCTGCAGCTTTAAGATACAGACAAATTACTGACTGCAAATAAATTCCAGAAACAAGAGAAAGTGCTGTGGGAACAAGTGGGATGATCTCAGACCAACTGGCAGAATTTATTGTTTGAAAAAACAGAAACAAAAATGACTTCTTTATAAAGAACCGTAGAGCTGAAGTGGACACTGTGTGTTACGGAAGCTGAAAAATTTCATATTTTCTTAAAACAAGCCAAAAACCGCCCGTGGGTGGGAGATAATTTTGTGTTTCCAACACGAAGCGATCAATATTTTCTTCTATAAAGGGTCATTTCCTTGATTTTTACTGCAGAGATCTGCTTTGTTCTTTCTTATTTCAATATACTGCCACCAATTTCTAGAAAATTTGATTAAAGTTTGATTATTCAACCGGAAAGGTTGAACATTTTCTCATTTTAAGAGTCAGAAGCAGGTTTTTAAGTTCAAATATGAAACAATAAGACTTGTTTAGATGGACATTTTTTGAAATACACAAATTCTCCAACTGAACTGGTCGTTTAGTTCGTTATCGAGTCCTAAAATGTTTTATGTTCCTAAAAGAAGCACCAAAAAAAGCCATTAGGTTTCACTTTTCCAATACAAACCAGCTGATGTTAATAATTCTTTTGATTCTGGTGAAGCTATCTGCTTTTTCTTATTCCTCAACACAGACACTCAATTCTCGAAAATCCCTGAAACAACAGAAGCTGCACAGAGAACAGGATTGATTATTGGACCATAAAGGCTGAATTTTCTTTGGTTTTAAGAAACTGAAGCAGATTTTTAAGCTTGAAATGAGAACAAAATGTTTGCAGTGCATCGCTGAGGTGGAACTAAAGCCAGTTAAGGAGTCCTAAAATATTATATTTTCCTAAAACAAGCCCAAAAAACAGCCGTAAATTTGACGTAATCTCATGTTTCCATATCAATCAGCTTGTGTCAGTAGTTTTCTTGAATCATTTTCTTGACACGGATGCAGAAACAGGATTATTTTGTTTCAAGACACATTTCAGAAAACATTCCTGAGTCGAGGGGAAGCTGAGAACAAGAGGGATTATCTCACCCCGCTGGCAGAAAAGCACGTTTTTAAGGCTGAATATGAGACCAAGTGACTTGTTAAGTGGGATTGTGTTTGCGGCCGACAGACAGAGTGTGAAAAAGCGGCGGAGGAAACGGCGGCGGAGGACGGTGTGAGCGGGTCAGGAAGCTGAAACGCTGCACTGGGCTGTGAGGAATGTTGGTATGTGGCTCCAACGAACATCGAGAGCCGGCGAGCTGCAGATTCACTGTGGAATGTGTGTGTGTGTGTGTGTGTGCGTGGAGACGAGGCTGAACACATCATCCGTCCAGCAGCCGCTCGTCGTCCTAATAACCGCCCGAGGACACACACAAACAGAAACACATCTCACTCCGAACAGAAACCACAAATAACAAAAGGCGGCGTTCTCGGCCGTCCTGGAGTGAGATTTCAGAGCTCAGAAAGCGGCTGCAGGTTGGCTGCAGAGCGGCTGGAGGCGCTTTTGGAGACAAACCCGTTCGCCTGGACCGTCTCCAAGAAGAAACAATGTGCTGTATTCAGACCCCTTGACAAGGGAGGGTGAACAATGTTATATAAAAAAAAGCAATGCAGCTGGCGCTCTAATGCACAGCCTGTAGATATAGTTTCCTCCTTCGTGTTCAGCTCCGAGCTGGAGGTTTAATCTGAGAGAAGATTTGACACAAACAGTTTCTGACACCACAGCTGGAAAAAACTCCTCCTGAACTTCCTGTATTTTTTTTTTAATATTTAACCCAGAACCTCAAGTTAAAACCCAAAAGGTTCTTTAAAAAATAAAAGGTCATCAAAATGTGTGAACCTTCAGATGAGGCGGGTGATGTTCTGTATTTTCCTTCATGTTCAGACCCAAACCTGCAGTGAATGTTTCTACTAACAAGTACTGTGTTTGTATGGAGTTTATTTTGACTCCATCCCACACACACCGTCCTGCTGCCCCAAATACTCACTTAGGCACCAAATGTGGATTCATCCGCCGCTGAAAATAGTCCCCAACAAATGCGTAAAAATGAAACTATACTGTATATTTGTGTTTTTAAAGATTTTAAAGAGAGCCACAGACAGGAAGTCAGACGGTACTGAGAGACATGTTGTTGGTTTTGGTCTCAACATGTAAATTATTGACATAAGAAAAATTTAAACATCATCCTTATCCATTAACTTTAAACTTATCTGCAGACTGAACTTGAGTCTTTAAAATCTTGGCTTTCTCACAGTAAGTGAAAAAAAAAACTGCCAACCTGTTTCCAATATAAACTTTCCAAACTTGTTTCAAGAATTTTACAGAAATGAGCGTCACTGTCTTAGAAATAACGAGAGAATAAGGCAGATTGCTGCACTAGAATAGAGAAAAATGACACTTGATTCTAGAAAATTCTTGAAAGAAGTTGATTTGTGCTCAAAACACGTCCAACTTTTTTTAAAACAAGTAAAAAAATCTGCCTGTTCAGTAAGAGTATTTGTTCCTAAAGCAGATCAGCTTGTTTCAACTGACTTTCATTGTTCTTGATTCTCGTGCAGCAGCAGAAAATATCTCCGTCTTATCAAACTGTTTTGGTCTTTAACAGAAAAATGTGATTTTATTGAGAGAAAGAGTTCAGTCCGAATATTTCAACCTGTTTCCAACAAAAATCAACTTTTCTACGTAGAAGAAACTTCAGAGAAGTGACTTGATTGCAGTGTGCGTGCATACAGGCAGTGCACCGACTTGCAGCAGTGTGTGTGTGTGCGCGCATGTGTGTGTGTGTGTGTAGGTCATAATGGAGTATCCACATGCCACCCCAGTTGGAGGCATTTGCACGTATCAAGATGTGTGTGAGTGTCTTTGATCTATGAATAGTCGAGTGTTTTTTTTTTTTTCAATACG
>NTHP01000316.1:147582-160112 GCA_003416845.1 Oplegnathus fasciatus | reverse complement strand
GGGGGGTGGCCAAAGACCAACAGTGTTGCCAGTAGAAACCGCAGTGCACTACCAACCATTTATTATTTAATCCTCTGAGTGTTTGGCAGCAGCTCGTCAGGATGTTAAAACCTGAAAGACACGAAATCTGAAGTAGATTTAAACTTTATATCAAGTTGATGTTCGTTTATATCGAATAGAGAGTGAACAAGTTTGTTCATTCACTCTCGTCCCCTGCAGCTGTTTGTTGTGTGGCAGCTCTCATCTCGAAGTGTTGGGGGGATATGATCATACGTAACCCGGGTTTGTAGCAATGTTTTAACAATGCTGTTTTCATGGTCGTGTTCAGGCTCTCACAGCTTTGGGTTAAAGTCAGGGAAAGTTGGTGTCGAGGCTCACCTGAAGCACAAGGCAGGATGTGTTGACTTGTTTTGAAAATCTTTCCTGATCCATAACCAGGTGTTTTAGTCATCTTGATATAACCACAGGTGGGACAGGCAGGATGTGAATCCGGTCTCTGGTGTTCTCGTCCTTTGCACCGCGACTGAACATTTTATTCATGCTGCTCAGGAAGCCCTGATGCGTCTGGACGTCTTGGTTATAACTGGGCTGAATTTGGCTGAAAAGTCTTCTGATGGTCAACAACAGTGCTGAAAGTCATTTAACCCTTTAAGTCATGTATCAAGTAAATATCCTCCTCTGGTTCGAGCTTCTCCAATGTGAGCACGTCATCTTGAACTTTGGGAACTTAATGATTTAACAATAATTAATGGCAATAACAATAACTCTCTGGTGCAGCTCTAATTGTGCAATGTTGTTTGTTTAAATGCAACATTTGTACTAAAAACCTTCCATTTTTCAACCAGATTTGGTGCAGATGGACCTGAAAGTGACTCAGTTGATATACAATCGAGGGAAATCCAGCGTGCATGTGTACAGCTAGAAATACGGTAAACAGCTGAACAGGAAGTAGCTGCTGAGTGTCTGACAGGTGGAGCTTTTCAAATTAACAGACTGTCACTCACTGCAGTCAACCATGAACACACACACAGGCAGCAAACCCTCCATTCATACGTCTGAACAGTTGCTGTGAGTGTGTGTGTGTGTGTGTCTCTTCAGGAACAAGTTGGGGTCAAAGGTCACCCTCCCCCCATCCTCCCCTCCCTCTCACTGATTTACGAGCTCACCCACGGCGGCGGCAGCAGCGGGTGTCACTATCACAGGAACGCTCAACACGTGCTGAAAGGTCGTGACCCCTATCATCAGGGCGTTTAACCTCTAGGATAAACACCCCCCCCCCATTAGCAGCCAGTGGAGAGCGCAAACACACACACACACACACACAGCTCAGGGGGGCGTGGTCAGGGCTGGTTGGTTGTGAGCGGCGTGCGGCTGGTCGTGAACAAAAGGTGGAAGAAGGTCGACTCCGGCACTTCGTCTCGTCTGTGATTTAGAACCATCGCAGCCTGAAATAAAGATGTTAACATTTATTACAGATGAGATAATATTTATGTGGGCAGTTAAGTCAATTAAACATAATTAGAGAGATGGAATCATAAAAGTTGGATAGAATGAGTTTTACATTAAAGTTAGTGGCTCTGCAGAGAATCACTTCACTTCAAAAGACGGTCCAGCAGAGGCGGTTCAGTCCGCTGACGTCTTCCTGCGGACGCTGTCGCCTCACATTTTAACTCAAGATGGGGGCGTTTAACCTGAGAGGAGGAGGGTTTTGGGGAGAAGGACATGTTGTTGGTTTGAGTCTGAACATGACAAAAAGAAAAATCTCCAGACTGACCCTTTCACATGTAAGCAACATTTTAATGTTGCAGCTGATTTGGACCACTTTATAGTCTTTTGAATAGAATAGATTCTCTTCCCCGACAGTTTAAAAAGTAGTTTTATAGTTGATCAAGTCTTGTCATGTGAAATCTGTATGTAAAATATTTCCTTCTGAAATGTACTCGAGTAGAAGTATAAACGCACCAAATGAAAATACTAATTTATAAGTGCAAGAACCTCAAAACTGATTAGATGTCAACACTCGTACTTCTGGTATTTTTGTCTCTTTTAAAGCTAAAAAACCTTCTTATATGAGGTTTGAATAACTTCAGAGTTCAGACTTAGATGGAGGATGCAGAAGTGTTTCTCTGATTGGTCAGAGCGGTGACTTCATCTCGCCTCACATGTTTCTGAAGAAAGCTTCTCCAGCAGCACAATTGGAGGATATCTGTGTGTTGGGGAGATAACAAGCCGACGGTCGAACCTGCAGAACGTGAAGGTTTCCAGAGCCGCCGCCGTTAGATATTTATCTCCCCGTCACCTTAGACGACCCTGCAGGGTTGATACCGAGCAAACAGCAAGTGTGTGTGCGTCACTGTGTGTGTGTGTGTGTGTGTAAAGACGTCTGACCCACTTCCCTCCGTCCTCCTGAGCTCTTAAAGAGATTTGGAGCTTCGTCTCTGAACTAGTTGCTGTAGCTCTGACCAGCCGTCCCCTCAGTCTGCACCAAAACTCCACCAGACTCCATCTTCAGTTAACTGGCTTCTGATTTCACCTCTTCACCTCCATCGTTCATGGATCCACCAGTTGAAACACACGATGTGAGACCAGGCTTTGTTCAAACTCTCAGGACTTTATTTTAAATTCCAGTGATGCCAAATGTGTATAAATGAACATTAAACATTCAGAATATTTCCAGTTGATGTGATGGTGGAGTAGCAGCCTGAAAGAGGAAAAACAGTGTTAGTTTAGGTATTTGATAAGACTTCATCACAAAAAAGTAAACATATTATAGAAGTAAAATGTACTTAATTTTGATGTTGTAGGAAGGAAGGCAGCAGGTCTGACTGCTTTTACTTCACTGTTGAGTTGTTTAAACAACAGGAGGTCACAAGATAAGTTTGTCAAGAGGCAGATTCACGGATTTGAGAGTCAAAAGTTTTGTCACTCTGATCAGCATCTGTACAAAACTGGAAAAAATTGTGTTAAAAAAGGAAAGTTAGAACAAGAGAAAACCATCAGAAGGGGAAAGAAAATAACCTGAATAAATATAAATATAGGTGAGAATGAAAATGACCAAACTGCATTAGGAGTCTATTCGTGCGAGGTGGTTGTATTATTTTGTACAGTACGTTTACATGTGTGATATCAGCAGTGAAGTGAAGAAGGCGGATGAGGCAGCAGCAGAATATAACAGGACAAGAAAACAGAAAAACACTTTCATACATTTCTGCCACACAAGTCTGTGTGACTTTCCTGTAATGTTTGTGTTTTTCCTTTTGAGTTACTGGATGATTTCACCTCCTCAGACCTCCAGAAAAGGTTCAAAAACAACAGGAGAAAAAAAAAAGAATAACTCCTTGGTTGAATGAGTCACAGGCGGACAGAAACCACTGACAATAATAACTTTATTTATTTATATGTAGAGACTTTGACTTTCTAAACAAGGGGTCACAATCACTGGTGTAAACTTCCATAGTGCTTTATATTTTTGGAGCTTTGGAACTCCAATTGTTGGATAAATGGAAATATTCCAGTAAAGGACCAAATCTTCAAACCTGTGGGTGCAGCTGTAGCTCGGGCGGTGCAGCAGGTCAGTCATTCTTTGGAGAGTTGATGGTTCGGTCCTCGACTCCTCCTGTAAACATATAATATGTAAAAGTAAAGTACAAATCACCTGTGGGTCTTTGGTTTGTGTGTTTAAACACTGTGTAGCTTCATTTAAGAGCTGGAACAAAACTGACACAGTTTCTCTGCGATGTTGTCACAGTTTGTATTTTTAAAAGGAGAAGTGTTTGTCAGAGGTCGTACAGGAGACTGAAGTAGCAGTCGGAGGAGCTGGAGTGTTGGACGTGATTTTGAGGCTTTAAATGTGTTTATTAGTTTTGGTTCAACCAGTCTCAGTCTGTGTGCGCGTCCAGAAGCAGCTGAACTGTAACTCAGATCGTCTCATGCCAGAAAACAGAAACTGTCCCATTAAAGTGACATTTAACGACAAAATCAGGCCAGTGGATGATTCCTGTTGCAGTCACAGAAAACTCAAAGATGGCAGCTTGTGTGTGTGTGTGTGNTTCTTCTTCGTCTCTTCCTGCTGCTGCTCTCCAGTCGTCATGTGGAGCTGTTTAAGGCGAGCGCGGCATAAAACCACAGACTCTGTTGTGGTTCCTGAAGTACACACTGTGACCACGGGAACACCCCCAACCCACCAAGCACACACACACACACACACACACACACACACACACACACACACACACCTCCCCAAACTCACCAAACATCCACAGCTCTGACTGCAACAAAGGCTGTGTCATCACACTCTTTCACACACACACACAGACACACACACATTGTACCATTCACGGTCAATGAGCATTGGGCTCATTCATAAAAATGAACACGCGGTCGACTCTCTGGGTGTCAGTCGGTCGACCGCAGACGGAAGCTGTTTTGCGTTACAACAAATCTCACACAGAAGAAGAATAAACTGTTTTCCTGCAGCACTTTTCTATCAGAGGAAATAAACCAAACTAATGTGAGGAGGAAGTTCGGAGGAGCACTAAAAAGATGTCGTTTTTTGATTAACCAGTTGAGGAAAAGACTGTAAACAAACAAGCTGATTCAGGTACTCTGCTTTAAAATCTGGAGTTAAACAGGCTGAGGATCTTTTATCTTGAGTTTCTTCTCATTAATAAAATAACAACGCCGATCAATAACAACGATTTAATCAACAAGTGACACAAAATGATATCCAGTACGGGCAAAACCGACAAACTAATACTGATGTCTTTAACATGAAAATAAAAGCTTCAAATAAGCATCTTGTTGAACTTTAGGCTCTTTTTGGTTGGTACTTCCTGTGAGCATCACCCAAAGCTTGATGGGAACTGTAGTGCCAAAACTCAGAACATGTTTATCCCAAAAAGAAACAAGGAAAATAAAAACAACAAACATCAACACATTTCCTGACAGAACTAAAGCTCAGTGTCCCACCAACGCCGACACTCTCCTCTGTCCAGTCACATACAGATATTTACTGTGTGTTGAGCACCTGTGGACATGCAGGTACTTATCCTGAAAATAACTCAGGAGGACATTCACATCATTCTGTATAACATACAGCCACGTGGTGATCATGTCATAAGTTTGCAAATAAAGCAAGTGAAAACTGAGCCGAGGCATCATAATCATTGATGAAACATACAGTAGTGATCATCTGGAATCATAAAGGAAGTCAGCTGATACAAACACAGAAAATACGAAACTGGAGATAAAAACAGTAAAATGTGAAGTTCAAGCTGAAAAACAGTTTTGGGGCTGTGAGTTCAGTGTGTGTTCGGGTGAAATGGAGGAAAACTGAGTGTTTTCCAGTTCAGAGCCTTCAGGTCGGTGTTGTCGGTGTCCCCCCTCCTCCCCCTCCTCCCCCCAGTGAGGCAGATATCAGCTGATCCCTCGGCGTGCGGCGCAAAGTCAGGTAATCCGGTTTAAAGTGTATTGTCAACGCTGAGCTCTCTGCGGATTTCCCTGCAAATATTCCAGTTTGGAACATATTTCTGCTCTCGCAGCGACACGAGAGGCTGTTAGAGCCGACTGATCCCTGAACACAACACAAACACACACTCTCTCACACACTCACACACACACACACACACACACACACACACACACACACTCTCTCTCTGTGTTGATTTATGGCGTCTGAACTTGAACTTGGACATTCATAAAAATAAACATCATTTTGAATCATTCCGGAGGAATACATTTAATTCTGTTTTTATCTCGCTGTGAGGTGAAGACTTACCAGAACCCGTTCCACACGAAACAGACTGGAGGACAGTCAGACCTGGTCCAGAATATGGTGGACCTGAACAGACCCAAACAGAGAGTCTGCCTCAGAAAACATTTTTCTCCTGTGGTGATGATGATGATGATGATGATAGTAGTAAGTAACCTCTAGCAGGACCCTGTGGAGCTGCTCACTGGCCGACACATGAGACTGGGGTCGGACTGGGCAGCTTTCAGGTGTGAAATAAATAAGTACAGATTTAGACCTGGACCCTACAACAGGATCTGATCTCCGTCACTATAACTGTAGTGGACTCGTGGAGACCTGGGCAGAGAAAAGAGACATTAGTTCTGCATTAGTGCCCCAGTAAAGTAAAAATAAAGGAGTCAAGTAAAGGAGGAGGAGCAGAAGGGCAAAAAGGTGGAAGAAGAAAAGGAGGAAGAGGAGCAGGGGAAGGAAGATGAGTGGCTTGGAGGAGGACTGCTCCTCTCTTTACCTCTTTCTGTCCTCTTTCCTCCTCCTTTTTTCTCCTCTCTCATTTTTCTTTTACTTCCTTTCTGTACGTCCTCTTTCCTTTTTTCCTTTTGTTCTTTTTCATTCTTGTAACTTTTCTTCCCTCTCCATCCTCTCATTTCTTCTTCTTCCTCTTCTCCTCTTCTTCGTCTTCTGTCTCCACCCAGGAACATTCCTCTCCTCTGCCCTGCACGCTGATCTCTGACACACACACACACACACACACACGCGCTCTCAGTCCTCTAAAGGTCATCCTGACTGTCTTTTTGCGGAGGTCGTCCTGCAGGAATGTAGCTGCGTTGCAGGCGGTGATTTGTGCCGGCTGCTGAGAATCACTGTCTCTGTTGCTAAGGACGACCCCCCCCCTCACCCTGATGATGGGGGGGGCGGTCCTTAGCAACACAGACCCCTCACCAGAGCCCCCACGGCAGTCCAGACTCTGCCCGTCTCCGTGCCAGCCGTGCCAACAAAATGGTGTCTGGCTCCTGCTCGGTGTTTTGTTCGCGGTGAAGCTTCTGAGACCCAAAAACAAAACAGAAAAATCAAGCTGTGATTTTTAATTTCTGTGTCGCCTGAAAGCTGCAACAGCAGAAGAAGATTAAATCCTTTATTCAACCAAATATAACAGAAGAGTCAAAAAATGAATTACAAGTTAAAATCCAGCATTTAAAACTGAGTATCAGCAGTAAAATAAAGTTCTTATTTTAAAGGGTTAAAGGGTCACCAACACTACACATCAGTAAGTCAGTTAATGGTCAGTCCTCCTCAGCTTCTGTAAACAGCTGGAGAAAATAAAACTTCTGCTGCTCAGATTCAGACCGTCCTGTTTTTAGTCCGTCAACACTAAATTGACGTAATAAATACAAAGTATTGATAAATGAACCTGTTAGCAGTATTTGTATTATTCTGTAGGACAGTTCTAAACCCTTTAGATAATATCTAAAAGTCATTGTGTCATTGAGACCTCCTGACGAAGGAACACATTGAATCTCTCATGTTGCATTCAAGTAACTCGAGTCGTCAGATAAATGTTGTGAAGTAAAAGGTAAAATATTTCCCTCTTGAAAGTATAAATTGAAGTAAAGTATTTAAAGTAAAGTGTTTGAATAAATGGACTTAAAGGAAACAAACTCTTGATGCATCTTGATGCTGTTGTGTCAGAATCTGTGTGATTTCCAGCAGCAGCTTTTATCACAGTCAATCCTCAGATACCATATTTCATATTATCACCAGAAAGTTGCCAGTGTTTGTGCTTTTCTTTAAGAAATACAGCAGAGATGAAACTCGGGCTGCGAACCTGCAGCTCGTCACAGCCACATTTTAGATTCCAGGTTTAGTTTTGAATGTGACTTTGACTCTTTCTATGATCCTGACAGCTGCAGGATTTTCTCACCACACAGAAGAAGAGTCGGTCCTGAAAATGGAGCTCAGCGGGGAATCTGTAGATTTCCTTTTTAAATTTCGACTCTTATTATTTTCTTATAACTTCTTGACCTTTTTTGACCTCTGAACATGAGACACTTTAGATTCCTTCTTATTGAATCTGCGGCCGACTCTGTGTGTGTTTCTGTCTGTCTGGGTGTCCGTCCATCTTGAAAGGCTTAGTGAATGAGTTGTGTGCCAAAAACCCCACAAACCCTCTCTCTCTCTCTCACACACACACACACACACACCCTCCCATTGTGTGCGAGGCCGTCGGGACACTGCTGTGTGAAGTGAACGTCGACATGAACCAGGACAGCTGCGAGCGTCTGCAGGGAAAGTCTCCACAGATGGTGGAGGGAGAGAAACTCCAGAGTGCCGTATGGCTGCTGAAAAATAGACGAAGGAGAAGAAGAAGCAGGTCGGAGCGATGACGCCATGTGGATGCTCAGCTCTTTTTTTTTTTGTTTTGTTTGGCGAGGTCGGGAGTGGAGATCATTTTGTCTGTTAGCATCAAAACTAAAATGTCTCTAACGTGATGTCGCCCCCTGCTGGCTGGAGTATCAGACATGTTGTGAATAAAAGTGTCAACGAAAACCAAAAAGATATAAAACAAACATCACGTTGGAAAAGTCAAATATCCTCCAAAAATTAAGTCAGGATCATATTTTGTCTACGTCGTGTAGCTTTCCATTAAAATACACTTTGCTTGAAGGTTTTAGCGTTTACTTAATTACGAAGTTCGTCTGTGACATCATTCACATGTGATCTGTAATGAGACAATTGTTGACATTTAGAATATATAAACATATAAAATAGCTGAATCAGAATAAGATTTTTTAAAATTAAATTATTCAGCATTAAAACAAAAAGAAAAATTGCTCACGAATTGAGTCAATAATTTAACCACTGAGATAAAGATGAAGAACAACACTTCCTGTACGAGGCCCTGACGTGACAAAACTCTCTCCCTCCAGAATAAAAGCATACTTTAATGTATTTTAAAACATCCGTCTGCATGTGTGACGTCTGGATTACGGAGATGTGAAATATCTGTGATGAGGAGACGTTATTAATGATTCTGTGTCCTTTTTTCTTGAACAAAAGTGGCTCATTAGTTAGAATCTGATTAGAATGATTACTTGATTAATTATACTCTGAATATTCAGCAGTTTTTAGGGAAGACTTGGCAGGAGAAGGAGGCAGCTCTGCATGAGTCCTGGACGACCAGATAGCCCTGTACACCCAAACACAAACACAATATGTGTAAAGAAACATTAAAAATATCTCCTCTGAGCTCAGAGCAAGATTTTCAGTTTTTTTGTTTTCACCTTCTGAAGTCGAACATCCACAAAATAAATGTGAACACAAACCTTTGAGATTTGCTTTTCAAGCTTTTTCAGATGAGAAATGAGCAAAAAGTCTCACGTAGGAGGAACGACACGATGGGAGGATGAAAGAGGAGAAGAGGAAGAAAGTTATGTCCAAAAAATCTAATANGAGAGAGAGAGCGAGAGAGAGAGAGAGAGAGAGAGAGAGAGAGAGAGAGAGCGAGCATCAGTCAGACTGCCGGCTGAGGGTCGAGCTCTTTGCATATTTGAGGAAAAACTGTCCGACTCTTTGGCCCGAGTCCAGGAGGTGAAGCACACAAAGAGCTCATTCTGTGAAACCAGGACGCCTTTTCTTTTGTTTTTGTTGTTTTCTGTGTGTGTGTGTGTGTGTGTGTGTGTGTGTGTGTGTGTGTGTGTGCGTGCACGCCTGCAGTCGACACCGTCAGATGTTCATTTTTAATTATTGACAAGTGAAGGATTAGTGGAGGTGGAGGTTGGGGAGCTGATAACTGAATTATTGAACTGTTTCTCTCCAGCGCTGCCCTCGGTCGCCCAGCCGATGCGTTGGGTGGGTTGGGGGTGTTAGTGGTGGCGGTGGGCTGGGGTGGGGGGGGGTGGGGGGGTTTGGTGGTGAAGAAAAGCGAGAGCGGGGATAATGAGGCTGTGGCGGCTCCTCGTGCCAAGCCACAAGGCGCTGGCGGCCGCCTGAATCCCTCGCTGTTTATCTCGTGGACGCTGCTGCGGTCGGGAAGAAAAACGTACAAAAATTATAAGTCAGCGCTGATCCAGGACGAGAGAGGAGAGACGTGTGTGTGTTGATCAGATATGTTTACTGTAACTGAGGAAAACTCTTTAACACCAAGAGGACAGAAGTCCTGTGACACACGCTCCTCAAAACCAACGTCGCTTTATTTTGTTAAGTTGCTGCTTTCAGCCAAAAGTCTGACCTGATATTAATGTTTCAGGTTTCACCTTTTTAGAGTCAAAAAACAAACAAAAGTTCTCAGAGTTGTTTCAGAGACGCTTTGTAGAGTCTGTGAAACATTTTTCACATCTTAGTGGAAGAAATTCTTTAATATTTAGCAGCTTTTTCTGTCAGAAAGACTCATCTTTCGACTGTTGATCACGTGACTTTAATTTTCATCAGATGCCACACTGTGAATTCACAAACACATGAAGTGGCACTTAAAGCAGTCAGACATTTCCCAGTTTGTTGAGGGATTCAGACCAAGCACCGAGTCCAGGGCCGGGTCTCAGACCTCAGTGCAGAAAGCTGACTTCAAATGTCTGCTCAGGTTCATAATCTTGTTTACTTGTTCTTTGATCAGAGTGTTCCTGATTGAAATCAATGTTTTACATTTTTAGACTGAATATATTTTGTCCTTACGTGTCTGCTTGTGTTTAGAACTTTAATATTTGAGAACTTTGCAGAAAAACGTTTATCTAGCTCAGCGCTACATCATATCTAGTTCAGTATTTCCGCTCACAGGCCAAGATATTCTCACTTTTATTCTGTAGCGTGTGTCAAACTCCTACATTTCTCATAATGCAGCTGAACTGGAATCTTTCATTACAGCCTCCCTGCCTGATAAACAGCCAGTCTGTAACACAGTCTGAGTTTTATCATCAGGGTTACTTTTTATTTTGTACTCCCCATGACGGCCCACTGAACTTGGACCCGTAAACATGGTGGAGTGACGCTTTAAAGAAGAAGAAAGTTGCACAGAAACAGTTTGTGTTGTTAACGAAACCTTTCAGCCGGTCTCATCTGTGCTGTGATCATTCAGGTTGTTCATGATGTGGTTTTACAGGCGGTGTAATGTTGGTGTTGTGTCTTGTTCCTCAGTAATGGATACCACACCTTTTGTGAGCTGCTGCCTGTGTGTGTGTGTGCGCTCGCCCAGGTCGTCAGCTCGTTAGCGTTGTGTGATCGGTGCGTCCGACTCCTCCGCAGGCGGCCCCGACAGGGCCTCCGTTTTATTCACGCACTTGAAGCAGAAAACTGTTTTCAGAGACGAGACAAAAGCTCCACTTGATTAAGCCACGAAAGTGTCTGGGAACGTGGGCCCCGGTGACCGAGCTAATTGGTAAAACCTACCCCTCCCTCACCCTCCTCACCCTCCTCACCCTCCTCACCTCACCCCGGGGTCTCACACACTTTAAAAAAACACCACCTCCTTCTTGTTTTTTCTTTATTCACTCGCTCTTCTTCTCTGAATCGCAGCACGGTCTAATTACAGTACAGTCGCTGTGTGAGGAGACGAGACTCTGAATGGTGACAGGAGAGGAGGAGGGAGGAGGGGAGAGGAGAGGAGGAGAGGAGAGGAAGAAAGGAGGGGAGAGAAGGAGAGGAAAGGAGGAGAGGAAACAAGAGAGAAGAGGAGGAGAGAGGAGACAAGGAAATGAGAGAGGAAAGGAGTTTCGTGGCAAACAGGAAGTGGTCGGTGAACCGTCGGGTTGGGCAGCTCAGCAGGAAGTTCTCATGAACATGTGATTGTGTGATTTGGGCTGCAACTAACGATTATTTTCACAATCGATTCATCTGTTACTTCCTCCGTTAAACGATTAATCGTTTGGTCTGAAACATCAGAAAACATCGTCATCACGAGGTGATGTCATCGGAGGTCAAAGAGACGTTTTGACGTTCGCTTTAAAAAATGAGTGTGTGAGTGTTTCTGGAGCCTCTGCATCGCAGCGCTGAGGGCTGACTGAAACCGGCTGCGGTGACGCCGTCGGTGTGAACGCACCTTTAGTGCTCTGAGGTCGAGAGAGAGAGAGAGAGAGAGAGAGAGATCTAAAGTCAGATAAACGGAAATAAACTGAATCAGTCACACTCACCATCAGCTGTTTGACCTCTCACCCCTGCACCACAGTGCCCTGGAGCAAGGCAGTCCCTCCCCCCTTCCTCCTCCCCCTCCCTCTCTCTCCCCCTGTAGGACAAACAAACAGGACTCTGATGATAAGAGCATAGATCGTCCCGCTGACGGACGGGGTTTCCAGAGGATGACAGCAGGGGTCGACTGCTCGATGGCCACACACACACACACACACACACACACAGGACCTTCTCTCCCCCGGCTCTCTCTCTCTCTCTCTCTCTCTCCACACATATTCTCTCCCCCCTCCCTCCCCCCCTCTATAACCCGCTCTGCGGCTTCCTGCTAATTAAATTCCTGCGCTGTCCATTAGACGGATAGAGTGAGCGGGACTGCTGACTCAACACAGGTAGGGCAGCTCCTCGCCGTAATGGCTCGGAGAGCTCGAGTGCCCGAGCAATTCATTTGGCCGCCCCGTTTTACACATCCCTGGGTCACCGCAGGCTTTCAAGGGTGCAGAGAGAGAGAGAGAGAGGGAGAGAGGAGGGGGGAGAGAGGAGGGGGGTTATAAGCTAATACCGTCAAAACGCTTTAATTCTAAAACGGACACTCGGCAAGGCTGTGTCCTCTAAAATGTACTGACATGCTCTTTCTATAGGCTCTCTCTCTCTCTCTCTCTCTCTCTCT
>NTHP01000316.1:125207-146847 GCA_003416845.1 Oplegnathus fasciatus | reverse complement strand
GGTTCAGTTTCAGGTTTGGTTCAGTTTCAGGTTCAGTTTCAGGTTTGGTTTAGTTTCAGGTTTGGTTCAGTTTCAGGTTCAGTTTCAGGTTTGGTTTAGTTTCAGGTTTGGTTCAGTTTCAGGTTCAGTTTCAGGTTTGGTTCAGTTTCAGGTTTGGTTCAGTTTCAGGTTCAGTTTCAGGTTTGGTTCAGTTTCAGGTTCAGTTTCAGGTTTGGTTCAGTTTCAGGTTCAGTTTCAGGTTCAGTTTCAGGTTTGGTTTAGTTTCAGGTTTGGTTTAGTTTCAGGTTCAGTTTCAGGTTTGGTTCAGTTTCAGGTTTGGTTCAGTTTCAGGTTCAGTTTTAGGGAAAGGTGGTGTTCACGGTTAAAAGAAGCCAATCAGAAATCCTCCCTGAGCTGCAACAACCTCCCATTTCTTCTTCTGCTGCTTCTGAGAGGCGACAGTGATTCACCACCAGATGTCGCTTATCAGGAAAACGTAAACATAAGTAGATTTTTTTAAGTGTTTGAACAAACGACTAATTCTCCAACATGCGGTTTCATTCTGACTGAGAGCAAAATATTGAGTTTGAGGAATATAAACATGTTTGAACGCCTTCTTCCAATGGAACAAAAACAACTGAAAGTGCGTCAGTGTTTATTAAATAAAGAACTTTACTTGAAAAGTTTCCTGATTTTGATCAGAAGCTACGTGATCAAAGGAAGAAGTAATCAGGACTAAGAATCTGACCAGATGTCAGCTTTCAACACTTCTATATTCGATGTTTCGGGCACATTTGGGTCAGTACTGAGTTTTTCCATCAAGGGCACTGCAGCAGGAAACACTTGGTACATTCAGTAGAGGGATAGTCAGAGAGTCACTGGAAACAAAATCTGTCTTCAGACCAAAACCACTCCGTGAACTGGACGTTCAAACTGGTGCTGATGGAAGCATCAGAGTCTCTGAGCTGTTAACGAGTTTATTTTTGCTTTATGAAGCATTTAATTAGATTCAAGATCCAGACCGAGATACCAGACTGATGTCTGCAGATATGATTCAGTATCTAATGCAGAACTGACCAATAAACTGTATGATAATGAGGAGATTTTATATATTTTAAAAGCTTTAAATGACTTGTCCCTTTATCTCTGTAAATACCCCGTAAATCTCTCAGTTTAATGCTTCAAATTTACAGAAACTTGCAAGTTTACAGAAAAGCCCCGTAAATATCTTAGTGCCTTAAATTCAGTCAATAGTTTATTCAGTTGTAACATTCACTTCTTTCTTTTGGTTTGGTTTTTTCTTTTTCAAATTCCGGCACTGATTCCAGCCGTATTTCACCTTAATCTTAATAAGACAAGTTTAAGGGATTTTGGAAGTATACAAATCCACTCAAACATGCAGGATTATGTTTTAGTGTTGGTAGGAGCAGTAATACTCTTTAGGTTCATGTCACAGATTGTACTCCATAAGGTGGATTCGTGTGGGATACAACAGGATTTGAAGGATTTTGAATGTTGTCACGTAGGTGAATCTGCAGCTCTGGTTTTCTCCCGTCTGTCCCTGCTGTAACTTCACACCTCCCTCCCGGGGGGGTTCGGGCCTGTATGCAAGACGCAGCAAGTACTATTTAGGAAGTGACAGCTAATAAACAATGAAGAATTTACGTGAGCGCTGCAGGACAGACAGGAGGACGGATAGAGGGGAGGAGGAGAGCTGCTGACTGGACGGTCTGATGCCTCCGTCACACGACGGAGCAGCTTTATATTCTACAAACACTGAAGAGCCGCTCTGAAAAAAACAGTTTGGACTTTACAGAGAGATGTTCCTGAACGAGACTCTCAGCTGATAAAATCATCCATTCGCACACAAGTTCAAATCTGTAAGGAACATCCAATCAGAGCGAAGTCAGAGGTGGAACTTCATTGGCTAAAATTTTAGAATTTGAATGAACTTATTTCGGAACAATTTAGCAGCTTTGAGGCAGCATTCAGTTCCTTCTCCAACGGTCGCTGAGGATCCTGGGTAGCGTAGTGTGATTCAGTCATCTTGTGTTTCAGGAGGTTTTAATTAAAACTTTGTCAGTTAATGATAATCTGAGAGTGTGTGTGACATCAGCCCAAACCATCAGCTATTGGTTGGCTGTTTGTTTTTCCCAGCAGCCCCAGGGAGGTTCCCAAGCCTCCTCTTCCTCCTCCTCCTTCATCCTCGGCCTCCTCTATTATATGGCCTAGAAGAAGGAGAGCTCCTTTATCCCCCTCCTCCCCTCTATCCTTGAAGATACGCTCTTAAAATCCCGCTCCTCGCCTCCCCCCTCCTTCCTCCCCCCTCTGACTCGGAACAAACAAGAAATTAGAAAAAACAACAACAACAACAACCCGTCGCCTTCTCTTCTTCTTCATTAGCATGTCAATCGCTGCTCAGCTTCTCTGTTCATCTGCTCCCTCCATCGCAGAGTGAGGAGGGGGAGTCATCTTTCTTCTCCCTCGTCTTCATCATAGCAGCAGGAGAGGATGGAGGGAACAAGGGAACAAGTGAGAAGACCAGTGAAGGAAGGAAGGAAGTGAGGATGAAGAGATGAGGGAAGGATGGAGAGATGGAAGTAGGAATGAACTCAAGGATGGAGGGAGTGTAGGAGGGAAATAAGGGAGAGAGGGAAGGAAGGACGGAAGGAAGGATGGATGGAAGAAGGAGGGATGGAGGGGGCCAGTGAGAGATAAGGAAAGGAGGGAGGTATAGAAAGAAGGCAGAAACTAAAGATGAGTGAACGGATGAAGGAATGATGTTAGGAATGTGGGATGGTGGAGAGGAAGGAAAGAGGAGGAGGCGAGGATGGATTAAAAAAATGAGTGGACATCTGAAGGAGGGATAAGACAGATGGAGGGAAGTGAGAAGGAGGGGAAGAAATTAGGAAAGGAGAGAAGGAAGGAGTAAGGGAGTGAAAGAGGGAAGGATGAATAAACGTAGAGAAGCAGAGGAGTGCAGCTGCCTCCTCATTCCCACACTCTGTCTTCCTCCAGGCTGGTTTGTTCTGGTCCAGACTTCATTCACTTTTCGCCTAATTAACATCTCATCTGCATAACTTGTTGCTGCCCCCCTCCTCTCCCCTCCCTGAAACAATGGCCGCCAGACCGAAGAGAGACTTAATCCAGAGAGCCTCTGTGGTGCAGATAAAAGCGATCTGTGCTGTCGAACCACTCGCCTTTCTCCTCGCCAATTAAAACTCCTCTCGGCGGCGGCGGCATCAGCGGAGCTCTCAGACGCTCCCTCGCAGCTCGCGGGTCACGCCATCGTGTGTGAACGATGCTTCGCTCCTTGACCTCAGTTTGGAGGTTTTACTTTTTATTTTCCACTGTGAGTTTCTCAGTGAAGATGTTTACCTGCAGTGTTGACTGATTTGTGGAAATTCCTCTAAAAATCCTGCAGGTTTTGGAGGATCTCTGAGGACTCGGAGGTCGTGTGAATCTGCAGAAAACAGGAGCAAAAAAAGTGTTTTGTTTTCCTTCGATTTAATCCTCCTGTTGATATTTTGCAGTGGATTTATGATTCAAAACAACAGCATAAATGTGTTGGTTGTGTTTTCTGAGCTGGTGGAAGGTGAGCGGAGGGTCGGTGGAGGCGGGGAGGCAGCGGGGGCGGCGCAGAGGAGGGTTTCCAGGTTTCAGGATCTCCTGGAGATGTGAGCCAGATGTTGGAGCGCCGGGGTTTGGTTGGCGAGCTGTCACAACCCCTGCCACGATACGACACACACACACACACACAAACACACACACAGGCATGACCGCAGCTCCCGACCGGCCTCAAGGTCAACGCCCCAGCTCCCTCTGCCCACACACACACACACAAACACACACTTCTCTGATGTTTCTATCAGCCACAGTTTGAAAGCTCATGTACAGTTCACAGCTGTCTGACACACACCTTTAATAAACGCTGCAGACAGGGAGTCCGGAAACATCTCTGCTTCTGATTAAACCAGCTGACCTGCTCTCATGAAATAATCCGAACAAATGGAAACAAATTGGAGCAAAAACTGAGATTATTCAGATATTCAGTTTGTTCAGTCATTTAACTTGGATCAGAGTAAACAGAGTCAGTACATCAGCATATTAGTTACCCAGTGATTAGTCATCCAACACCTTCATCACTCCTGGCCAATCACAGCTAGTAAAAGTTTAGCCTGAGCTGTGTTGACGTTCATAACGTGACAGCAGAAAACAACAGATCGGATATGGGACAAAAATACCGAGAACACAACAGACTCTGACCGGTGCCTGAATTAAGTACTCTGGACCAGCAGCCTCCAGAGCAGTGCGTGTAGCAGCATTGTAACACAGAATACTAATTCATTAACACAAATTATGAAAAATGAGCGGCTCTGTACAGACTCTTTGTGGGTAGAAGATTTTGGAGGCGTGAAAGGAAACTCTTATCCATATTCAACCAGCTTTTTTAGCAGAACACAGTAATAGTAAGTGTTAGATCGTACACAATTTATAGTTTCCGCATCTGTGAGGCAGTGAGGGTCCGCGTGATGTACATTTTACTTTCTGCCTCTGTCAATGAGGGTCCGTGTGAAGCTCAAAATGCACCTTACGGACCAACAGACGTATGAACGCGCCCACCTATGCAGATACCCAGTGTAGTACAAACAGAACATCGTTTTTTGACTGCCGTGTCTTAAAGAAATGTATTTGACAGAAGTCACTTCAGTACTTCATATGGGTGAGAACCGGCACAGTTTGTTCCTGACGGTTCGCCTTCAGGGTGTAGCTGCCACACAAAGTTATTATGAAGTTAGTTTGGGATTTAATAATTAGGGATATAATAGAGACATTAAAGAGAAAAAAGCCTGTTTTCTAACTGATGCTACTTTTAGTCCTACATTCAAATCTTTATATTTATATTCTCCATTTTCAAAAGTCCAACATTCAGTTTTAGACGCTTGAATGTGTTTTTGTAGCAGCCATTGGCCTCTGTGTATTTCACATTTGAAAATCAACTTGCAGAGACTTTAAATTTGCTGTAGACACATGATCCATCACATTATTGGCGTGCGATAATGCAGCTGAATGTTGAAACAGCTGATCTGCTGTGTTTGAGTGCTGCTGTGAAGCTCCGACATCTAAGATTTAAGAGTTGCTGCCAAACAGCGCCGCTTTGTTTGAGAATCAAACCCAGACACGATGTTCATTTTATAGCTTTTAGCATTAAAACGGTTTCTGTTGCTTCGTTCACGAACGTAAAGGCTGATTTTATGCTTTGCTAAACGATCAGCTGTGATGATAACAGGCTAAAAGCAGGATCTGAGGATCTTCAGCCTTCTCTGATGTTTGTTTTACACTTTAGAATAAATTCTTTTCGCTCTCTGTGTGAAAAATGGAACCTTCAGTGTTTCCTCGCTGCAGAAGCTCCAGACTGCAGCTCTCTTTATGTTTTATGTATATTCAACGTTTCCTGACTCAGATGCCTCCGAGCCTCGCTGAAGCTTCCTCTGCAGAGGCCGAGCAGCAGCCCGGCTCTCTATGGCTGGCTGTCGATGACAGATAAGATGCAGCGCCGCCACTGCACGCGCTCAGATCGTCCCGAGCTGGTTTAATGTTAGAGGACGAAGAGCTGAGCTGATTCTCTTTTTATTTCTCAACTATTTCTCTTCATCGTCTCTTTTCTTTCCCTCCTCGCATTTTTTTCCAACTTTCTGACTCCCTCCCTCCTCCTCCTCCCTCCTTCTCCGGGGTGATTCAGCATTCAGAGGAGAGAGGAGTTGTTGTGGCAGAGGGGGGGGAGAGGAGGGAGTCCATGGGAGAGAAAGTGATATTTCTATTTTGTGGGCTGGTCCTCCGCCGGGCTGAGCTGAAATGACAGGCTTAGGGGTGTATTATTACCCCTGTAGCCTCCTCCTCCTCCCCCCTTCCCTCCCTCTGCAGTGAGAGGGGGAGAGGATGGGAGGAGGAGGAGGGGGGAGGAGGATAATTTGTGTGGCTGTAGCTGAGCTGCTCTCTCCTGACCTGAGGAATAACTCACAGCGGCAGCGGCCTCAGTTTGTTTTCTGGTGCGTGAGGAGAAACTCCAGCTCCTCTTTTACTGCCCACTTATTATCTTGCTCCCCCTGCTCCTCCTCCCTATACCTCCTTTTTTCCTCTCTTCCTCCCTTTTCCTCCTTTCCTCTCTCATCTTACCATGTTTTTCGTCTCCTCTAAGTAGCCTCCCCTCTTTTTCATCTTCTGTTGCTTTCCTTCTCTCCTCTCCTCTCTTGTCTCCTCCTGTCATCACCTCCCGTGTTTCCTCCACTCCTCTCTTCACCTCTCCTCTCGTTTCCTCATCGTCTTTCCTCTCTTATCACCTCCCCCTTGTTCCGCCTTTCCTCATCTCTCCTCTTATTTCCTTCTCTCCTCCCTTGTTTCCTCCTCCCCTGTCTCCTCTCCTCTCTTCTTCCTTGTTTCCTTCTCCCCTGTCTCCTCTCTTCTCCTCCCTTGTCTCCTCCCCTCCTCTTTTATGCTCCCCTGTCTCCTCTCCCCTCTCCTTCCTTGTTTCCTCCTCTCCTCTCCTCTTCTCCCCTCTCCTCTGTCTCCTCTCCTTTCCTCTCTCCTCTCCTCTCCTGTCCTGTCTCCTATCCTCTCTCCTCTCCTCCTCTCCCCTCCTCTCTCCTCCTGTGTCAGCAGCTCTTCTGTTAGCAGCAGTATTCAGGCTCCAAGGGCTTTTGGGGGAGACGGGCTTTAAGATGCCACCGGAGCAATTAGCTGCAGGCTCTATTAAAGCCTCCCCCACCCCCCCTCACATACCTCCCCCCTCCTCCCTCCTCCCGGTACCCCCTTCACGCCCTGCACTTAAATCACACTCTGCCAGCCGTCTTTAAGGTGGTATGACTCCCTCCTCCTCCTCCTCCTCCTCCTCCTGTCCCGTCTCTGGCTGCAGTTTCCTCTCTGGTCCAATGAGACGCTACTGATCGATTTAATATTTCTTTGGTTTTCCACCTTAAAAAGAATCTGAATTTATTCATGAGGACGAGTGTGAACGGATTCAGTTCGGATCCAGTTCAGGAGTCAGCGCCGCTCTGTGTTGATCAGACGTAGTTTGACATTTTGATTGATTCTGTATTGACTGTAAAATTCATCAAAGGTGCTCTTGGCTCCTCCTCCTCGTGCGTGTGTGTGTGTGTGTGTGTGTGTGTGTGTGTGTTCATACTGCAGCAGCATCGTCGCTGCCTGCTGATCAATGAGACTCCTGAACAGACGTGTAATGTGAATTCATGTGTTCAGTTATCAGAAGAGAGTCACAGCATTGATCTGTGTACACACACACACACACACACACACACACACACACACACCCCGGGGGAGATGGACTGTATGTGTACATGAGACATGAGTCGGTCATATGGGACAAAATTAATATCAGAGTATCAAAATTGTGACCATGTTTTTACCTTAATGTGACTAAAATATTAAAGTGTTTAAAATCCATCTCTGTCTCTTAGAAACTACGTTTATATAAAACTTATTTGCAGCAGCGTGGTGTCTGGTTTCATGCAGAGTCCTCAGTGACTTCAGACACAACGTGCTTATTAACATTTAACCGAAACCACAATCTTTCCCTAACCTTAACCTAATCTAAAGTTATTTTGTGTAAACCTCAGACAGGACTCAGGAAGCACAAAGACTCAGTCAGGCAGTGATTATGTTTGTCACCACAGTGTAATCGGGGAAAAAATGTAGTAAAGTAATATATTAACGTAATTTCAAAATCAAATTATGTGCAGATAAAGTTTGAGTCAAACGATTTAATTTTCAAAAAACATTCTAAATGCTCCACACTTCGAAGTTTTAGTTTCTTAACTACAAACATATCAACTTGACATTTTTGTTGACCATTTTATAAACAATGCAAATGTAAAGTTTTGCTTCCTGTACAATTTAAAACAGGATGTTAGAAATAATGATGTCAGGACTCCAAACCAACTGTTCTGCTCAGTTCACTACGTAACTTTGCCTTTGCCAGCACCGCTGAAAAGGTCCTGATTGTTTCTGTGGCGTTTGTGGTCTTTCAGTAAACTTTTAACCAGCATGTAACGCATTGCGTCTGATGACCTCATTAACTGATGATGGCGTTCTCAGTTACCAGTGAGGAGCGCTAACGTGAAAAGCTGCTGAACAATTCAGTAAACTCACTTCAGTTTGAATGTTTAGTGTTCGAAATGTTACCTTACATCTATTGAACACGTCTGCATAGTGGAGTGTTGTGGCTCATTAATCTGAGGGTCGGCGGTTCGAACCCTGACTCTTCCGGTCCACTTGGGGAAGTCTCCTTGATCAAGACACTGAACCCTAAATTGCTGTCATTGATCAGACCGGCGCTGGCATGGCACGGTAATGAGAAAATACTGTAATCTTTTCTACGGTCACAACTAAAAATAGAAAATGACATTTTGGAGAAAAGTAGTTTGCTCCAACTCTGCTGAAAAGTATTGGACATATGTTGATTCAGCTTATTGAGTTTGAATCATTACCTCAGCTTTTCAAAGTTGAGTCAAGGTTAATATTTTGTACATGAGGACAGAAGCAAACCCGTTGTATCTGACCTTCGACCTTTGAATGTTGTTTGCTTCAAGAATCAAACTTAATTCACCTGCATGTATCTGGATAATGAAACTAAAACATAAAACTTGTCAGCCTCACAGTGACGGCGATGGTCTGACTTCACCTGCCTTCAGCACGTTAATGATCCACGCCACCTTCAGAGAAGTCCAATCACTTTAAGTTTTACGTGTGTGTATGTGTGTGTGTTATCATCTTTGTAAACCCTTCGCCCGCCTTCCCACCTCTCTGCTGCTGAAACCTGATTAATCCTCAACATTGTTTGTCCCTCCATCTCGTCGTTCCGCCCGACCAAATGCAATTGAGCCGTATTTTTACAGATTGCCTCGTTGTAAATAAGTTAATTGGGCTCATTAAGCATCCTGAGAGCAGCGCTGTGTGTGGAGGACGCTCGCTCAGGCAGAGAGGAGACGAGAGGAGGGGGGAATAAAGAGGAAGAAACAGAGATAGAGGAGGTGGGGAGGTCAGGTACAAGGGGTCGTGACCTTGATGAGACAGAGAGAAGACACCTGACAAGTGTTAATATCTGTTAATATCTTTATTACACCTTGGATCTGCACTGA
Source organism: Oplegnathus fasciatus (assembly GCA_003416845.1). Classification (NCBI taxonomy): domain Eukaryota; kingdom Metazoa; phylum Chordata; class Actinopteri; order Centrarchiformes; family Oplegnathidae; genus Oplegnathus; species Oplegnathus fasciatus. The sequence goes on along the minus strand of NTHP01000316.1, from coordinate 137,713 downwards.
GGTTATTAAAGTCCTCCTTATAATGACATGAAGATCTGATAACACACATGTTACATTTCTTACGGCTGATTCTTACTTTTCTAAAATTTGACAGTTTTTATGGAAAAAAACACAATAAATTAGATTAAAATGATGTTTTTTTTAAATACTAAGAAAATTAAACAGAGTTTAGTTGGTGGCTTGTTTTGCTGGGTGGGTTCTGCTGGCAGATTTGGACCTGACCTCAATATCTTTAAATTCCTGCCGCGGTTCTGGTCTCAGAGTCACAGAACAACAAGATCAAACAGTGAAGGCCAGCATGTGGATCAGAGAGCTAACTGTTAGCGGAGCTCCATACAGTCACCCTGTGGGAGTATTAGCAGCCCATGGTAATCATTGCACTCACAGCATTATATAATATGCTAATGTACACTGTATAATGCATGCCATGATACATTATAAAGAAGGTAAATTGCTGATTGTAGTGTAAGAGGGGAGGATGAGGAGGGAGAGGAGCCATTCTTCATCGCTAACAGCCTGACAACAACAGAGCGGATCTTCCTCCAAGTTCTCCATTATCCCTAATAATGGCCAATCATCTCCCTCTCTCTCTCTCCTACTGCGTCCCTCCCTCGCTCCACCTCGCCACATGATATTTAATCCGTCATCTTTGTTTTCAACACACACAGTGCAAGCTGTTGCTGGCAGGGCCTGTTAGGGCTCAGGGCCCATCTGGGGAGCGGACACAGTCTTTTCTTTCTGTGTGTGTTGTTGTCTGTTGTTGTGTGTGTGTGTGTGTGTGTGTGTGTGTATGTGTTGTTTGTACTGGGGAGTGTAAGCAGCTCAGCGTGTGATGCGTTCACTGCCTCCGTCCTCAGCAGGCCTGGTGGGTGCAGCCGCAGGACGTCGCCATGAAATAAATCGACTGTCAGAAAGCATCTGAGAGAAAATGAGAGGAGCACAGACCACACTGGAGCTTTTTAAGTTTTAACCTTACGCATATTTCACAAGGTACTATAAGATTATCTCTCTACAGCAAGTTTCAAGTCTCTGTAAACTGACTTTCATAGAAATTAACTGGAAGCAATGGCTGCCAGGAAGGGAAGAAATTAATCTGATAGAATGACTGGTAAAAGTGAAATCATAAAAGTATTTATACCACAACCTAGAAAATACTCCATTGCTCATACAAGGCCTGCATTCAAATTTTGAGCTAAAAGTATTCGTAAGTATTAGTGCTGCCTTTCACACGGTGCCACACATAGTCCTTAAGTGTTTCAAGTACAGCTGGAACTATTAGTTGATTATTCAATTAGTCAATCGACAGAAAATTAATCTACTATTTTGAAAATTGAATAACCGTTTGACTCACTTGCCAGGAATTTACTTGTTCCAGCTCATCATTGTAAGTTCAATATCTTTGGCTTTTGGACTGTTGATTGAACGAAACAAGACATTTGGAGACGTCACCTTGACCTCTGGGAAACTGAGAAAGACAAATATTTCATAGACCAAACAAATAATCGATTAATTAAGGAAATAATCAGCAGATTAATCGATAATGAAAATCGTTAGTTGTAGCCGTAATTTCAAGTCCTATATCCAGGACAGGAACTATTCGTTTCAATAGGCAAATATAAATCCGATCGGATCGAACATGCCATGTGGAGTTCCCCAAGGCTCAATCCTTGGGCCTCTTTAATTTAACATTTACATGCTTCCATTAGCCCAAAATAACCACAACAATGAAATCAACTGTCATATTTATGCGGATGACACCCAGATTTACCTTACTCTGCTACCAAGCAACTGTACTCCATTAGACTCCCTCTGCAAGTGGACAAATCAGTGATTGGATGAGCCTGAACTTCCTTCAGGTAAATAAAGATAAAACTTAAAAACTTTGCTGCAAAAGAAAGACTGAGAGTCAGCACTTATTGTGACTCTCTCAGAGTTAAACTTTAAATCAATAATGAAGTCTTGTCCTCACTTTCATTTACAGAAAGTTAGATGAATACCTGAACATATTACACCAGTTGTCAGGTATTTTATTAAAGTAAAATTATTGTTTCTTGTCTTAAGACAACATTTAACATTTGAGGACTTTGGCTTATTTCATTAAATTAGTGTCAACATATAAACAATATTTTCATCTTCACAGAAGATAAAATGCTTTTCAGGAAGTCAGAGCAAGTCTTTATTTAGTTGGGCATATTAACTGCTGACCAGTTTCAACCTCACAGGGCTTCATCAGGGTGGAGATAGTAAAAACACATTCTTTACACCTGGCGCTCTATATAGACAATGCACTGGAAATACTCAGTATAGCATCACATAATTGGAGGTCTGACTGCTGCTTTATATAAACATTTTTCTACAGTTTTGGTGCTTTTTATTTTATCAAATAGGCTGAATAATGAGAAGCTGCTATGTGAGCTGAGACAGTTTCTTTCTTTCCCCCCAGTTTTTCAAAAGGCTTTACATATTTACACCAAAAATGCAGCTAAACAAGGTCAAGTTTATATTTCCTGAGAAGTGAGCTTACTACAGATACGAGGTTTAGTATTTGTCACAGGAAAATCAGCCAGATTTCTTCTCCCAGCTCAGATCGAACAGGATTGGATGAACGTCACCCCCTCCTCTCTCTCCATCTCTCTCTATGTCTCTCCCTCTCTCTACTCATTCTCACCTGTAATTAGTCTGATGTGTTAACGGCTGTCATCCTCGTCGTCACGTAAATTAAATGCATGTCTTCACTACCTCCACACATACACACACACACACACACACACACACACACGGAGGTCCAGCAGTGACGGGCAGCTCTGAGCTGATTACGTTTTCAGTTTTTGTCACTATTGATTGAGGAAAAGGAACCAAAGTGATTGCGACTCCATAATCACTTCAGGCTTTCAATTAAAAACCGGCAAAACCCACGTCTGTCTGAGAGCCCCTAATCAGTGTGTGTGTGTGTGTTTAGCTTTGAACATCTGTGTGTGCGTAACCTGGCTTTAATTGTCCCTGTAGTCTTCTTCTGCTTCATTATTGCCATCCTCAGTGGTCCGAATTAAAAGCAACACACGCACAGTTGTCTTACCTACTAGTTTAGGCCTGCCAGGTAGTCTTCAGGCCCAGGTTATGTGCTTCCCCCTCTGCCTGCTCCTCCATCATAGTGTCCTAGCAGCTCAAAATTATCAGCAGAGTCTTGGTTTTACCTGCTGTGGGAACAACAGCAGCTGGTGATTGTAACATTTCATTGGCATATTTAGAATAAAAAACAGAAAATTGGTAGCTGTTACATTACAGATGGCTCATTTTAGGTTTAAGATCTTATGGAAGTTTTGAGGTTCGTGTCAGGGACCAGTTGTGTCCGTTTTCTTTACAGGAACCCTTCCAGGGTCCCAGGAATCATTTCAGGAACTCAGAAACCAGGGTTCAAATGTAGGTCCTCGGCCATGCTCTGATGATAGTACTCTCCAATGGCCCAGGAACTAAACGTTGCTTATTGGCTAAACACAAAGTGATTTTCCCGATTTTTCAGATGTGGTGGAAACACAGGAATGCACTACAGGGAATGTAGTTCCTAGTTTAGTTTCTGTGGCTCATTAGTTCCTGGAACTGTTTGGTCAGAAATGGGTTAAAAAGTAAATGAAAAAACGCTGTAACTCTCCCCACATGTGGAGCCAAATTAAGATTTATAGAAGCTAATAATTATCACAATTCCTTCTAGTGTCGCTTGACAAAGCATCTGAACTTGAGGTTCAATTTGTAGATTTCATTTGGAGCTTTCAGACACATCTGGTGACCTCTCAGATGTCATCATGTGACGTTAGTATCAGCACTTTTTTATTACTTTTATTCCAAGATCATGAATGTCATGGCTCAACATATTAGCATAGCTTTGTAAGAACATCATCACCTGCATGGGCCTGAGATTTCAACACAAGCTCAACCTGGCTTCATTCTGAATCAAGGTGCCTTCAGTGTGTGTCCCAGAGCCAGAAGAGTAGTATTTTACGAGTGGTGCATGGTGGAGGTTTGGGAATGATCAGACTTTACAGGTTCAGAGTTGTAGAGCCTGGAAGTAAGAGCTGCCTGAGGAGCCGACTCTGGGGGAGAAACGCCCCGTTAAAAGTCAATGTATTTCCAAAGTAGTTGGTTTGTTGAGCTTGAGGCTTGATGTTATTTCTCCTGAGCTTCTAACAGTGGCTCTTTATTGTTTTTGTTTTGCAGAAAAGGGCCGTGATTGGTGGAGAACGAGCAGGCGTTTTTCTGATTTGATCATTTTTGTGGAAGTAACACGAGAACAGTGTGTGTGTTCGTGTTGTTGTGTGTTTCTTTCAGGCCGTCTGTGTTCAGTCATTATAAAGAGTCGAACCATGCAGTTAAAGACCCAGACCCCCAACACAACACACACACACACACACACACACACACACACACACGGCTTCATTATGAGGCAATGCCAGGTCTTTGTGAAATGTTTAGATAGCCATGCTTCATTCATCAGGCCTAATCACACACACACACACACACACTGATGACAATATCCTACTATCTGCGAATGTGCATACGTGTGTGTGTGTGTGTGTGTGTGTGTGTGTGTCTGATAGTGCTGGCGCCGTATGAAGTGAGACCCTCCGGCTGCAGCCTCTCCTGCTGGGCTGTGAAACTTTAGAGGCATACGTGACGGCACACACACACACACACACACACACACACACAGAGCACATGTTTCTAAGTGCACATATAGGTGGGTACAGTGAGGACACATATGCACTCAGTAACCTCTGAAAGTACTTTACTATTACTTTTACTGTTGTGTGTCGACACTTCCTCCTCTCCCACTTTTTCCTCCTCTTTTTTGTCTTTTCCTCTTCTACTCCCTTTTTTTCTTCTCCTCCTGCTCTTTCCTTTTTTACTCCTCCCCTTCATCGCTTCCTCTTCCAATTTCTCCACTTTCTCATCTTCTTCCATCTCATACCTCTCCTGTGTTTAACTTGTGATTGTCCTCCTCCTCCTCTTGTTCTTCCTCCTCCTTCTTTTCCTCATCCTCCAACTTTTCCTTCTTCTCCTGTTCCCTTTTACTGCCCTCCTCTTCCTCTTTATGCCCCTTCCTCTTGTTGTTGTCTTTCTCCTCCTCCTCTCTCTTTTCCCCCCCTTTCTTTCTTCTCCTCTTCTTCTTCTTCCATCTCTTGTTCCTCTCTCTTCTTCCTCTCTGGCCGACTGATGTAAATTTAAAGCTTTTTCAAACTGCTGGAAGAAGGGAGGGAGAAAGAAGAGTAAGAGTTCGAAGGTCATTACACTTACACTACTAACACAGTGTTTTACTACATTTCCCAGAATGCCTTTTCACAAACACCAAAGAACACTTGTGAATATTTGGCCAGTTGTCCCACTGAATGTAGCTCGAAGACATATTTCTGTTCTCCGGTGGATTTTGTTCTTGACCTCCTGTTAGAGTAGGTGTGTGTGGTGTGTGTGTGTGTGTGTGTGTGTGTGTGTGTGTGTGCGAGCCAGGCGTGGCTGATGCTGATGCAGGTGAAGAGGTCGGCCTCGCTGTGTTCAGGTGACAGCAGCAGCTCAGTGTCTCCACATCTGCTCTTTAATTATCTGAACTCTGCTGGACTCTGCTGGACTCTGCTGGGTGTCCAAACCACACATCAGGATACACAACAATACACAACAATACACAACAATACACAACACAGGTCGGAGCAGCTGCTGTAGTTTCCTCCTGACTCTACATTTAATCTTTAAGTGTCCCTGAACTCAGAACATCAGGCGTCTCCTGGATCACTGATCATACTGTATTATATTAGGAGTTCTGTTGGAATCTTTTAAATCAGATTTTCCTCTCAGTTCAGTATGTGAAATGGCTCCAAATACTACAGTACCCATGAGCCTCGGTGGCTGCGATCAGGAACAAAACACAGCACTATATCTGCTGAATTGATCCAAATTTGATCCGAAGTCTTACTGACAAGCAGACGTCGTGAACAACACGTGCTGTAAATTTTCACGTAAGAACCAGCATGAACAAGTAAAAGCTGGGTGAAAAACAGGCGTGGAGTTACCTGTCTTATAAAGGCTTACATTATAAGTTCAGTATAATGCACATTTCCTCAGCACTGACTCCAACAGAGTCTTGTCACATTCACCAGTCTGCTCAAAACACTTTCTTTGTTTGACACTGACACTGTTTTCATTTACTAATTTGTTTTGTCGTTTTTTTAATTCCCCGTCAGTTAAACTCAACATTTCAGATGTTTCAAATAAAAAAAGCCCACCAGGAAAGGGAGAGTTTGTGCCTCTTGATGTGCTGGAAGGCTTTTTAATGTGAAACATGCAAACTGGAAGTGTTGAGTTTCATTGTAGTAACAAAAAAAAAAGAAACAAACACTGTCAGAGAGAACAGTGATTACACAGAGTGACCAAACATGTAAATAGTTATGAGTCTTTCTTGGTGCTGCAAACTCATATTTACTGTTTCACTCTGCAGCAAACAGGAGAGCTCCTGGTTTTGCAGTACTCCCCAGCTTCTCGATGTGGATGACACAAAACAAATGGGGTTGATGTAATGATGTTTTCTCATTGGCCTGACACCGGGCGGCAGGACGAGGCCCCACCCTGCTCCGGCTCTGTTGTGTTTTGGTGTTTTGGTGCTGAAGTCCCTGCTGACCAGGTCTGAGTGCAGAGAGAGGCTGGAGGTTCAGGCTGAACGCTTGTTGACATTCCAGAGGCACTCGCATGATACAGTACGTAGCATCTGAATTAGTGCTCACACACACACACACACACACACACACACACACACACACACACACCCTCGTAACGCTGAACTCAGGTCCATCGCTGCCCTTCATGGTGCATTGCATTGCAGAGAGGAAGGGAGGTGTGTCCGTGTGTGTGTGTGTGTGTGTGTGTGCAGACAGTGCCCTCATAAATAATTCCACTCCATATTGCTTTTAAACGATAGCATCCCACGGCTGGCCCGCCGCGGCGTGCAGCTCGCCCATAAATGATACTGTCAGGGCTAATACACGGCTTCCATTATTAAGGAGGCATGGAGCGGGTGCTGCTGCAGCGCTGCAGCCTCCGCCTTCACTCCGCGGTCAAAACAGACTGTCGGGGCAGCGACGGAGTGGCCAGCCTCTCAGCCTGCAGCCTAAATCAACAGCTGGACAGGCCGAAGTGGATTCTTCCAGAGGCAGCTGCAGCGCTGCAGAGCAGAGCTATACAAAGCCAGGGAACAGGAAAGAAATCTACCCAGAACCCCCTGCAGAACTCTGGCTGGCTGGTTAGATGGATGAGCGGCTGGCTGGTTGCTGAGCTGAGCCCAGCTTTCCCACTGTTCCCCAGAGGAGCTGTGACTCGGCAGAATGTACACAGTCCAAACCCGAGGGAGCAGCAGGGCTGAGAAAGCTGCTGAGACGTGACCGCTTCACATACACTCATACTGTTCTCCTGCAGCACAGTGCTACTGTACTCGGCCCAACGGCGGCCTAAATCCGGTCGCCTGGCTGCAGGAGTCATGTGTGACAAATGACGCACCACAATTGATCCGAGTGCACCAGAACTCCAGTGTAGTGCTGGTTCACTGGTCTGATTCTATGTGCTGCCACTTACCCAAACCTGGCCCAAGTGCTGCAAACTGGAGGCCTTAACAGGTCCACGCGGCCAAGACTCAAGCTGGGTCCAAATTATATTCAGTCTATCGAGTTGGTTTGGGTCCTGTTACATTGCCACAAGTCTGCATTTGGCATTGGGACTAGTTTTTCTCTTGTCTATTTGGTTGTGACTGTTGTGACAGTTCGGATTGAGTCTCTCCTACCTGAAAATGTTTTACTGGTCCTTTTTCGAATCAGGTCTAAAACTTTGGACCTGTGCTAACTGAGCAAAATGTTTCAAGTCTGCACCCCTCAAACAAAAGCCAGATCTAGCAGCCATATATGGGCCAAAGCTGACTCTTATTGCGTTCTCCGATGCCAGAACAGAATGTGCCTCAAACAACCAAAATCGGCTGGCTACCATCTTAAAAAATTCTAAAACTGTTAATGAACCAGTCTAAAAAAAGACACCAGTCTAAACTCTACACATTTTAGTGGAGATCCCAGAGTTCTGGTTCCATGGGATGAACATGTGAAAGTCAAACTCCTGCAACATAATCCTTTTTTATGTTTTGTCAAAATTAGTACAGCTGTGTGCGCACTTTTACAACTAAGATGAAACTATCGGTGGAGGACCGGCCTGGTCGAGGTTTTAGGATTCTGCAACAAATCACTGCTGGAGGGAGAAACAGAGCAGTGAGGAAGAATCCTGAGGGAGGAGGAGGAGTGATATTTTTAGGAGTCCAGGTCCATCACAGTTACACATACCAGAAGCAACTTCCTGCTTCAGTTTTCAGTACGAAAACTGTCCACAACACCAATTAATCCCTGTGTGCTGTCTTTACTACGTCTTTATGACAACCAGAGGAATCTGAACATGGAGCAGAACCTCTCCATCTTCACAGAGGACGGCTTCTCTCTCTACGGGAAAAAATAAGAGAAAAGGAAAAGGTGGAAATAAGAACCGAGCGTTGAAAAAAAGTGGAGGGTAAATAAATAAGCTGCTGAAGTGTTTAGAGAGAAGAGTGAGAGGAGAGAGAGCAAAAAAAAAAAGAAAAACGGCCGTCCTCGAGAGGCGTGCCCTCCTGCGACCTCCATGCATCGCCGCGGTCCGATTCTCCCCCACAACTGATGCATTAAGGAGCCTCTGTGCTTTATGTGAACAGAGCCGCGAGCCACGGCGGCTAGCGAACCTCTGCTCTGCACCAGGAAATGCTTTGGGGATCTGTTCACTCTCTCTCTCTCTGCAGCCGTGGCCCTCGCTCTCCCACGGACTCTGGGAGACGGCTTTTTATCTCCAGTTGCTCGGATAACAACCGCTAAGCTTCCAGCAAGCCAGAAAGACCCGCTGTTGCCTCCATTTCACTCTTTTTTTTTCTTCTTAAAAATACAGACCAGAACTCGAGTTCGAGTTCTCTTTGTTTTATTCTCAGTGTCTTTCCGTCTGTCTTTCCGTCTGTCTTTCCGTCTGTCTGTGTCGTCTCACAGGCTTGCTTTCTGTCTCCATTTAACTTATCTTAAAAAAGAGTCATTCTGGAAAGTCCCTCTTTTTTCAGCTGCTTGTTTAAGTGTCTCTTGAGCAAATATTCGCCCCCCTCCCTCCCCTCGAAGCGTTTCAGCTCCTTTGTCCTCGGTATTGCGGTGTGATAAAAGGTTGCACTAGGTGGCCGGGCATTTGATTTCTCCATAAAAACCCGCCGTTCAAAGTAATAAACCCCCCCACACGCTAACCCCCCCACCCTCTCCTGCTTCGGCCCCTGCACGCATGTTTGATTGCGAGGATTAGTAAGACAAAAGGCCCAGCGGCAGTTAGTGGCGTCCTAATGAAACACCGCAACAGATAAATGAGCGCGCCGGTGTTTCCCTGCTCTGGAGTGACCGCCCCCCCGCCAGGATTAAGTGGACTCCCCCTGTTTCCTTTGTGCCTTCGTTTCCCAGCAGCACAATCGAGCCCTGAGTCAGCGGGCCAAATAGCGAAGAACCCCCCCACCACCACTTTCTTTTTCTCTGGTACTTTTTCAGTCCCGTCCCAGTTCTTCCCTAAACCCCCCCTTCTGTCCTCCCCTGCTCCTCCGTCTCACCCGGCTCTGTAATTAATTTGGAGAACAGTTTGCCTCCATTCATTCTCTGTGAGAAGTGAATAAGTTAATGGTGTTGGTAAGGTGGGACAGGTGGTGATGTGAACCAGGCCTACGGCTTGATGACAAAATAAATTCTAGATAAATCAGCATGACGGTCACAGCGTGAGAACCAATAAATAGGTGAGTCTCAAGGCCGTTAACTTCTTCTCTGGCGTATCAAAGTGTTTGTAACAGTTCTGCAGATTTATATTTTCATCACAGTTTCTTAGTTTATGTTGCAGTAAGGTTCTGAGGCACTTAGATGTAAGAAAAAACCTATTTGTGTTTGTATACATACATACAGATCAGTGAAATTACTTACTTATGTTTATCAGAATGGGAATACTTTTATCATATACAGTATATTCCAACTCGGGAGCGTTCACACATTATTCCAAGACAGTTACTCCCACTGCTATCCTCATCTTACACCAGATAAATAGAACAGAAATAGAATTTCATCATGTTTCTAACAGTAGCTGCCAGTGGTGGTGGCTTTGAAGCCATTTTGTCACTGAATTGTTGACACTACTTAAAATATGTTTTTTCTTGCTCAGCTGCTTGTAAATGCAGAATAAAAACAAGCAAACGAGTACTACATGGTAAAGTTGTAAGAGAACATTGTTCTCTTCAACTTTCAGAAACTAAATATTACTGTAAATTGAATTTCCTGAATTCTGATATCACCATGAAGGAAGCAGATGTCCAATATAATGGATTATAAATGTCCTAATTGAAACATTGGAACATAATAATTCCCTTTCAAAAGTAGCTCCTAAAATGCCAGTGACTTCTGGTTTGTGGTTGGCAGTCGGCAGTGATGCTTTAGCCTCCAGATTAGATTTCTGAGGGGAAAGTTGAGGTTTGCGTGTTTGCAGTTCACCCAGTTTGTTTGTTTTGTTGTTTGTGTGTCTGTTTGTGTGTGTGTGTGGATAATGCCTGTAGCCCACCACACACACACACACACACATAGACACAGGCCCAGGGGCGAAATGGTGTTATTGATAGAAATGAGGCATGCTGGGAGTTGAGCATGGAGGTCAGTGTGCCAGCAGGGCCTGACTGAGCGACCTACATACCACACCGCCTGGTCACACCACTCACCTAAACTGACCCCTCGCCTCCAGTAACCTCTATTCCACAAACCAATTTACTTTCTAATACATTTTCTCATCTTCTCATATTTCCTTTGTGTTTGTGTCTTTGTTTTACTTCTTGTTCTGTCTCATCACTTATTCAACTTTCTTTCTTTCTTTTTTTCTTGCTCACCTCTCCGGCTGTCATGTTGTCGTCCTTAACAGCTTTAACAGAAGTCAGAGCCACCAACATTGATGGGACAGTGTAGTTAAACTGTTTTGGTGCTTGTAAACTTTGGTGAGATGGTGACAATTTAAGTTAACAGGACTGTCAGCCACCTGCAAGATGAAAAAGGTTTCCATTTTGTTCAGTTATGAGACTCATTTCCATCCTGTTAGGAACTAATTTCCCGTCTTTTTAGGACTGGTCTCTTAGAGTCCCTTTGGGGACTCTTTTCCAAACCATCAGGAACTTGTTAAATTGAGAACATGTATCCGTCCTATCAGGGAACTTGTTTTAGTTTTCGTGTCCGTTCCCTCCAGTCTGGGAGTAGTGTCCTCCCATTGTCTGTCCATTCGGGCACTCATTTCTCTTCAATCTCTGGGAGTTTTATTTTTGTTCTTTGGAGACTTATTTCAGCCCCACTGAGGACTTATCTCTGTTCTATCAGCAACTAGTGTCCGTCCCACTGGGGTCTCGGATCTGTCCCGTTAAGGGATTCATTGCTGTTCCTTGGGGTACTTGTTTCTGTCCATTTGCGGATTTGTTTTGTCTCATGGGGGTTTCTCTGGCCCTTTGGGGACAGTTGTTTGGTTTCATGGGGAGTTGATTTCTGTCCCATCAATGAGAAGTGTCTGTCCTATTGGTGACTCTTTTTTTTTGTCCAATTGGGGAGTCATTTCTGTCCCTTTTGGGACTCTTTCACATCCCTGACACTCACTTTTGTTACTTTAGGGACTTGTTTTGATTCTTCAGGTACTCTGTCCCAAACATAGGAATGTTATATGCCGTGTACCTTTTTTGTATTTGAGTCTTTCCCTTTTGTCTTTTACAACTTGCTGGTCGTTGTGCGGCCATCCTTATCAGCCTCCATGGGGACATAACACCATCTCCTTTACTTTCCACTCCCTACTTCTTCCCTTTTTCCCTCCCTTCTTCTTTCACTCCTTTTCAGATCCTCCTTCCTTTAACTCAAACTCTGATCAGAAGAGATCTGATTAGCGATGACGACTTGGTCACTCCTCTTCATTATCGCTGCAATCTGACTTAGTCATACTCAATTCCAGCAGCCAAATAAGCATGTCTGTGGCGTTTTGGGCTTAATCTCCCCCCACTGCTTATCTCACATACTTGTAGGAAGAGAGACAGGGAGAGGAGGGGAGAGAAGGGGAGGAGGGAGGGAGTAGAGACTATCAGAGCAACATAATACCGTCTTTGTTGGGGCGATGTGGAAAATGATCGTCCCATTGCGAAGCGTCTGTACAGCTGGATCATATCTGCAACTTTACTATATCTGTCTGTCTGGCTGGTTGACAGACTGACTGCTTGACTTTCTGCCTGTCTGTCTTTCTGTCTGTCTGACTGACTGTCTTTGTAGCCGCCGGCCTTCTGTTCTCTCCCCTTTCTGCCTTTTTCCTCTTTTTCTTCATTCCTCCAGTCTAAACGAAGCAGCAGTAGTCCTCTGGGGCATAACGAGGCAGGGTGGGGTGGGATGGGAGGG
>NTHP01000316.1:101823-121663 GCA_003416845.1 Oplegnathus fasciatus | reverse complement strand
CTGCAGACGTTCACAGACACATGTTGTTCTGTAAATGATGAGACAGTCACAAATATATAGTTTCGTGTTTAAAAAAGTCTCAGTAATTTAAAACAGCTGCTCACTGTAGTTTTTATCAAACAAACAGGAGGAAATAGTGCTTTTGTTGGGGACTATTTTCAGCGGCGGATGAATCCACATGTGGCGCTCTAGTGAGTATTTGGGGCAGCAGGACGGTGTGTGTGGGACTGAGTCTAAATAAACTACAGTGTGTGTGTTCATGGTGATGAAGGAACATGTCACCCAGGGCAACAGTGTGGCTCAGTGATGTGTTTTAATAGTTTTTATTGCTCAGAGGAAGAAGAGATATCAGCTGTGATACACACACGATACTTGTTAGTGAATACATTCACTGCTGGTCTGAGTCTGAACATGAAGAAAATACAGAATATCAGCAGACTGATCCTTTAAATGCTTTAATGATCTGTATCTGAGAGTTTCCCTCCACACAGAGACAACTATGATCATATATTTAACCACACTAACATAAACTAAATAAAGAAAGTTGCTCTGGCAGATGCTTAAAAATATTTTGTTTGTGTTTGAAAGCATCATGGGACACTGAAACTGTTTCAGGTTGACAGCGACAGATGATAACTGTCACTCAATTATGATCACTTAATAACTTAAACTTCTTAAATTATGTCAGAATATATATATATATATGAAACCATCGCATGAAATGCTGTTTCAGATGTGCTTTTATGTTAACTGATAATGTGAAATTGTGTTTCACATGTGATATTATTTGGCAAATGGATCATTTCACATGAGCTGTCTTAGATTTCACATCTGAAATATCTGATAAACACACAGGAGGAAACAGCTCAAAGAAGTGAAATAAAAAGAATTAAACTAAAAAGGTCCAATCAGTGAGAAGCCTCCATTACACGTGAAATCTGAAATCTTAATAAAAAGCCAGAAGCAGCATGTGGCAGGAAACAGCCTCGCAGTGAGAAAGTGATTTTCACTTTACTGCTTCAGTTCCACTTAAATACACAGAGGTCAAAGGTCAGACAGGTCAAACTCTGGGTCAGAATCAACTGACGGGGGGGTTCAGCTGCTGTCTGAGAGCAGTGTGTGTGTGTGTGTGTTGTGGGTTAAAACAGGTGTCACATGATGTCTCGGGGTTAAACAGGGATTTTAACCAGGAAGGACAAAAACCCTGCAGCGCATTTTTCCTCTAAAGTTAGTTTTTGGTTTTATTTTCATTTCATACGAGGAGAGCTGTGTGTGAGAGAGAGAGAGAGAGAGAGAGAGGCCAGAGCGAGGGCTAAATCTGTTGCTTATAGCCTCTCTCGCTCCCTCGCTCGCTCCAGCGGGCAGCCTTGGCCCGCAGAACGACAACAAAGGCGAGTGTTGGAAAAGGTCGCTGCTGCTCCAACATCCAGTCGAGCTCCAGTTGGCTCGCCGGAGAGGGAGGGAGGCTCCGGGCCGGCGGCCATGTTGGCCCGCAGAGGAGGAAACAGCTGAGAGAGAGAGAGAGAGAGCAAAGGCAGGGTAAAGACTCAGCAGCCATAACATGAATACAGATACACTATGTGGCCAAAAGTATGTGGACACATGGGTTTGGTTTAGGCCTCTTAGTTCCAAAGAAGGGAAATCTGGATGCTCCAGGATACAATTTAGCAAACAGTGTTCCTCCAACTTTGTATCAACGGTTTGTATTAAAATCAAGAAATCAAGAAATGGTTTTCCCAGTTTGGTGTGGAAGCACAGAGTCCTCAGACACCTCAACCCCATCCGACAGCTTTGGGATGAACTGGACTGTGATCCAGACCTCATCACTAACACCAGTGTTGGACCTCACTGATGCTCTGGTGTCTGAATGGGAGCAAAATAGCACATTAAAGCCCATGGTGTCACAGTCATGTAGTCACATGTGGGTGGAATTTGACAAAATAATCTCAACTGAAGGTCCAGACATGTGGTGAAAAGCTCCAGACAAAGCTTGTAAGTGAACTTTTGATCAAGATTGTTTTGTCAAACTGCTCTAAGGTCAAGAATGAACTATGACTGTAATGTGACGTCCACATACATTTGGCCATGTAGCGTATGAAGACATAATGAAGGAGGCAGCGGTTAATCTTTCATGTCCGTTTCTGTTCATGTCCAAAAGTAAAAGTTGAAGTTTTTCAGTCTTTTTTCTATTCCATGAGATTTTATATTTTTCCTCCGTTGTGGAGTAGAAGCGCACAGAAAGAAAATTGGAAAAGTGGGAAAAATAAGGAGAAGATAAATGCTTCGACGAGCGCTCAGCACACAGTATAATATATGTTACACACCAGCCTTTATGCCCTCAGGGCTCCACACGCTTCACACAGAAGGACTACGGTCACTTTAAATAACATAAATAGTTATAACTCATGTTCAGGCTTTCATTTGAAAGCTGAGTAGTGTTCGAGCTAAACCAGGTTAATCCAGGTCAGGAGCAGGGTCAGATAATCTGTGTCGGCCCGTTCAGACCGGCCTCGTTCTGGATCACTGCAGAGAGACGTGTGAGGCTGACATTAATATTTGAGAAGAGCTATTCTTAATAATAATGTAAATTTAGTTTATTGACATCTATCAGCATTGATCTTTAATCAGTTATCATCTCTTAGGAATGAGTGTGTGTGTGTGTGTGTGTGTGTGTGTGTGTGTGTGTGTGTCTGTGTGTGTTAGCTGAGGCAGTGGTGTGTGTTTCCTCACGCCTTGACTTCCTGACTTCCAGCCAATCGTCATTTCCGCTGCTGGAAGTGAACCGCTGTCTGCTGTCATCGTCCAATCACATGCAGCAGCCAGCGGGGCCAACACAAACACACACACACACACACACACACTCTCCTACAGTGTGTGTGTGTGTGTGTGTGTGTGTGTTTGATTTGATTGCAGCGTGCACACCAGCAGCCTTATTACCAGGCAGAGGGCAAAGCAGGTTAATGAGACACTATTGACTGATTGTCCTGAGCCAGAGACCACACACACACATGCACACACACGCACACACACACACACACACACACACACACAAGGACACTTGGTCTGTGGGGATCGAACCTGTGAGTTTGGCTGCTAAAGGACGTTTCAGTTTATTACAGCTTCAGTCTGATGGTTGTAATTTTGTCGGATTTACAGGTTTATGAGCGTTAGTCTGAATTATTGTTGTTTGTTTCTCAGTTTGATGGACGGCTCTAAAAACTACAGTACCCATGAGTCTCAGCTGCCATTGCCATGAAGAAGAAGCCAGTTTCTTTGCTGGGATGGATAACAGAACATGTCGCCATGGTTACTGAATTGAACCCAAACTGATCCAGAATCAGAAAGTGATTCAAACTGCTGAAAGGTTTCTTCAAAGTGTAATGTTTAGCTTCAGGAGCACACAGAAGCTCTGCGATTGGACGTTTGTTAGTGAAGTGCACCCTGGGAGTCGTAGTTGACTTCTCTGCCTCTTTATCTGAAGCACACTTTGACTTCAGGAGCAAAAGAACTGCTGGCAACACCATTAACGAATGTTCTTCTGCCTGACTGGCATCCTTAGATTGTTTTATTTTACGTCTGTTCTGTATTTAAAACAAGAATCATCAGAATCGGAGCGCGTTGGTCCAGTTTGTCTTCGTCTCTTTAAACGGAGGGCGAGGTGTCAGCATTTGTCTGAAAACCTGCAGTGTCTGATACCAAGGACTGTGTGTGTGTGTGTGTGTGTGTGTGTGTGCATGTGTGCGTGTGCTGGTGGTCTGGGCTGTATTCATTATTTAGTGAGAGCTATTACTGGGGATAAGAGGCTGCTCTCTCCTCTCTCTCAGGACCGTATCGATTGCTTTAATTGCCCCGAAAGATTGTCAACTCTTAAGATAGATATTAAAGCGCCGACGAGGCTCTGCCAGGATGCATGGCAAATGGAGCTAACGGCCCAATGTGTGTGTGTGTGTGTGATGGGGTGAGGATAGAGGATTGGCTGAGCCCAAAGTGGGATGCAACATGTCCCAGGCCGCCTGTCGTGCAGCGAGCGAGGCCTCGCTTCGCGCGATCGATAACATCCTTGTGAACACACGAGGCGCTCTGCGGCGTTCACGGACAGGAAGTTAAAAAAAAAGAGAGAGAGAGAGAGGGGAGTGATGGGAGGGAGGGGCAGAGGGCGAGGGAGGGGGGAGGCGGTTGTTCGCTGCCAGCCGGTTCTCCCTCTGTTTGCAGATCAATATGTTTGGGAAAGAGTTGTTTGTTATCTCTCTAGCTATCTAGATGTGACTACTAGTGTCCCACATAGTCATGGCTCTGCTGAACACACACACACAAATATCACAGGGAGCGTTTATCTAGTTGTTGGCTCAGATGAACCAGAGAGCGGGCGAGAGGGCAAGTGAACGAGCAGCTGAGNGGGGGAGAGTGTGTTGTGACAGTGATCTGTGTAACGAGGTCAGCTGAGGTGACTGACAGCAGCAACAAACCGAGCGACCCGCCGGGTGCTCTGCTGCAGCGCACCGCCCGACTGTCAACAGGTTGATTTTCTAAATAACAACAAATACATTAAAAATGATGCAAACTACTGAGACTGAAACTAGATTCAAAGTAAAAAGGCAAAAACTTAAAAAGGAAAAGTGTGACGAAAGCTGTGGAGGAGCTCTGCACATTACAGATTTATTTTATAAAAATCATACGAACTAACTTAGCTAGAACTAAAAAATGCTTTCCAGTGATTAAATGTAATGAATTGCTATGAGTATTTGAATGAGTGTCTTTAAAGGGACCCTGTGGAGTTCTGACCACCCGTAGTATTACTGAGCAGTGTTTTATGAGCAGGTCCTCGCTCTGTTTGTATCTCATGTTCGTGCACACGGACATCGTGAGGCAACACGTTTCCCTGCTGATGGTTTCACGCTCCTCCGCTGATCAACAGTCAGACCACGAGGAGACACAGCGTAAGATAGTGAGATAACAGATTTAATGAGAAGCCACCTCATGCTGGCTCATGTTTGCTAAATTCGTTGTCATTTCCTGGTATACCAGAAACTTAACCTGTCCTGCACTTAAACTGCTTACAGGTGACCAATCACAGCCTGGTCTGCCCCACCAGAATTACACCTGCTATCAAACAGCAAATTGATTACGTTGAGATTGAGATTTGTTTCCTTTACGTCGTCCGTCTTGGCCGCCGCCACTTTGGTCTCAGGATGTTTGTTGTCTGAACCTTTTTCTTGGAAGGCCGGAGGTTGGCGGTCGGTGCCAAGTGGGAGTCCCCGCTCGTCTGATCCTGGAAAGGAAAATGTTGATGTGGAGAACTGTGTGGCTAAATTAAGAAATCTGGTCTGGGATTAACCTGCTGACTGAATTATTGTCGTTCCACTGCTACTAAAAACAGCACGAGACCTCAGGTGACCTGCAGCTCTGTGGACACAGTCGTCCCAAGCACCTTAACAATGGATTCAATGATTCTGTGAAATGTTAAAGGTGTTGCTCATAACTGTGAACTCACTGAGAATTAGCTCCAACTCTGCAGCTCTACAGAGCTTTTTAGCCTCTTTTAGCTCCAAGTTTTGGTTTCCTGTCTGGTTCAGTCTCAGTGTTTCCAGCAGCAGCTGTTTCCTGATGAACCTGCTGTACCTGCTCAGCAGCAAACAGCAGACAGACTCAGTTAGAGAGCAGCTGGTGAACTTAGAGGAGCATTCAGCAGCTAAAGAGACAGATGTTTCCCTCAGGAGGTGGTGGAGACCAAAAACAGAGCGAAAAGAGGGAGAATACTGGACTCACATTCATCAGGTGACACAAACACGACTCCACATGAAGGATCGTGTTGCTCCGTGTCTGCTGGATGATGATAACATATCATCGCTGTCAGCTTGTTGTGGAACTGTCTCTCTTCTGCTTCTTCTTGTGGAAAATGGAAATCAGTCGACACATCTTCTATAACGTGTGACCTTTCTCAAGCTAAATGTTTAAAATCTCTGATTTTGGCACCAGCTCATCCTTTGCATTTCCTTTGTAAGTGACAAACTGGGAAACCTTCAAAATAAAATTCAGCCGGACGTCTCAAAAATTTAATCTGGATCAGAATGATCTGGATTTGGAAACCCCATATTTTGCTATCCAGGATCAGCTAATCCATCTTACTTTTGTGTTGGTTTTTCAAAGCAACATTTCATTGGATTGCCCTGATCCAGGTACAAACTTTTCAAGATAACCAAATCCAGATTAGTAGTGCTCTAAATGGGACTGCATATCACAATGTAGGCTACTAGCCTGGTAAAGAACAACAGGCAGAACAGCCAGTGTGGGGTCACTTCAGGTGTTTTTATCTGATGAGATCAACCTCCGGTTCTCTCAGAATGAGGGACGGACGTGCATTAAGGGATGCAATTGTTAGAAACTACTTTTGACTGTGTCATTGTAATTAATATAAAATGATAAATGAAAGTTAAAATTTAATTATTTTTGTTGGATATTGACGCTATTTGGAGGATTATTTTGTGGGGACAAAATCCTGTTTTAAAATTTACTGTACTGAAAGGCCTACTAGCCCTAATGTCTTCTTTATCTACTTTATCGCTGTAACAGTGAAACAAATCGAGTGCAAAATATAAATAAATGTTGTTATTTGACCAATTTAAAAGTTTTGTTACATTTTGTTCCTGAAATCGACCGTGAATCCATCCTTCTGCTGGATCAGGATAATCCCGATTTTTTGGATCAAAGGTATCCCAGTCCTACTAAAAAGTTTTGGACAACACATACTGAAGGTTTGATCCAGATCAAAACCAAGACTGGATTACATGATCTAATCTGATTTCAGAATCCCTTTTTTCTTTTGAACAACCCATTTTCAAGATTTGATCCAATCCGATCAGATTACTTCTGAACAAGTGGGCCGAGTGCTCCAAACTTTATTGTTTTGTAGTTTTCTCTGCTGCACACGTTATGGTTTATCACTTTTCTATAATCTTGTCTTCTGTCCTTGGACTGAGACTGACATCATATTTATGTTTTTCTGACGTGCAACCTCTTGTGGTCGTGTAAATAATGTCACTGAAAGGCAAAGGCAGCATGACATTTTCAGAAAACCACAGACACCTCTTATATTAGGAGGTCAGTGTGGATGGTTGGTATCTGACTTTAGTACCACAGACTGGAAGCATCCTGCTTGGTTTCTTTTAATTATGGCCACAAACTGTCTTTCACTTTAGCCATAGAGGTGGCAGATGAGAAAATGCAGAATAATAATGTTTGTCAGTCATTTCTGATGGTTTTGGACGGCTGTTTCCATTTGATCGCGACTTCAGATCATAAAATGCTCACATGTGTCGTTTTGGAAGATAATGATAAACTTCTATTGTTATCTAGTGGAAGTGAACGAGTTATTCGTGGCAGTGACGATGCTTTGCTTCTTCTTTGCTCTTATTGCAGGACTACACAGTATTACACAAAGACAGAGGAGAGACAAATTCAATGACTTTGGCTCTCCTCTGTGGTTCAGAAAACATTTGTTGACATAAATCAACTCTGTTTTCTGACATCTGCAGATCTGAAGTCATGTAGGGACAGTGATGGAGCAAGAGCTGCTGTAAGAGTCATGAGCAGGACGCTGGTGAAGAAACACCAGCTGCAGTTTTTTGTGTTGTCAGTTTTATTGGTATGACCCAAGGCTGCAGGAGTCGGTGTGTCCTCCTCCTCGTGCTTTAGTTTGGAGAGGAAACACAGCAGGCTGAGGGGGAACACTCCGACACGATTAGGAAGGAAATCCACGAGTAATCCAGCAATCCTGTCTGATTTAAAGCCATTAACCTGAGCGTCCTGCAGCAGAGGAAACATGGAGGAGACGCCGCTCTCCTCGCTTCACCTTCTCTGCAGGAGGTGCAGAAGGAGTTTCCTCAACTGCGTGACTCAAACTGAAACAGAGGAAACGTTTCAGCTCCACAGCTGGTTCTTCAGATTCAGTCTGGTTCTTCAGATTCACAGTCTGAAGTCACTAGAACCTCAAAACAGTCAGAAGTACTTTCCACTTTCCACTTCTGCTTTCTACCTTTTTGCAGATGCTTCCCAGCTGATTTTTTCCTCCCACGTCACAAAATACTGAACTGTAATAACACTCCTGACAACTTATTAGACATGTTGAACCACTGTTTATTAGGCTGTAACAAAGTTAGGTGCGAGGTAAGGATGTCCTTTGCCAACTTTGCAATTTGCAGTTGATGTGGTGGCTAAAAGAAGGAACACAGCAGATAAACATGAAGTCACAAGAAGCTTCACTTCATCTTCATCTTCATCCTGTAGGTGAAGGACCTGCTCCTCATAAAAACAGTCGTGTGAGTAGAATCGGTCTGTATTTTAACGGCCTCGAGCAGGTAAACCTGCAGCTCTCATCTCAGAATCCAGGATTTGATATCAATATCAAATATTGATCTGAAAATGCTTTAATAAGACGTCGATGCTGCTCTGTGCTGCTCATTGACTGCAGCTATGAAAGTGACGAGCTGCAGGAAGTCGTCAACCTTAGTTAAAATAGTTTGAGTCGAATGATCTTATTGCACTTGTTGATCAGTTTTGATCATTTCAATTTATTTGACTGTAAAAACATCCTTAAACAAGGAATGTGACCTCACTTCCTGCCTCTCTCTCTTCTTCTCTCACCTGTCAGTCATACATGTTTACATGTTTGTTGTTTAGCCGCGGTCAGCTGATGTCAGGTGAGGTCAGGTGTGTTTTCAGGACAGCACCTGCAGCTGTTGCGGCGCAGCGAGGCCTCAGGTGGGGTCACGGCCTCTTAATCAGAACGTACAAGTTTACAAAAGCCTCTTTGACCGACAATCTGCTACGAGTTTCCTTCTGTCGTTCATTATTAGTCTGTTGTTTTCTCCTCAGTTACCTGATCTAACCTGTGCTGCACCGCATCCTCAACACAACCCTCGACCATGGTGTCACATAACACCTTCACAACTACTTCCTGCTTCACCTTTAAATAAATACTTCAGTGCTTCTGCTGTTTTTTTATATTTCTTGATTTGGTTTTAAAGAATAAAACTACACAGAAAACACTTGTATTATTGTTTTCCACAAAGAAGCAGCTTCCCTTCACCACATCTCCTTTCCCATTGTTGGGTGGGTGAGTGGTGGTGGAGGTGGCGGAGGTGGTGGTAGTGTTGCAGGAAGTGTGTCTGAGTCTCCTCCAGGTGGTGAAGTGCAGGTTAAATCCCCCTCAGAGCTTGGAATTGGACTTGAGCTGATCCTGCTCAGAGTCTCTGATCTGTTCCCGGTCAACCTGTTCACGCACTCACTGCTGTCCCCACATGACACACACACACACACACACACACACACACAGGGTCAAACGGTCTGAATGGTTCAGCGCTATTCTGCCATGCAGCATATTGTGTTTCAGGTGAGAGTTGGATAACTGGAGCGCCCTGAAGCTTCAGTCAAGCTGATCGACAACATGAAACTTAGCAGCCGTCTGTGTAGTTGTTCACCGTGTTAATATCGTCAGATAGAAGTCAGATACCCATCAGAACAATTTATAATATCATGTTACACCACGTGTGATTTCCTTCTTTTGTTAACGAAGACTTGTTTCAGGTTGGTTTCAGCCATGCAAACGGGCTTGTGTTTACTAGTCTGCATTGTTAATCATGCTGTTGGTACATGTTGTACTTTTTTTGTTTTCTTAAATTTAAGCAGATTGCTGGATTTAAATACATCTTCCTTAAAGTGATGTATTTCCTGCTGAAACAGGATGTTGGGCATTCTTCAGAAAGTGTAAACTAATGGGAGTTTATTTTGAAAATACAAAAAGGTGCAAGACAGAGTTGTCGTTTGCTGCCTTTGCAGGAAACTTACAGTTGGTGTGACTGTTAGACTTTTCCTTTATTATTCACTACAGTTGTATGTTTCTGGAGCTGAAAACCTGAAGACAAGAAAGTAAAAGTTAAACACTTCTGGCCATTCCTTTTATTTATTTCATGACTTTTTTCTTCAATCGACTTCAAACTGAAATCAAACTGTAGACTCTCTGTAGTGAATCTATATTGCTGCGTAGATAAAATTTGGGAGAGTGTCTGGAGAGGAACGTCTTCCTGCCAGCTTCACTCGCTCGCTGTCCTCTCCCTGCACTCCCATTAAAACTCCTCTCCCGATCCCGGCCGTCCAAAAGATTTGAGAATGACCTTGCAGTGTTCCTCCGCCAGCCTTCCCCACTTGTAAGTGCTTGGGATAATTTATATATAAAATGTGCGTGTGTGTGTGAGGGGGGGAGGGGTTGAAAAATGGCCATTTCCATCTTTAGGTGGCCGGGGCTCTCCATTACCAAAATGGGCTGAGTCACTGCACCGCAAGAATCTTAATGAGAAGCCCGGGCCCACCCCGGCTCTCTCTCTCTCTTACTGCATGTCTCTCTTGCTCTCTCTCCCCCCTCTCTCACTCTCTTTCTCCCCCTCTCTTTCATCCAGCCTCTTATCTCATGATGCAGCAGATTATTCCATTGACTTATTCAAGGGCCTGCACTTTATGATCATGAATTTTACTGTGCCGGGGCTGTACGTGTCCTGCACATCTACTCAGCTACATCACCACCTCCTCCTCTTCCTCCTCCTCCTCCTCCTCCTCCACCTCATCTTCCTCCTCCTCCTCCTCCTCCTCCTCGCCTCCACTCGGCTCCTCTTTTTCCTGTTTTACAAGCAGCATAAACTCGATCTTCATGGGACCACTTTGTTCCGAATAGCCCAGACCAGACCCTGACCCAAGTCAGGTTGGGTCCAAGTTTAATTCAGTTTAATCAGGTTGGGTAGCGCGCCGTTCTGTTGCTGAATTACTCACTAAATCGTCTGACAGAAAATAAATTTGCAACAACTTTTATAATCATTTGATCATTTACGTCGAATATTCTCTGGGTCCAGCTTCTCCAGTCTGAGGAGTTTTTTCTTCTCTCTGGTTTTGGACAGTTGGTCAGACAAAACAAGTAATTATAAGACGTCTCCTTGGGCTGTGGGAAATTGTGACAGACATTTTTCACTATTTTATGATTTCTCGTAGACTATTTTCAGCCCCGATACCACAGTGGATCCCAGTGGACTCTGGTCACAGGAGGAAAATGTGTTTTTTAAGCAGAACTCACCACATTTTGGACCAGGTCTAATTATCGTCAGGTCTGTTTCAGACCCAAAGATAATCTGTCCCCGGGACCCTTTTGGAGCGGGTCTCTCTCTACTTGCATGTTGGGTTTAGGTCCATTTCAGATTGGTTCCAAAATTCTGGACCTGAGAAGACCTCTATTACAAACACTACAGAAACCAGAAGCAGCATGTTCAGTGGTTTCAGATGTTCTGACTCCACATCAGGCTTCACACTGAGGGATTGTGGCAGAGGCTGGTATGGTTTGAGTTAGAAACCCTCCACCCACCAAAACCATCACAGACTTTGGTGTTTGGGAAAGAGAGAGACAACAAGCAGTAGCCCTGTGTTGAACACCAGCTGTGGTTTCCTCCTCTTCCCACTTTCTCCTGCCTGTTTTTTCTCCACCTGCTGCCTCCAAACAGACCAGAGTCGAGTCCGAACTCTCTGTAGAAAACTTGCTGTCTCGGCTGCATTTTGTGCTGATATTTAAAAGTGTAGCTCACTTTCTCGCAGAACATCTCGCTGCAGCAGATGCTTCAGTTTCAGCAAACACTCACGTCCGGCTGTCAAACAGAAGAAGCATTTAAAGAACTGCACCGACAGAGTCACTGCTGCTTCCTTCATATTTAAAGTTAAATTTAAAGTTTAATGATTGAACATGTTCCCACAAAGTTTTCCAGGTATGTTAAGTAATGAGATTTTGATCCAAAAGTATGAAAAAAATACAAATTATGTGGAATGTTTTGTTGTTAAAGAAACATTTCTAAAGACGAGAGCAAACAAAGCAAGAAAAAATATTTTTTTTATTTAACTGAAAACCTGAGTGATGACTTCTATCTACCATAAAGTACACACTAATAAATGTACACTAACACAAAATAATTTGTTGTAGTGTTTAGTAATAATGACAGTGTGTGCCACTGTGACATCAAGACATCAAATTTAAAATCAAATAAATTGTGAAATAATTCCATAAATTTTGAGCAGCGTTTTGTTTTTGTTTTTTTATTATTCTTGACGTACTAGAGACTCAGAAAGCCAGCACAGTAAATGGACCAAGACGTTTTGTCTGCTGTGGTCTTTTGATTTTGTGGGAATCCCCTGGAGTTAACTGTTTGTTGTTGGCGGTCTTGAAGCAGTTATTAAAGGAATGAAAAATATTATGAATCATCAATAATAAATAATCAGAAAATACTTTGTTAACCTGCTCGGTCCACCTGCTGGCGCTCCGACTTTGACTTCAGTTGGAGAAACCGGTTGTAAAAAGAGGACTAGACCTGACACAGTCTCAGCCCCCCCCCCAGTCGCCCCCCGTGAGCCAAGGCTTCCCCCCATCCTCCCACCCTCCAACCAGACAGGAAAAAGCAGCTCCAAATCCCCTCCAACAATAATGAGCCTAGCATTGGAGGATCAGCCACCTTATCCTCGCTAAGGTTGTTAGCGCTCCAGAACAAGTCACTCGCCGTCCACCGCCCCCCCCTCCACCACCACCACCACCCGCTGCCCCTCCCTCCCTGCTGCTGTAAGTACTTTACAAGGCAGAGCAGATGTTCCTGTTCACAAAGCGTTCAAAGTCTTTTTTTCAGCTCGTTCACTCTTGAAAATCCACCATTGACAGGATGACCGCGGTGATAACCTCCATTATTAACAGGCCGATTACAGAGAGAACACAGAGGTCAGACAGGACAGAGACCACCGGGTCACCATCATTACATCCAATAAATGTAAAGGAATTAGACCAGGACGGATTGGTGCAGTAATGATACACAAGGGAGCAGCAACACCAAGAAGTATCCAGATCCTTCACTAAAGACTTTTCCTGTTCAAATGTACAAACTTCTTAATTTGGGTTTTTACGAAAATTATACAGTAGTTACAATTATACAGTTACATAGCTGTGTGGAAGCAGTTGTTTATTTCCTTGAAATACCTGCACAAACCTCAGTGACTGGAAAAACTGACAGAGATCCATTTACACCCAAATAAATGTAATTAATTATTCGAAACTTGCTGCAATTTACAGCAATATATGTACAGAAAGACACATTTTTAAATGTTTTACGTTCCGCTGACTAAAAGACTCTCTGGGTTACACCAGCCATTACTTGGAAATAATTAACTGAAAGTTAATCAAACACTGTCTCTATTTTCTCTATAAGCTGCACCAAATTAAAACCTTTCCGGGAACCTTCCCAAGAAATTACAGTTACATATTAGTTTGTTTCCAAGAATTTATTAGGAAACTAGATGTTATCAAACACTCTATGAAAGGCTCAGCAAACGTTATTGATCCCACGCAGGGAAACTGAAGAGCATGGCCTCCGTGTGCGCTCACTGTCATGTTCATACTCTCACTCTTGTTCTTGCAGGAATTAATTTATCTACTTAATATTTTATTATTTGTAACTTTGAATCTGAAAAGTAAAATGTACAATATTTTCCGACAAGAGCAAAGTAGCATCAAATGGAAATACTTAAGTAAGTTACAAATACTTCAAAACTGTAAGTGCACTACTTGAGTAAGTGTACTTAGTTACTTTCCATCACTGGACATTATACAGTGTACTGTATACAGACTTTCCATATATCCCCACAGCTCTTGTAAAGCCGATACAGAAATGTTCAGGATCGTATTTCCAGCAGTCAGACGTCGTTCAGCAGCGACACGTAACTGCCACTTCCAGGCGTAAAGTGATCTGAACTCAGCATTCAGAAAAATCACATCAGAATGACAAACACTCTGCGTCTGTGTGAGTTTCTGTCCGTCTCAGAGGATCAGTCGGTCTGATCGCCGCTGAGCCAACCGGAGGTCCTGACTGGTTCCCAACATTTTAATGATCCCTTATGACGTCGGCTTTTACCCGCTAATTTACAAGGGTTAAGTCTCAGGGCCCCGGCTCTTTAATTGAAATCTTAATTAATATAAAAACCGAGGAGGGGGGAGGGGGTGAGTCCTGTGAGTGTGAGTGTTTTAATGGGCCGGTAGCTTGGGGAGACGCAGGCAGTAATCCACTCTGAATACTGAGGAGGAGACCTGCAGAAGCTCTCTCTCTCTCTCTCTCTCTCTCTCTCTCTGTATGTCTCTTTCTCTTTCCTCCGTCCATCCAGATTCTGTGCTGTCATGTAACAGCCTGACCTCTGTGTAGTTAATAACATCTGGACTCGACACCATGTCAGTTACTGGGTTAGTCATTCAGGTGGGTAGTTAGGATGTTATGGAGTGAATTATCTACACAGTGATGTAGAAAATACACCCACCACGTCTCAACAGCTGCTGCTCAGAAGAAACTTTACACATCGCTGGAAATGTTTTGTGGCTGAATCCAAATGTCCAGACTCCAGACGGGCTGAGCCCTCCTGGACTCCATGTTCACTGTCATCACATTAAGTCTGCGAGGACTCTGGACCACGAGGAGATAAAAGGTGCAGTTTTAAGAGCTCACTTGTTTCCAGTTTTGATGTGAAAGCAAGCTCTTGACCCTGTAACCCACAGCAAAGTATTTTTCTGAATGGTGCTTAACAGTATCAACATTTATGTAAGAAGCTCTGCTCTTTCATTATGTTCAATTATTACAATATTATATCTACACCAAACCCTGACCTGAGAATACTCACATTGAAGGTGGTCCCATTCAAACAACCTTTCCTTTCCTTGACTTGATTTACATCTTTATCAAGTCTGTCGCCCAAATGAACTCCCTGGAAGTCTGAAGAAAGTCCGCTTAATGCCCCTTACGGCCTTGATGAGTTGTGGATTTGCACAGTCCTTGACTCTTGCAGACTTCCTGGGAATGCACCCATTAAGTTCACAAGTCCGTAAGTGTGGGAATCCAGACATTTGGATTCAGCCACTGTGTAGCTGCTGTTGAAACCCTGTTTGGTTCCACCCACATGCAGGGTAACCCTGGCCTGTCTATCAAACTTAATATTTTACATTTGCAATTATCATTTTTCATGTTGCTACTATAGGTTCTGTACTTTACCAGACTCCTGCACATCTAAGGAGCAAGCATGTGTACAACTGCCGAGGCCCTGTACATCCAGAAGTTATTTTATCCAAGTCTGATCTCACGCCCACCAGATCTCTGGAGGTTTTTCTTTATTTCTGCAGGAGATTCTCTTGATCTTCAGGTTCACCGTTGATGTGCGAACCTGAGGAACCTGGATGTGAAACTTGTTGACGCCAATAAAATCCTGCAGAATTAAAGAATAATGTGTAGATCTCTGGAGAGCAGTGAGATCTGAACTACTGGAGCAGTGATTGGTTCTGCAGTTAAGTACTTTAACAAGGTTCTGTACATCTGTGAAGGACTGTGGCTCCGTTCTGAACATTTGTATACACTCAGACAGGAAGTTACAAGTGTAAAGTCTGTTTTTGTACTCAGTTCTGTAGTTTGTCTTCTTATCAACCAAGTACCTCAGTACTGTTGGTGGTAACAGGCGTCTCCCCACCCTGCCGGGCCCTGGGGCCCTGGGGCCCCTCCTGCCGTACAGATGCCGGTGCAGATGGGACCCTCGTACCTGTCTGCATCGCTAATGGCATCATGCCTCCCCCCTCCTCTCCCCTCCTTCCCCTCCTGATCTTATAATCCATAAATATGTAATTTGTTCAGCTGTCTCCATTAAATATGCATATGAGAAGCAGGCGTTTGTTATTGTGTTTTTGCGGGTCATTAACGGCGCGCTGCGGCGTATTAGCGGCTCTGCGCTGAGGAAGAAACAACAGCAGAAACAACAGGAGTAACAGGAGTAACAGGAGTACAGGGGAAGCTAACAGATCATCTGACAAGATCAGAGGAGGGGGGAGGGGGGAGGACCAGAGGGAGGGAGAGAGTCTGAAAGCAAAAAAACAGAAAGAGACGAGATCTTCCACCAGGATGCAGAGATTAACCTGATGTCCTCTGATGTGTCCACAGAGGCTCAGCCAATGAGAAACCTCGTTGTAGAGCCGCAGTCAGTGAAAGGCCTTTACCTTAAATACACTTCACCTTTTCACCGCTGCTCTTCTGTCATGTTGGTGAAACGAAAAGATGAGGAGGAGAAGGAAGACGAGTTTAGTACAGCGCCGTCTGGATGTTGTGAAACAGCTGTTTTCTGTCTCAACACTGTTCTGACACCGCGACACACTTTCATCATCGATCAGTTAAAGGAAATAACAGCCGTGAGGATTTATTTAAATGTATTTATAACCATTAATGATGGAGCACGTGTGTTTTAATAGCTTTCTTAGTATTTGAAGAGTCACCTTTAGTAAATTATTACGTTTTGATTTGTGATCGTGATATTTTGCCAAAATAATTATTGAATTAAACACTTCACATAAACACTTGTTATTAATGTAGAAACCAAACAAAGCGTTGTCTCAACATTTTGTTTTATCTGTACTTTGTGCAATGACAATAAAATTGAATCTAATCTAATTTAACTTTGCCACAAATATTGTCGTCACACTTCTGAATCATAAATCTTCTCTTCACTTGAAGTACTTGAAACTGAAACATGAAACAGAATCAGACGGAGGACATGAAGTGAACAGAGCTGCACTAAACTGTCCGTCATTAATTCAACTTATTAACATTAAACTCTGGTTTATTTCTGACCTCTGACCTGGTGATGAAACTGTGCTACTCTGTTGAAACTGACTCCAGTTTCCTCACAGAGACTCACTGACTCTGACTGTGAGGCAATCTCCACAGTCAGCAGGGAGGATCCTCCTGACCTGCAACCTTTGACCTCTTAAAGAGACAAACCTTTTCTGTCTTTCTGTCTGGCAGCAGAGACATTTACAACTCAACAGTGTTACTCTCTGAAAATGGAAGAAGTGACTGTAATGTCTGAAAGAAGCCGCTCTTTTTAACACAAATACTGTTTTTATTCACTAATTATTTCCAGTTGTTTCTACTTTCTGTTTTTTCAATAGCTTAATGCACTTCCTGCAGATATTTCACATTAAAAGCCTACCAGGAAAGGGAGGATTATGCCCTTTGATCTGCTGAAAGGATTTTAATGTGAAATATCGGCAGTTAGTGTTCCGTTTTTTTGCTGGTACAGAAGTGGAATCAATTGGACATAATTAGTGAGTGAAAATTGTTATTTTTGTCGGAGAAGAGAAAATGTTTTGAACAAAGTGGTGAGTGTGACATGAGTTTGTTGTTGTACTGGTGGAAATTGATTAAATATTATACTGTATTTATCAAGACAACAGGTAAACATGGAGGAAGTGTTGAGTTTGTGTCAACAGGAAATTAAAACAGATCAGAAAACAGGGAGGCTTCTTTAAAATATGATCAAGCTTACTGAGAAAACAGAAAATTAGAAATAAAGGAATAACTGATGGTGTAACATAATATAAATGTACCTAAGTAAATATATTTAGTTACTTTCCACCTCTGGATGTGTGTCAGTGTATGAAGTGAGCGTTCAGCCGTGCAGCTTACAGCAGATCGACTTGTTTCTTGTGGAGGCACGAAAGAGACGAGTGGGAGACCATCAAGAATACAGTGACAGGGAGAGAGAGAGGTGAGGGTGAGGGTGAGGGTGAGGGTGGAGGATGGGTGTTGGGGGGGGTTGGGGGGTTAATCTCATCATGTCTGCTGGCTTCTCTGTTCCAGTGAATCGGGAGGTAAAAGAGGATAACGCAGGAATGTTCTGTTCCCAGAGGAGAAGCCCAAAACCCTCACAGCATTAACCCTCCCACCCCTGACTCACCCCCACCCTCCTCACCCTAACCCCACCAAACAGACATGACTTTTCCCCTGTTTTACATTTTTCTGTTTCTGTGTTCAACATCCAATCAGTGATATAAAGCTGTAGCTCCGCCCTCCACCAACAATCAATCTTTTATCTTTCAGGCCTCTAAAAATCTTTAAATTAAACACTTGGAAACAGAGAAACCTGTGACAAGGAGTCGAAGTCCACCCCATAGTGCTACTAGTGTCCAAACACTCCTTAAATTGTTAATTCTAAATTGTCTGAAGGTGTGAGTGAAATGTCTCTACATGTGTCGGCCCTGTGGTAAACACCTGGTCACCTGTCCAGGTGTACCCCGCCTCTCCCACAATGGGACCCAGGAAAGGCTCCAGCCCCAGGCCCGACCCTGCTAGCGATGAGTGGGTATAAATAATGAATGGATGGCCTTAAAGTAGCCAAATTTAAATATATTGAATCTTATAAAACTGGAATTAGATTATAAAATATTGAAGTTTTACAGAGTTTTTAATCGTGGAATGTAAAGTTACCAGAAGCAACAGTGTGTTCAGTAGCTGAGGCGCTGTCAGGTAACATCGCTTCATCTTAAGGGGAATCATAACGAACACACTCGTTAGTGACGGCCTTAACAAGCGCGCACACACACACACACACACACACACACACAGGATCAGCTTCATAAGACCTGACAGGCGACTTAAGACACTTTAGACTCTCTCCTCTCTCAGGTCGTTGAGTTCTCGCCACCTCAGAAGGGGTTAAACCATGTCAGCCATGAGGTCATCACACACACACACACACACACACACACACACACACAGGAGGATCTGGTTGCAGGGAATGTGTGCAGCAGATGATACGTGTGTGTGTGTGTGTGTGTGTGTGTGTATGTTGCCGTGGTAACGCTGTCAGCCACATGGTGGTTGTGCAACAGTGACATGTCATAAATATTCTAGTTGTTGTTTTTAACACTAAATACATGAAATCATTGATGCTACTGTAAAATAATCTGATTAATAGTAATAATATTTTTGCATGTTGTTGTCGTACGAATACTTGTATCTTGACTTTTGTCACTTTTCACACCTTCAGAGAATATAGTTCTATATTTTTCAATATTAGAAATTCTAGATTCAAGATCTTTATTATCATGTCTTTGTAAAGAGAGGACGGCTGCTGCGTCTCGAGCTCCTCCTCAACTTTTTATCTGTTTTATTTTGTTTTTTTTATTTTTTTTTTAAACATGCTCTTCAATATTGAAAATGGTACAAGTTCTTTTCTTGATCATTTATTTTTATTTCATTAATTTATTTGTAAAATATCACCAGACTTAGTTTAACGCTCAATTTCATCTGCACTCTCTTGGCAGGTCACAATTCAAACTCGCACACAGTGACAGAAACAAACCACACAAACAGGACACACAGCAGCACATCACACACACACACACACACACACACACACCATGTCAGCAGTGTGTGTGTGTGTGTGTGTGTGTGTGTGTGTGTGTGTGAGAGGCGAAGATCCTGCAGGTTTACTCCAAACAGCAACGCAACGACAAAGATGTGCAATTAGATGAGAAAGTCGTATTAAAGTTTACGTTTTAAAAGTGAACCTGAACGCAGCAGAAAACTGTCGACCTTCAGTCTGCAGGAAACATTTGTCTTATTCATGTTCGGAGCGTTTAACTGAACTCATCCAGCACAAGGTGTGTGTGTGTGTGTGTGTGTGTGTGTGTGTGTGTGTGTGTGTGTGTGTGTGTTTAATGTTTTTTCCTGGCTCAAATTCACACTCCCCCGACCAGCTCCCTCATCTGTTTCTACTCAAAACCTGCTCTCCTCTCCTTATCTCCTTTCCTTTCTCTGAAACTCTCCTCTTGTGTCCTCCTCTCCTCGCCTTACCCCCTTTTCCTTTCTCCTCTCCTGTTCTTACCTTCTTTCCTTGTTTCCTCTCCTGTCTACCTCCTTTCCTCTCTTGTTCTTTCCTCTCATCCCCCCTTTCCTTACCTCCTCTCCAC
>NTHP01000316.1:12808-25671 GCA_003416845.1 Oplegnathus fasciatus | reverse complement strand
ACTGTCTGGCCTGTGAGAGTTTCATCTTCTCTGAGTCTTCTCAGGACAGAGGGAGGAGCTGCAGTGCAGGGAGCGAGCGAGAGGGCGAGAGACACAGGGAGACACTGGGGGAGAGAGAGAGAGCGAGCTAGCGAGGTAGAAAAGTCCCAGCGTCAGCAAGTTGTATTGATTAAAAACTAACCTTCCAGTCTTCTCCTCTATCACTACTGCACACACACACACACACACACACACACACACACAGCAATAGAATTACAACGAGTCAGGAGCAACTGAGGTGCAGAGAAACCCTGCAACACACACACACACACACACAGAAAGAGAAACCACTTACCTTCATGTGTTTTATTTAAACTCTCACTTTACATTCAGTATTCAAAAACACATTTTCTAAATTGCGTGTACATTTTTTAAGAGTGTGCGTGTGTGTCTTCACTTCAAATCAATACCTTTGTGTGTGTGTGTGTGTGTGTGTGTGTGTGTGAAGAAGTGCAGAGCGGGACGGGGAGGAAAAAGCGATCGAGAGAGGATGAATGTAAAGAGAAAAAAAAGGAGGAAGAGGAGGGAGGGGAATGAAAAAGGCGGGGTAGGGTGGGGGGGTGGAGGGTGTGGGTGGGCGATGCGGTTGCCTTGGCGATGGTAGTCACGTCCCGGGCCGTCTCGTTGTCCCTAGCAACCAGACATGATGTAAGGCGGGGATGAACTTGAACTCGACGGGGCAGTGAGGAAGAGGAGGAAGAGGAGGGAGAGATTCATGAAACATGAACGATGCACCTTTGGCGATCGATACCGGCCTATCAGAGATGGATTACACTCATACACACACACACACACACACACACACTGTGCGGTGACACCGTGGAGATAGAAAGTGTCGTAAACTCCCGGCTGACGGCAGAAGAAACAGCGTCTTGTGTTTAACGTCTTCTCAGGTCTGAAAATCTGTCCGGACATGACAAGGATCCGGACTAACTGACCCAAACCTGAGACTGAGGATGAGAAAACAGGTCTGAAGTCCCGTTAATGTCCTCAAAGGCTGCAGAGTTCATCACAACCATGATATGAAAGTGTTTGACAGGACAAACATCATCCTTTTCTTACAGTCTTACCAGTAGTGGAATTAGAGGAAAGCTCATGTGGTCTTTAAAATCTAAAGGGTTCATCCTCTGAGGAGCAGGACATTTCATGGAAATCATCACAGGCCTAAATGTCCATAAAATCCAACCCACGTGCAGATATTTACAGCTGAAATACACCGAGAAAACTGCAAGTAAAACCTTTAAACTGTCACTGAGTTTCAGACTAAAAAAAGTTGTACACTTTCTTATTTTTCAGCCACAAGCAGCAACACTTGAAAAGTGGCTCAGCACAGTAAAGAGATTTTGGAAGTTTTCAAGCCTTTACTGGTCTTTCCATTGACTTTGTTTCCTTTAAGATTCGTTTCATGTTTAGTCTGAAGACTTAAGGATTCATCCTCTGGGGAATATGAATATGCAGAGTTCATTTTATGACAATCTGGCCTGGAGTTGTTGAGATGTCTCACTCTGGACTAAAGAAGCGATCAAACATCATTTACATGTCGAAACCTCTTTTCTCTCTTCCTGTATTTTTAATGACTCATCTTGAACAGTCCTGTATAACTGAATATACGGTGATCCGGATCACTGTGGTTCTGACTCCATGTTAACATGTCGTTCTGTCTCTCTCCACAGTGGTACCTGGGATAAGGACTCCAGAGGCCCCTCCCCCCTCCACCCACCTGTACGACAGATCGCTGCAGCCTCCTCCTCGACTTTTGACCTTTGATGCCAGCTGCGACAGAGAGTCCTGTCTTGCCCCGCCCCTACAAACCTCCTCCTCCCTGTCTGCGCCTGACTCCGCCCCCACCAGCGCCATAAACAGACTCAGCAGCATCAGCATGGCTACAGCGGATCAAACGCACCCCAACCCCGGTGTTAAACGCCCACTCTGTAAACTGTACGTCACAGACTTCCCTGTAGACGTATGGTTCATATGTCGATGTCCATATATAGTGCCAGACCCTGCCCCACCCCCCCACCCACCCCCAAACCAGACCAGGCTGAGATATTTGTGGGGGGACTGAGCCTTCAACTTTTGGGAACGCCGCAAGACTGAATCACAGAGCTTCCCCTCCGGAGACACGACATACCCACCCTCCCATCATCCTCTGCAGTGTGTGCATTCAGTGGACTTGCAGTGGTACAGTGCCCTCCCCATACCCACCATCCGACCCCCCATCCTGGTGGATCCTGGTGGCTTGGGGTTGGTTTGGTTGGTGGGACAGGGTGAGATGAGCCATGGTTGGGGGAGAGGGGGGGTGTTACCTGGCTTAGATACCACCAGCTAATACCCCTGACCCCCCCGCCTGAGCCCTCACACACCTCCTAGGATGGACTCCACCCCCACTTGACCCCGCCCCCTGGTTGGTGGCATGTCAGGGAGGGAGGAAGTCGACAAGGCTCTTTCCAAGGACATGGACCAGTGCTTAATGGAAAGACCTGACCTGACGGGGAGGTGGTGTGGGCACAAACAGACGCCCTGCCTGTTTCACAGTAATAACATGAACTACATATGGAGGGGTGGGGGGTTATGATGGGGGAGGTGGGGTTATAAACGTGGGGAAGCAGGGGTTTGTTGATGTGAAGTGTTGCAACCAGACGCTGGTGGATCCAAGCTCGTTTATCTGGGAGGCTTTGGCTTCATGGCTCATTGATTTTTCTCTCTTAGCCGTCATTTCAGCTGGTCCCCTCCTCTTCCTCCTCTATCCATCCGCCAGTCTGGGTGAAGCTACAGCATGCTAAGGGTGGGCAGAAAGCTCTGGTGTCCGAAACGCAGCAGGCAGGCAGGAGAGAGATGAGTGACTAAAACTTTACCAGTGGAATATTGATCATGAGGAAAGTGCAATTTTGTTGGCTAGCTGTTGGATAGTTAAATATCTTTGTAAGATAGCTCGTTGAAATCAGTTGTTGAAAAGTATATATAAGATATATTTTTCTTCCTAGTCCGCTCACACCTCTGGGACTCTAAAATATTGGGGTACAAAAGACAACAACACAGCATTGAACTAGAAACCATAGCCTTGTGAGAAATAAGGGGAGCTGTATTCACATTTATTGTTTATTATTTGTTGTTTGTTCATCTTGTAAAGCTGTTAGCATGGTAGAACAAGAATCCCTTTAAGAAATATCATTTTAAACAATCAATTTTTTAAAGCAGTTCTTGCAGCTTAAGTCTGCTTTTCATTTTGTTTAAAAGAAAAAAACGCTAAGCGATTAACTTATTTTAATGAGCACATCGTTTTACTTAAAAAGAAAAAAAGCTATTTGAATTTCTCATGAGGCGAAATCAGGAGAAAATATAACGAGTGAATTTAAGCTTAAAAGTAATCGTGTTTTCTCCGGTTTCTGTTGGCGAGATAATCTTTAACGGGTGCCGCTCGGCGACGGGCTGCCCAATGATTGGTTGGGTCTCCTAGAGGTCCCGTCCAATCAAAAGCACTTATTCCTGCAGTTGGCCAATGGGCCGTGAGTGTGTAATCAGGGGGTGTGGTTTAGCGATAAAGAGGCAGAGCAGAGGGCAACTCTCTGGAAGCTTTCGTCCACAAATAGACAAGACAGCCGAGCGCTTCACATGCAACTTACCATTTTATTGAACTTCAGTTTTGTTTTTCCTTTCCTATACTATATATATAAATATATATACACACACGCACACACACACACACACACACTCTTACGACCATCCAGCGTCGAACAAAAGTGAATTTAAGTGAAAAAGTTACAAAAAAAGAACAAAAAAATCTGCATGTTCTAGTGTTAGTGACAAATTTTTCCATAGATGATGTAGTTAGTGAGATAAAGACACTATATTGTAAACCCAACATCAGGCACTTGCCAGCAGCCGTCTATTAGTTTGGCCCCGTCAAGGCCTTTTCTATCGCTCTCCTTCACAAACAACCAGCTCTCTTCGCTTCTCGGCATCTCTCCATTCTTTTATTTCTACTTCCTTCCCTCCCTCCTTCCTTCCTTTTCCTTCAACAACAGATCAATTCTGCTTTTCACTTCCAAGACGTTCTCTTTCATCCGTAAGTTATCAAATTGCACGAAAACAATTGTTCCTCATCAATGTGCCTTGAGCTACGGTCCAGTCCTGAGAGGCTGCACAAGATCCAATGTGGAGAGTCTTGTTTTATTGTTTCTTCCTTTTTTCTGTTATTTTCTCGCTTTTCCTCCACACACCACATTTTATAGGTAACTGGAGCGATTAACATCAAAGCGTTAAAGCTGAGGAGGAACGCTGTGATTTCCAGAATTACTCGCTGGTAATCTGTCAGTTTTAAGAGGTCTCAGGCCTGTGCTGCACTGCTTTCTGTCCCCCCTACCTGCAGCGCTGAGCAGAGACCTCACGGGTGAAACCATCACCAGCTACAATCAGGTCAATCATCTCCAGATCTATGCTAACAGACGGCAACACGGTCAAATTTTGTGAAATGAGCACCGAGTCAGAGGTTGTGTAATGTCGGCAGGAGTGATGTGAAGATGATATTCATCTACAGTGAAAATCTCATATAAAACAACGTGAGGTTAACGTGACATCTTCAGATTTAGGGCCTGTTAGCAGCTAAAAAGGTTTAATTCAGGTTAGCTAATAGTTCAGTGTAGACAGCTGAGACGTATTCTTCTGATACTCCTGCTGTTTTTCACATAAAACAAGTGGAAAAATTGTGTTTTTCAACTGGAGTTGATACCTGAGAATAGATTGATATTGAAAACAGACACTTCTGTCACTTTTCCTGTCGTTGGCAGCTGAAGACATCGTACTCATTTCACTAAATTTCGTGAAGCCAGGATCTCGATAGAGCAGACAGAGCTCGCTCACTAGCTGGTAGATTAGTTCAGTTATCCATGTTTACCCCCACCCATCCCCTTCATCCGGTCCTTTGTCCGGCGGGATGATTTTTACTTCTGTTGCTGCAATCTCCCGAACAGCAGAAACTTTAATTTTCAAGTCTTCCTGATTTAATTTTTGGTTCGTTCATTCTTCTGCTTTTGTTCCCAGAAATGAATAATGAGGACATAAAATATGCAATACCTGCTTGCACTCACTTAGACTTATTCTGTCTTACATTGTTTATTTAGTTTGGTTTTTCTTTCTCTTTACTTTCAACCAAAGTTGGCGTGCACGTGACTGGCATCGTGCTCCGTGGTCGGTCCCTGAAAATGGTGAAGCCAGCCCTGCGGCGACGCTCCAGCCAAGCTGAGCCTCCGTCGCTCGGGGAATTTACTTCCTTCTTTCCTGTTTTGATAATCTACCAGACGGCCACAATACTACATTCGGGTCTCTCTTTCCTAAAGGTTTTTTTTTATTTCTGTGGTCACAAGCAAGCCTTAAACAAGTCCAACTTCTTCTCCATCGCGCAGAAAACAGTTTATCGAAAACATTTTTGATGACGTCCAACATTATAACCACGCCCCGCCCTGCTTGGCAGAGGTTTTAGTAAATAAATTGTTTACTTGTTCTGTGTTCAGTCCGTCTATCAAATTTAACGGACAGCGACGTGACGCCGTCAGCTGTGATGGTTTAGTAGTTCCACTTGTGTGGGTTGTGTGTTTCCTCTTAGTGTGACATGTTTGTTTTGTGTCTGTTCTTGCCTACCCTTTAGCCATGAGTTGGGCATTACTTCCTTAATTATCTGCACTAAATATGAAATGACAATAGTGAAAAAGTATTACATAAAAAATACAGCTTCCAGGGCTTAAAAAGAGTGAAGGGAATAAAAAAATAAAAAAAATTGCACGGACATTTTTTTAAGTGTCACAAAAACCTTGTGAAACAGCCTAGCATCTAATCAGCGACTTTTGGCTGTGTGTGTGTAAGATAACGACAAAATTGCACCCTTTTTAAAGAAAGAAAAAATGAAAAAGAATATAAAAGCAATAGTTTGGGCAGTGTGTTTTTTTGTTCTTGTGTTGTGTGTGTAATTTAGTTCTGGTACAGCAGCGAAGAGACGCAGAGAAGAGTTAGCTCTTAACGGACGGGAGGGCAGAGCAGCAGGGCCACTCGGCCTGACTGGGAGACGTGTTTGTATGTTGTATAGTTTTATTAATTACACTGATTTTAAAGCTGCCCTATTTTATAATGCAGGACTTTTGTAACATTGATTAAATGAGGAAAAACTAGTGTTGTGAATTTTCTGATTGTTTGTATCGAGGCCACATTACTAGAACTGGTTTGGTTTGTTTTCTGGGAACTGGATTTAAGTTGAAAACTTTCCTGTTTCCTTATTTTCTTTATTTTTCTTTATTTGCTTTCCTTTTTGTATGTATTTAAGGACATTTCCTCTGTTGATGGTATAGCATATTCCTGTACTTAAAAAGTATAGGGCGCTGTGGTGATAAGACCATTGTAAATGGATGTTACAGTATGCTGTATGTTTTGAAGGTTATTTGTTGCATCAGTGTTGATGAAGCTAAATCTAGGTAATTCTGAGGAAAATTGGTAAGAAAAGCAAGCGTTTTTTATGCATTTTAAAATTTAGTTTTAGGCAGGAGACAATGACATAGCCAGCCAAAGGATGCCCCTACTATAAATGCATCTAGGCATCTTTTTTTGTGTTCACCATTCCATGCAGGAAAATAAACAGCTTGATTATGCAACATGATTCTTTTTCTTTTCCATCTGTTTCTTTCTTCACTGGCCCACAAGATCACCTCCTCCTCTTCCTCCTCCTCCTCCTCCTCCTCCAGGCCTCCTTGAGCCTGGAGGTCCACTCTGATCTCCGTCCATCCACACATCCTCTGCTGCTCATCACAGCATCACATTCATGCGGCAGATAATCGGCCGAGGAACGACAGGATGAAGGGCACTTCCAGTGTGATCAGAGTTTCTGCTCATTTCCTACTTTCCCTTCAGGTTTTACAGCTTTTATCACAATAGGAGATTTTTACTTTAACCTCCATAAATATTCTGAGGGGAACATTATGATGTCCCACCTGTGAATCAATTAAATCTCTAACACCTCGTTTAAACTGGCTGCGTAGTAAAAGCAGCAGCTCCTTCAGTCGTCCGTCACGTCTACACTGGGTGAGTTCATCAATAGATCTGATGCAAACTCAAAAAGCATTTTGACAGAATTCACAACTCAACAATTATGCCCATCACAGGCTCCCAGATCCCACGGTGACGGATTAAAATATTTAGTTTTGTCCAACCAACTGTCTAAAACCCAAAGATGTTCAGTTTACTCTCAGCAGACTAAGAAAACCAGAAAATATTCACATATGTGAATCTGGAACCAGTGACTTTTTGCTTAAAAAATGACTCTCGTGACAATCAATAATTCATTTTCTGTAGAACGACTCACTGATCAATCAACACATTTTTCCAACCGTATTTATAACTGAATAATTAAGTTACATGCAAGTTGGAAGAAAATTTACTTACAGTTATGGAAGTTGCAAAACGCAAGGCGTTAGTCTCCATCCTGAAAAACGTTTGTCCAAACTTTCTTCAAACCCACAGAACCTCATTTTAAATTCTAGTGGCAAATCCAGAAATACCAAATGCTGTACTGAATTTTGGGGAAATGTTATGAAATAATGCTTAAGAAATCTAAAATATTGCCATTCGAAAGCATGTTGGGTTTGAATATTTGGAGCAAACAGAATAACGTGACGCTGTCAAAGGCATTTTTTAAGCAGAAGTGGACCCTTAAATCAAAAGTCTAAGAGGTTAAAGCTGAAGATTTATTATAAGACTATAGCTGGAGGAAGAGTATTGCTTTGGCTTTGTGACTGACATTTGGAGAAGAGTAGAGTTTCAGGTGCATTTACGAATAGTCAAAATTAAAATTTAAAAAAATTTAATTTAATTTAATTTAATTAATGAGCAACAACTCAAATCCCACTGGAACTGGAGAACTTGAAGGGGAAGTTGAGAAGAGTTCCAGTTCACTGGGTGGTGGCGGTGGAGGCTGGGGAGGGGCTGAATGTGAAGCTCACTACACCACGTTCTCCGCCTTCACAAAACTAACACCAGACAAATCAAAGCAAAGCCGAGGCTGAGAGAGCGATAAGCCCATAAGGCCCGACGCTGCTTCCAACCAGCTGAACCAACAAGCACCACATGCTAACACACACCAGCAGGGACATTTTCTGACAGAAACTGTCATGAGTTGACATTCATTTTTTTCCCAAAAACAAATCTGACAAACACGTCTGAGCTTCTAACCGCCCGATGAATCCTGCAGCTTCCTCCGTTCAACCTGAATCTAGAAAACTCTGATCCAAAGCTTGTCCAACCAGCAGTATGAGCGAGAGCTGGAGTCAAAGACTGTCTTAAAAACTCATGAAGAGAAACACTTGCATTCGCCTCCCCCCTCCCGATACCCCCCTCTCTCCTCTTGCTTCATCCCCTCCCCACCAAGAGTTGATTTTTGGATTTTGCCTTTGAGGAATTCTGCCGCTCCATCAGGAAACAGGGTTGAATGAAGGCTGGGCTTTTTATGCTAACGCCTTTGTTGTCTTCACGTTTGTCCAAATTCTCCCGGGCAGAGATTACCCCCCTCACCACCACCTGAGAAACAAATCCATCAGACCGGACCGCTGTGCGAGGGGTCGGGAAGTAATTGAATTTGAACGGCTTGACGTGAAGAGGGGCAGAATTCTTCAGGCTTAGACCAGGGTATTTTTAATCCACCCAAGTACTTTCAATCACTTTAGAGACCTGAGTATGTGAATTATAGCGACGCTGAACGTACAGGACTCGTAGAACAATCGTGCAAGGACCGGGGAGAGCTTCAGTGACACCTGAAATCCGCCTCCAGCAGCTTTTATTCGCTCTAAACTGATGTGAATGAAAACCACCGTTTCCCCTGTTGTTGTCTTCGGCACGAGAACGGAGCAGAAGGAAGACATCCTTCAGCGTGTTGGCCGAGCCGGAGCACGAGCCGGGGAAATGAGTATAAATGGCATCACTTTAGAGAGATGAAGGAAAGTCATTGGACGAGGAGGCAGGTAACACTGAAGCTGCTCTCCAGCGCTCAACTGTAATGAATTACAGTGTCACTGCTCCTTTGCAAAGATATTTATTTATCCTGTTGCAAAAACCATTACATGGTGCTAAGCGTTAAATCAAGCCAGTGAAGGGGAGGTAAGCTGGAAAATGTGACAATTTGAACTTACTATCATGCTTCCTGACAGCGTATCAAAGCATAGCAGTCTAATCTGCATGAGAACTATGCACTGACTAAAAACAAACATCCACACGTGCACGCGGCGCGGCTCACGAGCGCGCGCCGGCCCACGTGGACTTTGGTATCTACTTTGTGAAAATTTCAGCCTCTGCCTTCTTTTACGATCAAACCTTCCGTTTCCAGATCCCAGCTTCTACGGACCGAACGAGTTATACGAAAAATCTGAAAAAGAAATGAAAAATAAAAACAAACCAGCATATTACATGATATATTGAAAAAGATCAAATGTAGTGCCTGTGAAAACCTGTATTATAATGCTCTTCTGAATACTGAATACAATAATTGTTTGTAATTGTTGAAATTTCTGACCACCAGTAGCCTTTGCTGTCTGTCAGGCCCCTCTGATTATAGCTAATGTACAATAATCATAAGATATAAATGCATGCTCTTCCATAATCGCCTAGTAAACTGTTACGATGACAACAAATGAAAAAAAAATTACAAAAACCAGATTGTTATGTTACTGTTTTGGTTTCTCTTTCTTCTTTTTCTTACCTCTCCCTGTATGCCTCAAACCTTTTTCTGCTCACTGTCTCACCTCCTTTATCTTCATCTCTTCATACTCTCACATGGGACTCTTTCATCCCGACATGAAACCACCACCGTACACCTCCACGGTTTTCTACTGTGAGTCAGTTTATTGTCATTGATCTGATGGGTGTGCCACCATGATGACTGCCCCGGGCCATCAGCGGACTGCCGCAGCCTCGCGGGGTTTTAATCCGACAATCTCCAGCTAACTTTTAACATCAGCAAACGCCCGGCTGGTCTGGCCTCCCCTCCCTCCCCTCCCTCCCCTCGCGTCCATTGACCAGCAGGCTGAGAAATCTCTGCGTGGCTCTGGGTGAATCGTCCTCCTCCTCCCCAGGCAGTTTCCTGCAGGAGACTGAATCGATGGCCTCGGCCTTTTTCTGCAGCGCTCAGCACTATCCGGGACTGAATCCCCCTCCTTCCTCATCGAGCCTCCGCTGCGTCTCCCTCGGCAGGACTTCAAACGAGCCGCTGCTCCTCCAGGATGAGAAAGGTCTAGAAAGAGAAAGAGGTAGCCAGCACCTGGGAGACTCCCCCCCTCCCTCCCCCCTTCCTCTCCCAGTCCCAGGCCAGCTGGGGTCGATTGGCTTGTCTAGCTCACCTCCAGTGGCTCCTCTCTGTTTTCGACTCGCAGCCTGTCGATGAAGCTCGGCTCTTTGAAACTAAACAGTTCCTTCGACTTGTGCATCTCTTTTAGGCAGAAAACTTTGGGTTGACAAACTTTGTTGATGACCAGACTGTTTTGTTAAAGGACAATGCCACTGATTCTGCAAGTCGTCTACTTTACATCACTGCTAAAGACTTTCCAAAGAATGCTGTAGTGTTTTACATTTTTCTGGTAGGGCAGGGTGTTGTATAACACTTTTTAGTACTAGTTCCGATACAGTACATAAGTTTCTTCATATGTTTCTATATACTACATACACACACAATAAATAAGGAAATTAAAAAGTTCTTTGAAAAAATCCCTAATACTTGATATTAAGAACAGCTTTCTTGTCAGAGCTAGCATTAAGTATTAAGTTGTTCTTAATACTACAAGTGTTGCTGGACTTTTTGACTTTTCTGACTTTCAAGTCTTTTTTATAATTAGAACTAAATCTTTGAAAATCAATGGCTGCAGGAGGACAACTGCATTTAAAAGTATAAAACACGACATCATGCTTTGAAAATTGATCGACAGTGAACACGATCTGCAGTAGACGGACTGAAACAGACAAAAACATTGGCATGGTCCTTTAGAAAGTGAAGTAGAATAGAAATCTTGGCAGCCAGATGTAGAATTGTTGGTCGCTGTGATGAAATTATCAGCTAAAACAAACCAGGGATTCGTTTTTTTACGATACAGACGGCCCAGAACTGCCCACATTCACTTGTTTTCCAGCCTGTTGATGTTTTGAATATTCGAGCTGATCACCAATACAGATAATCGATCAGCTCGATTAGCATCTCTCGTTGCCTTTTGCCCAGCCCTCTGCAGACGATGCTAACTGTAGCGAACCCACGACAATCTCGAGCAAGGAGAGCTTTATCTTTACCCCGAGCGTCGCCTGGCAGACTGCGTCCCGCTGCAGTCTGAGTCACACATTCACATCATCACTCCGTCCTCACATATCCCATCATCCCCTTCTCACTGCCCACATCACCACAGAGACCAGACGACATCCTCATCCTGACCACAACCTGTTCGGTTCCTCCATCGCCACCTGACCATCGACCTCACCTCCATCCTCACCCAGAACTGACTTAAACCTTGTGCCTCTACAACTCTTTTATGGAACAGGGCGGTGTTTTCTGCCGCCGCCGTCGCACCGGTCCACGATCTGGTGTTACACTTTTGTTCAATGTTAACTAGTGTCCATTAGTTGTGTCCGGTGCCATTGTTGTCCATCCTGTGTTCTTAAGCTGTGAGTTTGCACTGACTTCTCCGTTGTCCTCTCTGACTTACTGCTGTCAGGTCTTCTGTTTGTCACTTTGTTGTTCTGTTTTTGTTTCTTCTGTTCTTCCCTTTCCGACTGTTGTTTCTGTTGAACTGGTGAAGTGTAGGCCCATCCCTCTCGGCCCCATTAGTGACTCCATGTCCACGCAGACTCAATTTACTGGAAGCAAGATGTGCATTTCCTATGCAACAACGACAAAAAATAAAGACGCTAATGCTCTATCGACCGTCTCTCTGGTGTTTTTCTGTTGTATTCATGTGTGTGTTTATGTCTGTGTTGTATATTAGTCTTTCACTGTTGTTCTGTCCAGAATTTCATATTTCTAGACCAAAAAGAAAATCTCTTTTGCAGCAGGACCATTCATGCCTGAAGAGGGTTTCTTTAGATGACCATGTGATAAGTTTAGATCTTATGTGGTTGCTTTTGTTTCGATTGTATTTCAGTTATTTCTAAGTTTGTAACGATAAAGGAGATATAAAGATATAATATAAAATATAATAATAAGACATAAAAGATATAATGGTGATCATGGAAATGCCCTCAAATCCCCAAATTTCCTCCCTGTTGGTCGTTTTTATGCGTGCTGTTTCTACATCTGGATGCAAGAGGGATTTTCCTTCACAGACAAAACATTTAAGCGATAAAGCAGAAAATGAAA
The DNA here is from genome assembly GCA_003416845.1 of Oplegnathus fasciatus. Classification (NCBI taxonomy): domain Eukaryota; kingdom Metazoa; phylum Chordata; class Actinopteri; order Centrarchiformes; family Oplegnathidae; genus Oplegnathus; species Oplegnathus fasciatus. The sequence goes on along the minus strand of NTHP01000316.1, from coordinate 13,268 downwards.
GTAGATAGATAAAGAACCTGGTGGGGCTGTCACTTTTTATTTGGAATTTCAACCTTCATTCGAACTTGGGAAAAAATTAAATATTGGAACTGTAATGACCTGTTTGAAATCAAAATTTACAGTCTACTGCGTAAGTGCAACAGTGTTTGAAGTAGTCTTGTGGGCCGGCAGAGGGCGCTCTTAAAACCCACTCTCAGTTTTACCTGTTGACTATCAGTAAACCTATCAATAAAAATGCAGGACGACACTAACAAGCAAAGCTGAGCTGATCATTTAATCAGGACTGAGAAGCAGAGTGAGGAAGTATTTTCATTCTTTCGTTCATTTGTGACTTTGTAAGAAGCATCTTTCTGACTCTACAGCACATCTGAGGACTCAGCTGCTGCTGCTGCAACAAGTGAGGCAGCAACGTCACCTGTACGACCAGAAACCAGCAGAGCAACGTCACCTGTACGACCAG
>NTHP01000315.1:805364-816579 GCA_003416845.1 Oplegnathus fasciatus | reverse complement strand
TTTGGTCTCCACCACCTCCTGAGGGAAATATCTGTCTCTTTAGCTGCTAAATGCTCCACTATGTTCACCAGCTAGTCGCTCACTGTGTCTGTCTGTCTGTTTGGTGATGAGCAGGTGGTGTACAGCGGCTTTTTAGAAATCTTCCGCTGAAAGCGACGCAATGAGAGCAGTGATAGTGAAACAAAACGCTAAACTGTAAAAACATGTAGCTTGCCCCCAAGTGAATGAGACCACCTTGTGCCACGAGTGGAGTTTCAAAAAAGTCTTGATTGATTATAGCATGTGGTGATGGGCTAGTTACTTCTCACAAGAATGACCGGCTCTTTAAAACTGTCTAGACTACGATCACTCTGACATAAAGCGTGTGTGAGCGCGTGAAAGAAAAGAGTAACGACTAAAGGAAGGAAATTGAGGGCTGGCAGGCAGTCGAGTTGTTCGGGGCCCACTTCGAGTTGGCATCAGCAGCTACCTGAAGCAGAGGCCCCATGAGTTGCCAGCCCAGTGTTTGCTGTTTGTGGTTGGTCCAAAAAAGGAAACAAATCTCAAAGTCAGTTTAACAGATCTCAGCACCAGAACATAAGGAGGCAACACTATCAGCCAGTCAAAATAAATAAGGAATATGATAATGTGAGCCTAATAATATGGGCCCACTAATCAATCTAACATAATGTCTGTATAAGATGGATGGTTCATTCCTATTTTGATGATAGAAAGAACATGTCACCTTAAAACTGCTGAAGTGGCTTAAAACTAGTATTACTAGTATCACCTAGGCCAAGTCAAGACTGAGACCAGAGGACTTTAAATCCTAATGGAGACCACGACAGTAAACCTGGTGTAACCTCAAAACTCCAAATGTTCATGGACAGTATTTCAAAAGCTAAAACATCACTCACAAATTGACGTAAAGTACAAACAGATATGTATACTGTGTGTACAGTAATAGCTGTTACATTTTCAGCCACAGTAATAACACCGCCACTACTTCTGTTGCTACAGATATAATAGCTTAAACCTCTTGGGCTACCAGATGTGGATGACTGTCCAGGTTGCATCTAATCAGTCTGGATGTTTTCAGTTTTCCACCAGTCATGACAGTCATCATTCTCTCTGCCTCACGCTCCCTCTCTTCCTCCGTCTCTCTTCCTCTGTCTCTCCACCCTGCCAGGAAAGCGTTGACAGCTCTCATCTTTCATCCATTTGATGTAATTATACTCCTCTGTACACATTTGAAGCTCCCCATTCACATTTTATGGTGTGACGAAAGGCCTCATAGTGTTGTTTGTCTCGCAGCTCTCAGCCTCTCCTGCTCAAACTTAACCTCAGGTACAAGAAGGTTCTTAACAGATAATCCCTCTTGGATTGAGTATTAAGCCTTGTGTCGCTGCAAAGCTTCCTTCTCAGTTGCCTTCCCATGCCTAGTCACGGCTTTCACCCCAAGCCTATAGGGGCAGGTCGAATTGCTTAAGCCACTAAGAGTTGTGTGAAGACTGTATTTTGGTGTCAAACACTAATGCTCGTGTGTTATGGGCATCTGAGTGCAAAGTGAGAGAAAGGCAAATGCACTTATACTGAGACTGTGAATCCAAAATTTCCCCTTGACCAATAATTTGATCAATTACTGTGTATCTTTAAAACTACGCCTGAGAGTAGACTCCCCAACCTGTCCCCCAGTGCCACACAGTCCACTTGGCCACATACTGTATATGAAAATAGGCATTTTACCATGAAATATACTAAATATACAAAATATAAATGCTGCACCGAGATACTATATATTCTAATTCAAGACTAAACGTGCTTTCCATTTGGCTAACGTGGCTCCTCGCTTCCCTCACTCATGTGTCTTCCTTGCATCTTAGAGAGAGAGATGAGAGGACGGAGGAAATGTATACCAAATGGGACACCCTCACTCCCTCCAGCGTCATTCTGAGGAGACGGCAACCACTCACGATGCACGACATCTCAACTGTCACACGCGCAGAAATAAAAAACATCTGCCGCAGCTCCAACAATTATAGATGTATTGTGGTGTCATAAAATGTGACTGATAGAAATAACACAAATGGACAAAATGTCTTTATTACTAAAACAACAGAACGGAGATGAGAAAGCAGTAAAAGCAGCTATAAATGTTCTGGTGTTCTAATGTGATGTTTATTTTAACTGAATGATTCAAGATGCGATGGGAACGGAAAACAAGAGGAGGAAAAAAAGAAAAGCCCTTTGGCTTATGGAGAAAAAGTAGACATAGTTTGTGTTTTCGTGATTCATTCATGACTCAGATTTTAATAAACATGAATAACGTTAGAGCTGCCACTGGTGCTGTCACTCCTGTTTCCACAGCTAGTTTCACTAATCCACAGTATTGCTGTACAAATCATGCCACATAATTAATATTGCAGTATTGCCGTTTCCACAGCTGCACCTTTGACTGCCCTATCAGAGCAGCTGACCAATCGCTGAACAGATTTTGAATGATGTGGTGTTGCCGTCCGGTTAAAAAACTTTTGCAAAGGATACACCTGTGGTTCCTCGCTCCTCCGAGACATTTAAAGGATTGGAACATCCTCGATTATGGTGGCCCTCGTTCAGTTTCCGGGTCACAGGCTGGAGGACGGAGGAGCGAGGACGGGAGGAAGCGTAATTAGCAGCATGGAAAAGAGTCTCTGTTAATCCTAGTGGCTCTGTGAGGTTCTACTTAGGCAGAGTGTTGCTTTGAGCTAAATGCTAATGTTGGGATGCTAACATGTTCCCTATGATAATGCTAGCATGCGGATGTTAAAGGTTCCCTGCAGAGTTTTGGACCTCTAGTAGTGCTAAGGAGCTGTTCTTCTATTGGTCCATAGGTGGCGGTAACACACCAACATATGCTGCAACGCCCCAACGAAGGCAGGAACGAAGAAGTAAACATAGATGTAAACAAAGCTGGATCTTAAATACTTTTGTTGAGTAACACTGGATGTCAACATAAATTTTGATGTTTACAAGAAAACTCCACAGAGCACCTTTAAGCAGGAATAATGTTTACCATGTTCACCATCTTAAAGCAGAAGTAGGTAACCTTTATAAAACATAGTACATGAGACAGATAATCTGTGAAAAACATCAGGGTCCTCTGGCTCCACCTGCTGCCCCAAAGGCCATTTGCAAGAATCCACCGCGCCCGAATCAAAACAACCAATCAGAGCCAGGAGGAGTATCTGACTGAGTGTCAATCATTACTCCTGCACACGCTGCGAGCAGCTCCCCTCCCCCACGAATGCCCTTACTCTGTCAAGCGTATCTTCATTGAGCGGACACAATGCCGGACAAACAACCACTGAACAACCAAGCAATGAGAAAACTCCCCATCCCTCCTTTGCCACCAACAGCTAACACGTCAAAGACAAGTAAACAGAAGAAGACCAATGAAGAAAAGCAGTTAAAAAGAAAGAATTAGACTGAGCGACTCTGCAGGGAGGGGCTTTGGAGACAAGCTGGAGCGCAGCGGTGACAGAGGGGGAGGGACCTGGACGTTGCACTCGCTCAAATTTTCAAGCTAAGTCCACTCTCTTCTCAATCCTACCGACTTCAGCTTTAATCAGCATGCCATGTATTTTGATTAAAAATTTTAATCAGCATATACACACACCTAAGGCCAGGCGCACATTACACGACCAAATGTTGCAGTACATCTCACATTATCTGAGCTACCGGGCTACCAAATTCCATCTTACATCGTAACAGTGCACACACTTTAGGATGAGGTAACGATGGGAGTTCGCACATTATAAGACTCAACGACAAGAGACGGCAGAGTCTCGAGTGTGCCCGACTTCAAACGGAAGTTAATGACACGTTGAAGTGTCGTAGGTCGGATCTCGCGGAACTATAGATCATACATACTGTGCACACAAATAATAACAGAAATTTCAATTTGATTAAATGATTTCATTTTCATTTCATTTTAATATTGGCAGCAATAGACTTCCATATAAATTGCTTGCAGTCAGCAAAAAGTGTACCAATTTAGCATTAGCATCTGCTTTTGTGATCTGAAACTTTGGACCTAAGTAGGGATGCAACACCAGGCCTTAGGACTCAAAAGGGAAAAAAAAACAGAACTTTCGTCTTTTTACAACATCCTGCGATGTGACACAAGAGGTCCAATGAAAATTTTCCGGACACACCGAGCAGGTGATCAATCAACGAGCGGCAGAGTTTCCACCACAAGTGTAGGCAGTGACAGTAAAGAGGAACAAGAAAAAGGAGAAGCCAAAAGGGAGGAGTGGAGAGAAACAAATCAACAGTGAAAGAAGGATTACTCACTTTTCTTTTGGCCTTTGTACTGCTGGGCTTTTTTCTTCTGCTTGGGTACAGACTGAGGCATTTCTCTGTTACCTGAAAGAAGACCATAAGACAGGAAACTATGGGACATTTGTGGACAGTGAGGTATAGTGAAGTATAACATTGAGGTACAAACCAAGAAAACAAATAGTATCACAAATAACAAATATAGCACAACCTACAATTAGGGATGCATCGACCCATATGAAAGATTGGTATCGATACTGATACAGGCCTTATTATGCATACAGGATATCTGCAATGACATGCCCAGTCCACAGTAAATACTGTTTCTTTGCCAATGTCATTCTAAAATTCTGTGTTTTCGCTATCAGTTACATTCATTTAATCACGGCAGGCAGACGATTTACTCTTTCACATAGTGAGGTATACAGATTCAGAAAAAGCACAGGCCTTGAGTTGAGGTATCACACTAGGTATCCAGAGAGAAAAAGCCGAAATGATATATACAATTAAAATGTATCCAGAATGTTGGAGGTCAGTGGTGAGTTAGAAAATAATATCTATCTCTAATGATATTTATCTCTGCGGCTTAATTGATGGCCATCGTGAGCATGGCCGCTTCTCACTCATCAAGTCAACCCTGTAGACCCCACATTTACATATGGACCGCTTATTTTATAGCCTACAATCTGACAGCACCCAGGCATAGTTAACTGTGATAAGACGGCAGTTAGTGACTCTCATTTAATTCCTTTTTGCTCACATGCTACAAGTTAAAGAATGTTTTGCTGGATTTTTCAGGGTTTTTTATTCCACGGGGAACAGAAATTTGTGAAAACACTTTTTTATAGACTGATCTGACACGACAAGAATCTCCTCAATAAGGCTGCAACTAACAATAATTGTCATAATCAATTAATCTGCGGATTATTTTCTCGATTAATTGATTGTTATTGATTGTTATATTATCAAATATATTATCATATATATGCATTTTTTACTTAAATAATGACTTCAATGATTACTTGATTATCAAAATAATACTGTAATTGTTGCAGCTTTCCTCAGCAGGTTAAGACCGGCTCATTCACAACAACTTTGTTGTTTTTTAAAGAGATTTTCTTTTCTTTGTGTAGTTATAAGAAACAATAAACCATAAATGACATGCATTTCATACAGTATCTCTCTCTCTGACAGCGTTCAATCTGGATTTGTACTATGTTGGAAGTATTATGGAATTGTTACCTAGCAAAATTGCTGTTGTGATTTCTACAGAAAACTGACTTGAAGTTTTACTCGAACACAAGACTGAAATGGAAAATAGGCAGCACATTTATGTAATGAAGTGTTAACTGAAATGCACTTTGGATGAAACAAAGTCACTGACTCGTGTCAGTGGCAATTTGTTTCAAAATGTCAGCTTAGCACATGAGATATTTCATTATCTAAAATGGCAGACGGTCACCAAAAAAAACAAGGCCTCAGTGGTTACCAAGTTGAAATGCGTCATGTTCTTACTCTGTGAGGCGGGAGGTTGGAGCTGGTAGCCCGTCAGCTGACACCAGCCCACAGGGTAGAGGTCAGGTGACTCGCAGTCCACCCACTGGTCATACTCATCCTCCCAGCCGTCAAAGTGAATCCTTAGTAGCCGGTGCACAATCCTCGTCACCGTGGCAACACACACCAGCCGTGGCTCCATTAGATCAACAGCCTCCAGCTTCATGCCTTGCCGGAAACCGTGATTGGGAACCTCCTAGAAGATGCAAGGCAACAAGAACAGTGAAAAAAAAAAGCTTTTTTTTTTACTAACTTACATACGCATACATACGCATTAATCAGACAGAACAAGGGAAAGAAATAAGAGGCTATATGAAAAGGAGGTAGTGAACACAATTTTACTCTATGAGGCTAAGACTTTCACCCAAACACTTTACAATAAAAGCAAATCAGCAGACAAACATTCCTAGCTTAAGGTCCTCTTAGTAGATTCCTTCTGGAGCTTTCAGCCATAAGAAATCTAGTAAGTGGTACTAGAGTCAAGAAAGGTCAAGAACGAACCTATAAAAGACAATACGAGTGGCTTTGCACAATCAGTCCAGTAGATCCTAAGTGCCTACAACTTTACTGGCAACAATTTCCCAATTCATGCAAGTGACGCCATCATTTTTAGATCTGTTTTTCTAGCAAAATCAACTGAAAAACTTGCTCAACACAGCTATGTTTAACATCATAATGAAACACACGTCCGACCATTGTAGTGTATCAGTTTGAGCCAGAGTATACTGGGGAGGAAATGGTGCTGAGGCGAGCAGAGCGAGACAAGGGCAAGAAGAGGAGATACCACTGCTACATCATCAGATCAACCGGAACACTAGCCTCTGAAACCAACAGATGGCAGCTGCTGGTGCAGTGTAGCACACAAAAACACTATGCAATCCACAACATGAATTGGACATTTGGGAACCACTGTTGGAGGAGTCAGAGCAAGGCAGCGATGCAGTGGATGTGTGACAAGCCATCCTGATTTCAGTGCTCTCTCTCTCACAGTGAAGTCAAAAAAGTTGTGCATCCCTCCTACCTAGAATGTTTGCGCCGTGAAGCACACCGCGTTCCTGACAGAGTCTGTCCAATCAGAACTACTCGTAGGCGGGACATTCTCACTGTGCTATACCACAACCTAGTTTTTTCACAACAGGTAAACATGTCCTGTGGGTTTCGGTGACCCATAAATATAACAACATCTGCACAAAAACTTTTAAAAAGGCCAGATTTCTCACAAACATATTGTTGGTGCTACTGTAAAACCTGGAGCTACGGGAATACAATTTTTTTAAGATGTCGACTGAAATCACTAACAAAAGGAATTTGATCTTATACAACTAATTATAATAGTGCTCTGTTTAGCTGCCTATGTTTTAAGATGTGGTGGTTTGAAACCCTGTTGTTGTTGTTGTTGTTGTTGTTATTAATAATAAGTAGAAAATAATACCAGAAGACATTAAAACTCAGAATTATAAGATAAACGCAAATACAGTGGAAAAACCATTATTAAAGCCTACCTTGTTAAAGAGCTTGACAGGAGCAGCTATTGAACCTGTTTCTCTGAGGTAGTCAAACCATTTAAATGGCAGTTTAGTGTAGCCTGGGGAACAGAGTCAGTGTTGAGACCAGAACATTGAGAAACCATATGCAAGAAGATGTTGTCAAACTGTTTCTAACCAATAAGTTCACCTGGCGAGAAATTGTATTTAACACTTAGTATAGAGGCTCAGTATGCAAGGTTTATAGCACCTAAATGAAAATCAAACAAAGAAATGTTAAAATGACATTGTTATTTAGCTTTTTATCTCTAATAACTGAATGAGTTGGTTTACATTGAGACATGAATTTTCCATGCCACATCAAACTCAAAACACAACACAGAAAACAAAAAGGAGAGAGTTGCATTGGATTTCTGTGTTGTCCAGCAGAGGGCAGAACAGACCTGTCAACAATAAATGCAAAGCTCTGTCATTAGTTTTCATGAGGAGGTGCAAGGGAGTGTTTTCTATTTTGAGATGGACACATGAAAAACAATCAACTGTCCAATCACAGCTTGGGGGTGGGTGGACCTCATCATCACTGACATGAACTGGTTGCAGCCATGAGAGATAGCCTTTCACATTAAAACGGTGTCCTGTGGGCTAACCAGCTGGAGGGGAATTACTATTGACTGCACATGTAGTTACATTTGTGACTGACTGGGGTATCAATAAAGCTGCTGTGTGAGCATACTTTAAAAAAGAAAAAGCTCCCTTGCACCTCCTCATGAAAACTGATGACTGCTTTGCATTTAGTGTTGGCGGGTCTGCACTGTCCTCTGTTGGACAACACTGAAATGAAATGCACCTCCTCACTTTGTTTTCAGAGTTGTGATTTCAGTTTAATGTTGCATGGAAAACTGATGTCCTTCAGTTATTACACACAAAAAGCTAAATAACTGTCCTTTTAAAATATATTTTTCATTTAATAATAACATAGCAAATGCATACATAAAAAGGAACTATGCATAATGTTTTTATTCTGGCATTTTAAATCTTCCACAGTTTTCAAATTACTATTTACAACGAAACAAAGATATGAGTGTACAGTACCTCTGGGGGGCGTGAGTTCAATGTTATTGATTTCACAGAAGCCAACAGGGAAGATGGAGGGGGAGGTGCTGTGGTAGCAGAACCAGTCTGATCCGTCCACTGCCTCCGAACCATCAATCCCGATCATGAGGTACCCGTCTGCCAACACCTACAGTAAACAGCAGACAACGGCTGAAGTTAGTCTGGAGCAGCCGAGAGAAAAGCGTTTTAAAATAAACAACAGCAACTAATCCTCCTTTTACTCTACAAAGTTTTCTCCCTGACACACAGCATCTCATCACATGACATTAATGCGGAGTCGAGAAACGCACATACCTTTCTTACAGTGGCTACACATATAGCTGAGAGGTTGAGGGGGTCAATGGCTTCTAACTTCATCCCATCTTTGAACCAATCCCCACCCTGGTCCACATCTTTCACCTATATACACATGCAGAAAAGAAAGCCAAATTAAGGATTATTATTGGAAATGTGCTTTAGTCAGACTTTATATAAGAATATAATGACATCAGTTGGACATGTTTAATAACTGTGACATTGGGGAAGTCTTAAGGTTTTAAGGGAGTGTGGAAACCAGTCATATAGATGCACCAATCATCACTTAATATTAGATCTAAAAGCCCACATAGCCTTACTTGTACATGAGAATGAAAAGCAACACACAGCAACTGTGGAATATAAGGACCCTGTTCTTCAATCGTGGTATAACTAATTCAGGCACGCTGTTATCTGGCTAAAATGATCCTGTTCACATCCAGATAATTTGGTTCTTGAATGCAGTTTGAGGGGTGATTTGTTCATCCTGGATGCAAAGAGCTACCTGCTACCATCTAGGGAGATGAAGTGGAGAGGGTGGATTCATACAGGTACCTTGGGGTCCAAATCAATTAAAAAAACGGTACCGGACACACAACACTGACAACACTCTTCAGGAAGGGACAGAACAGAATGTTTTTCCTGAGGGGACTCCCTTCTGTGTGTGCAACAGGCTCCTGCAGATCTTTCATCAGTCTAAAGTAGCCAGTGCACTGTTTTTCACTGTGGTGTACTGGGGTGGTGGCATCGGGGCCAGTGAGGCCAGCAGACTCAACAAGCTGGTACGGAAGGCCAGCTCTGTGGTCAGGAACTGGACAGTCTGGAGTCAGTGTAAGTCTCTTTTTATTCAAGTTTGAGTTTGTATTTACTTGTACTTGTATCTGACTTTGTGCCATTTGAATGTCAAAGTATATGTTCTGGCTCCACTGGTCTTTTAACAGTCACAGTCTTTTAGTTGGGTTTTTGTCTTTTTGCAGAATCTCTTAGATTGGTTCTTTTATCATGTATAGTATACTAAGTATAGGTAACCCTACATTATGAACATTTTATTGCGATAATAACACCAACAGATCATAATGATTTCTCAACTCTGACTTGGTTATCTATATACGAAGAATGGAGCCCTGGTGTGCAAAGACTGATAATGACATACTTGCATATAAATTCAAACCACAGCTGTAGGGCTCTTTCCTGAGAGAGGCATTTAGGAGAGCAAAAATAGAAATTTTCAGTTTTGTATTACCTTCTGGAAGAACTGTGCAGGAGCATCAACTTGACCCTCAATTTTCTTTGTAACATCTGAAAAATAAATCGACAGATCAGTACATGAAGGATAATCAGTGCAGATTTTAAACCGCAGCTTAAGATCAAGTTTTCGTACAGTATAATCATCAGACATGGCATTTAAAAGGTCTACTAATTTTACACACCAACATAAGTTTATTTGTTAGTACTACTCAGAGTACTACTCAACCTGTAATCAGTTGTTTAATGTCTTCTATGTCTCTGAAGGAGCTATGACAAGTCTGAGAAAACCATGATCATGTCAATTAGGTTATGGTGGCTTTGGCTTGGGGGACAAATTTATAACATAAAACCTATGCAAAGAATGAATGGGGGCGTATAACAAAGAGACTATCAAGTAGCATGAAATTAATGATTCAGAATTTTTAAAGATTGAATGATACGGATGTGATAAAAGTGGGGATATCTGGGCTTCTGCTGCTTTGATTTTGGCAATTCTTTTTTTAAAGTGTCTCTCACATTACCCTCAACTTTATTCAAGTGCAATACTAAATCGCTGGAGTACCTCTTCAAGTAATTCACTTGTCAAGTTTTTGCACTTTTTTGTAAATGTTTATTTGAAATGATGAGTCTGGTGATATGCTATATTTTTCTTCTTCTCAACAAATCTCATGAAAAGATGGGCACTGTAGTTTATTAACAATCAACTGCACGTAAACTGGCCTGCTGCCTGAAAACAGCTCCCAACAAATGCACTATTTCCTCCTGTTTGAGTAATGTTTGCTAAAAACTACCAGCAGTTTTAGGAAATGACAGCTTTTTAAAAATTAAACTATATATTTGTGACTCCTTTTTAAAGGTGTACTCAGTATGGTGGGAAGGGAAATCGGAAAGCACTAACTGACTGTTAACATTTTGGTCTTTTCATGGGATTTGTTGACAATAACAAAAGTATACAATCTCAACGGCCTTATCCTTTAACCCTTTTCCTTGTTATTTAATGGCCCATACTGACAAACATGACACACATACATGCTGAGTGATCAATAAACATTAAAACTTGTACAAATAGCAAATAATAGGAACAAATTAAATATGTCAAATAATACAGATTTTACATATAGTAGCCAACACCTTCAGTAATTTGCACACCCAGTGCTTACCACACTTTGCTAATACCAGTTATCCTAAAAATAGAAATAGCATTAATTTTCTCATGATGACTTATA
>NTHP01000315.1:769652-788067 GCA_003416845.1 Oplegnathus fasciatus | reverse complement strand
TTTTTTACAGTGTGTACTGTGTGCATATGCCGGTCAAACAGCAGCGATTATACCACTAAGAATCGACATATGACACAGAAACAAGAGTGGCACACTACTGTTTTGCAAGTGGCCAGTGGTATGTGCCAGGGAAATGGGAGTGATGAGCCGTTTTATAAGTTGCACACAGCATCGGCATATTATAGTCGTTAGTGGGATATGTCAATGAGAACTGGTACGGGTATATGCCTGTGACAAGTGGTATGTGACAGTGGAAAAGTGTCAGTGACATTTTGTTTAGAAGTGCCATAAAGCGGTAGAATGGCATCGGCATACCAAAAGCCAAGAGTAACACACCACTCAGAATCAACATATGCCACTAGAACAAGAGTGGCATACCATCAGCCACTTTTTGACCTCGCCCTCACTGTAAAGAGTTAGTTTGCTTCCAGTTGCTAATAAATCCAGTCAGCTTCTGCTTCCTGGCCAGTTTTGTCTCTCCAGTAGGGATTTGCTGAAGTTTTGACCTCTTCAGTTTTGGCCCTCCACCATCCTCAGATGTCAGAACGTGTCAGTGGATGGCAGAACTAAACCAGTTTGCAACAGCTGGGTACAGTGATACAGAGAACACTGTTGGGAAAAAAACCCTGGAAATTGGTGAAGTGTTCCTTTAATTAAAACAAAGCCCTCTGTCTCATTGAGTCCAATGAAATAGATAGCTCCTATTTGTGTTTAAGTGTGTGTGTGAGGGAAACAGTGAAAGAAGCAGAGAAAGGCCCATAAATTGTATTTTCTAATTAAAGCTTTATGTTGTTGACTTTCAGGGAGTAGCTGCTTTCACGGATGATTACATACCTAAACGCCTCTGCCTGATTTATAAATGCATTTGTAGAACAGAGATGTAGTTTTGACATTTCCCTTTTCCTATACAGTTTGTAGATAAATACCAGCGGTATTGTCAAAGCTTAATAAGTTTACCTCAACTCACATTACTGCTGCTTTTCCCCCTCTGACAGCAGTGGTGAGTACACACACTTCACATAGTTTCTTCACTCACACTGAGAACATTCATTTTCTGTACAATTGCCTAGTTAAATCTAGGAGGGAGGCTTCAGAACAACACTGAAAAGGGCAAGATGGCAAGAAAAAGCCTTTTTTAAATTGTTTTAATTGACTACTGTTGAGATATTTCAGGGGGAAAGTAATGGCGGCTGGCAGAGAATAGAGATGTGTTGGCCTGACTCTGGCTTATACGTATTTATTCATATTCTAAGCTAGAGAAAGAACTGCTACTTTGTGAAAACTCTTGGAAAGTCAACCATAGTGACCCCTAATTCTAATGGTCACAATCAAATGCCAACTCGTAAAGCAGAGATGGGAAAAGATACAAGACATGGTGAGTATTCTTGTGGAATCCAACCACATTCTTTAAATCAAAATGGCAGAGAAAGCAGACTTTCCTTCCGTCTTTCTACCAGATGTGTTTTTGCCTTTGTGGAAAACGTACAAGGAAGCACTTCAGTTTACCCTGAAGCCCAGGGCTCCCAGCTGCCTTATTGTGGCACAGTAGGAACCTTGTGTGTGTCATCCTGTAAGCCGTGATTTAATCTTTTCTGAAAATAAAAAGTTTCTATTCATTTGTCACTCGATTGTGCAGTTGCGCTGTTTGTGAAAGTTCAGTGAGGAAGATCCTCTCTCACATTTCCTGTCATATTCTCCCAGATCTTTCCTGCTCTCCCCACTGTCATAAATAAAAAAGGGTCCAGTGTAATAACGATTTCTGCTAGCTGTCAAGACTTATTTCATTCAAGTTTCAAGTTTAGTTTTATTTGTCACATATAATCATACTGAGTATAATCATAGCTAATAAATAAATAAACAAATAAACATCAGCATATCTAACCCAAAAGTTTAACTCTACCAATGATATTAATTCAGCTCTCTGTCTTTTGTTTGCACACTTCTTGTTTTAAATTGCAGCCTTTAAGTCCTAACTGCCACTGTATCTCCATTTCCTAGGATTACAGCGTGTAGCTAAGTGGCTGGCGAGCTTGCATAACATTGACCCTTGTTATTCAAACCTGCTCTCCCATTTCTTTGTGTATATTTGTTTTAGTTTAACCAAGATGCGCTTCACAAGCTCCCAGTGCTTCCTGAGTCAACACTGGTGATTGTTGAGGGGTTTAAACAACCCTCCAAGCAATTTGTTGCCTGAGATGAATTAATCTAATGAATTGGCTTGAGTCAATTAGATCGAAGGCTGCAATTCTTTGTCTGTCTTATTTGGTATGGGGTGCTAAGTGCATACCTTGTCAGGCAATACCATTAAACCACGGGAGGAGCAGGGAATAAATAAAACTTAGAGCCCCCTCGTCACCTCCGCCCGCTGTTTGTCTCAAGCTCCACAACTGCTGTTTAATATGGTGCTGTGGAGTTGGTGTGCATGTTAGCGAGGAGCTGGTGCACTGTTGTTATCATGATTGATGGCAATACGTGGGATGTTATCAGTTAGTGGCAATATTGCTCCTGTCAGACAGACAGACAGAGTGATGGTCATTAGCAGATAATAATGCACATTTATTGACAAACACACACACACACACACACACACACACACACACACTCATATATACCCTGGAGCTGAGCCTTTTAAGCAAATGAACATCATTCACTTGTACATGATAGAGCATGGATAGTTCTATCCATGCTGACAGGTTTATCCGTCTGACTCTCATTTACATTGACTTTCATGACCTTTAAGGCTTCCCTCAAACAGGGATCACACAGATGGATATGGGACCTTCGTAGCACAATTACCAGCCTTGAGATCCAGCTCAGCTGGTGAATGGGCTGAAAGCAGCAGATTAGCTGTGCCACCCTGTCCATTTATCCACATTTATCCTAGAACAAGAAAGGTTAGTCCAACCAGGATACAGAGAGGAAATGGCTCATCCAGGTTCCCTCGAGAAATAAGCGTTTCATGCAAATCTACGTTCTCAGTCATTAAATGGATTTAGTGCCCCATGTCACTGAGATTTTTTCCCCCCTTTTTCAGTGTGTGTGTGTGCATGTGACATGACATATGGAGGGGGTTAGACAGGAGATCAGAGTGGGAGAGGATCTGTGAAATGTTTCTTGTTACAGCACTGAACCGGAAAAACCCTGCGTGGCACTACAGACTCTGAAGAGTAACATACTGTGAGCGCTGCCAAGCTTTCCTTCAGCTCCATTTCTGCAGTGTGTCTGTAATATGAGTGAAAGTGTTTGTATCCTTACGAGTGTCTTCACAAAGATAGAAAGATAAGGACAATTGTACAAAATTAATGTGGTGCTGGTGGTCATATTTTTACTTCAGAGTGAACATTGTTTTTGTACTCATAATCACATTCTTGTTGGAATATTGGAACATTTTCCAACAATAGGCATATTGCATGCAGAAAATGCTTTTGCTGTTCAAAAATAGCTTGCTCCTTGGCGTTTAATATTCAATTAAGCGAAATTCTGTGGCAGCATCTCCACCATGATAAAATAGCCAAGACTCTGAGGTGTATAGAACTGTGAAGTGGGATTTGGATGACCATGGTTCTGGAAGTAAAAATCCCATTTATTTTTTCATATACAATGTCACGTACTACAGTTGAAGCTCTTCTATGGAAGTCAACAGTACAAAAGATGAACAACTTTTAATATCTGGCTCTCTGATCAAAAGTCCAAGGTATAAGCCTGAGTATGTAAATACTTTGGTAACATATGCACCGAAGTGTTCCCAGACATTTTGTATGAAGACGGCGGCTCCACCACCTTCTTCTCCACCGTCGCCACCATGCTGTGTGTGTTTACTTCTTGTTAATGAAACTACTTGATTGCTGTTCTCATTGTGATCTGCGCCCTCTCTAGGAGACATGAAGGAATGACAGTCTAGTGAGGTCATGTCAACGGGCAATGGAAAAAATCTCAGGCATTTGTAAATTAAATAAAACAACATCGATACTTGACGCAAGTGTATCAATTATGCATCATGTGAATAAAGGTGATGATATATTGTTGTATTGATTTATCCCACCCCTAATCATTACATTATCCGGGCGAGTCTCATGTTTCTATAAGTAACACTGAGGAAAGAAAAAACTGAAATGGGAATACAGAATGAGGAAAGAACACTTTCAGAACCCCCAATTTGCAACTCGTACATTCGTTGTGGTTCGTGGTCTGTCTAACCTGCTCTTTTTTCCACAGAGAATATAAAGATGGCCATCAAATAATGCAAAATATTTTTGGAAGTGAATTTAATTGAAAATGGCCGTAAGTGACTAATTACTCTATCCTCACCTAAGCTCAGGACAACCATCACTAGCACTGTACCATTCCCTGACATCTCGTATCCTCTCTTGGACCTGTATGGACTCAGTCCTACAAGGCCGAGGGACCTCAGTGATCTTTTGGCTCATTATTGTCAAAGTGGGGGACTGTGGTGGATCCTGGATCCTCCACCTCGTAAGATCCCTCTGTGGTGAAAGTACCTCTTTTCTTTAAAGAAATAATTAGATCAGAAAATTGAGCTACAGAGAAATAGTAATGTAATTCACCTTGAAACCACAAATTGTTGTTTTTACGTTTCTGTTCAAATTATACAAACAAGATACAACATGTAGCCTACATTAGTGAGCTTTAGAGGTGTTGATAGGTGTATTTTTGACCTTTGTTTCCCTCTGCTTCTAGTGTAGTCTTTATGCTAAGCTAATCTAATCACCTCCTGGCTAGCTCCATACTTAATGAGACATGATACCTGGTATTGATCTTCTCATCTCAGTCTCAGTAAGAGAACCAGTAAGTGTAATAAGCTGAACCCTTCGTTTAAGCAATGCTCTTTTCTTTGGCTACGTGGTTACTGCTCATGCTAACTACTTTTCTATACATGCTGATAGCAGAAATATATCACTTCCTGTATAACTGAGGATTTATTTTGCTGCAACAAGCATGTATAGCATCTTAAGTACCACCAATAGCGTTCTAACAAGATATTGTCAGGAAAGGATTCAGGTTTATTGGTTGGAACTGGATCCATATTTGATCAAAGAGTGGACTTATCAGGGGGCAGAAACTCCAGTAAAATGCTACTGTTGCTCTGTACATGTAGGCAATTGTTTGCTAACATATTAGCCTTTTCAACTTCATGACAATAGGTCAAGGCAGTATGTTTTGAAGTTTTACTGCCCCCAGTGGCCAAAAAATAAATGAATGCTGCTTTAAAACCTTCGTATCTCTTAAATAGAACAATGAAGGAGTGAAATACTGAGATGCTATAACCTCCTGTAGAAAATATTGAGAAAGTGTACTTGAATGAATGTTTTTTTTGCTCGTAGGGATTTAACCACCATTGTTGATACTGCATTAAGACTGATTAAGATTGGTGCCATATGGTTGAATTACCAATAAATCAACTGGTGAGAGAGAGTATTGGACCTGTATTAAGGACACCTGGATTTTTGTGAACTGTTTAGAGTTGTTATAGAGTTCACTCAGAAGAAGAAGACTTTATTATATGAGGAAATTTTCTCACTCTGTTGTTATTATACACACAGGTCCAAAATGCACACATGCACAAACAGGACCCACACACATGCATTAATGTATGGAGAGATGTCAGAGCGTGAACAAGCATGTAGTGCTCAGGGAAGGGGTTAGTGGATGAATGTATTCAGCTGAAGGCCCTGAGAAGTACAAGAAATACACACATGTTTATGATATGTGTGTTCATATGCGTGCAGGGATCAGTGTCAGTCTCAGTGTGAAATCGCCAGGAGCCACAGCCCCCCTGCCACGGTGTCTTAGCTGTGGTGTGTTTGTTGGAAGTGGCTGTTGGTGCAGCGGTGCATCTGGGCAGTCTGCTGCTGTTGCTGTGAGGCTGCTTTCACTGTGATGAACAGCTGATGACACAGCAGCTGAGAGGCTGGGAAGGGGAGAGGAACGGGGGTGGGGGGGGGCAGAAGAGTGGTGGCTTATGGGAAGATGTATGATGAATAGGCCGGGCAACAGAGATCAGAAAAAGAAGAAGGGTATGAATACATATTTGTGTGTGTGTGTGTGTGTGTGTGTGGGAAGAGGTGTTTGGCACAGATGGAGGCAAAGAATGACTCAGGATTGCGGCTTATCAGAAGAGCCGACGCAAACAGTTGTTGCTAATGAATTTTTATACACTCGAGAATGAAGTTTGGATAACCTAATTTGCCTAAGCTCAACAGTTTATATGCTAATGTGAATTTTCACGAGTAATGTTAATAATGACCTTGAAACAGACCAAGGGATTGTGCACAAATGGGGTCCAGAAAGGGGGAGAGTTATGTGTTTTTTTTATTTTTTCTTACAGGAGGGTAGTGTGACACTCTTGGGAAAACGTGGGAAGATCTTTTAACTTTTTCTAGATTTTATTTAATTCCTCTACGTTTTTACGTTTTTACTGCTGGCCCCGTCCACAGCAGTACATTGCTTAGCTTCCACGCCAGTACTCCAGTATGGAGCCATTATTGTAGCAAAACTATTTACAAATGTGAGTGGAGATTGTGTAACTGTATCTCAATCTGTGTGGGCGTAATCAGATTTGTAAATGTGTAAAAGAATTTCTAAATGTGTACTGAGATTTGTGAATGTGTACAGGAATCTGCAAATGTGTATTCAGAATCTGTGTGGGCGTAATCAGATTTGTAAATGCGTAAAAAAATCGGCATGTAGATTTGCAAGTGTATTAAGATCTGTGAATGTGTAGACAAATCTGTAAATGTGTACATAGATCTGTGAATACGTACAAAGATACTAATGGATGAAAAGTCTCAGTATTTTGCTCCAAGAGCTGGAAATACAGACAAGTCATCAGTTACAACTCAGGCAGACCTCTCAATTGGCTGTCTTTTTACCCATGACTTTTGCTACACTTCTGCTGTGGCAGAGATTTGCATATGTGTGTGGAGATTTGTCTGTGTGCCTCAGGAGCTATACAGCCTACATACCAGGGTAGTGGTTGTGGCTGCAGTTGTGCCGATGCGAGGCAGACTACTGGCCTGTCTCACTGACAGCAGCCACCATAACCCAGGTGAAACTATAGGTTCAGCTTTTTGTTAATTACATTACAGTATCTGCACAGATCCCTTAAGTGTCACTAAATTTTGCGTTCCCTTGCAATATATTTGTGTTACCTTGCAAAACTTTTCTTCTTCCATTTATTCTAAGCCACATGTCTATTTCTGCTCAGCTGCTCCCAGCACAACGCCCCAGTATGGATCAGCTCATTGAATTTTACTTTGAACATTAAGTATGCTGATATAGTATTACTGTTGCCATGGTTATGTATTTAGTGAAAGTAAACTTAAACGAATTCTTGGTGGTAAGCCCACCTTGCCTCCGCCCACGGCGGGGTACCAGCATCTCCCACAGAACCGTGAGCCTTGCTCTCCAGCCTCGCTCTACAATGCCCTTCGCCTGGACTTGGGGTGCACAGAGGACAGTCCGCACCAGTCAACAGTCGCCTCGGGAGCGGGGGCCCCGTTCCTCCCCGCAGGGAGAGAGGGTGCAGCGAGTCCACGGCCCAGGGAAGCAGCAAGGTCCGGGCGAGGGGCACTGTAGAGTAAGGCTGGATGGTGAGGCATGCATTTGCAGACCTCTGCCACAGCAGAAGTGTAGCAACAGCCAATTGAGAGGCCCGCCTTGTAACTAATGACTTGTCTGTATTTCCAGCTCTAGGAGCAAAATACTGAGACTTTTCAGCCATTAATATCTATGTACGTATTTACAGATTTGTCTACATATTCACATATCTCAATACACTTGCAAATCTAAATACAGATTTGTAGATTTTTTTTACACATTCACAAATCTCAGTACGCATTTAGAGATTCTTTTACACATTTACAAATCTGATTACGCACACACAGATTGAGATACAGTTACACAACTCTCCACTCACATTTGTAAATAGTTTTGCTACAATAATGGCCCCATACTCCGGGCTGCTTCTTCGAACTGGGAGCACGCCAACCGCCATCTACTGTAGGTAAGACACTGACTATGGAAAAGTACCTCATACAACCCCACTTAAAAAAGCCAAACTATCCCTTTAAGTTATTAGTGATTCAACATTGTATCTCCTGAAAGCACACCATTTTTCATCAACCTTCAGCGACTCCCACTTCCACTTTATTAATTTCAACAGTGAGCAGAACTACAGTTCTCCCTACGAGTCTACAGCCTCCCTAGCAGCTCTCTGAGGCTATGCTTAGTTACAGTGGTACTCACGAGTGTCAACATGACGATACAGTCACAGTGACAACCCTGACATGCAGATTTTTATCCTTTAGTCATTTCGCTTTACTTTATTTTTACAGTCAACAGTGCAGAGAGACAGGAAACAAATATCTAGAATCGAAGCGTGGACCATGTGGTTATGTGGTGTGTGCTTTATCATAATTGAGCATAGCGTTAGTTCAGGCAGGCCACAAAGTCAAGCTCAGTTCACAATCCCAGCTACATCAGTTGACAACAGCGGATTCCCCTCTATGCATCCAATTGGCAAATGTCAAATGGAGCGCCTTATTTAAGCTGCGCTAGTCTGCCTACACTTGCTGCTTCCTCTGCGAGCTGCTTTGCAACCCACCTCCACCCCAGCTCCTCTTTCCATTCTGTGTCTGACTTAATCAGTGTCATTTCTGAATTTCTGAATGTCATTAGTGTTACAACTATTTGGTCATGAATCAAAACTGTCTACCTTATAATGGCTCAACAATGAAAAGTCAGGGGATCACCAAAGTGATTAGGAATCATCCTCTTAGGACCATGAAAATCTGTATAAAATGTCATTTCAATTCATCCAACAGTTGAAATATTTCCCTTCACACCCAGGGTTGGTTGGTACTTTGCACAGATGTCAACTGTTAGCTAGCTAGCAGTTTGTTTGGGGCAGATAAACTACAAAACATCTAGATGTCATAGTAAAAATGCAGGGGAGTTTTTTTTTTTTTTTANNAAGTGAAACCAATGTTCATCCACCCGCCCCACCCCCACCCCAATAATTTATGTACAGCTCCTAAGAAATATAATACACCAATCTAAAGGCCTCCTCCTTGCTATCTTTCTCTATGGGTCACAAAAGTATCTCATCTCGCTAGACTGTGATACAAGAACCAGAAAGAGTGGTAATAACGTTAGCTTTAAATCTGATAAAAAACAAAACAAAAACAAATAACTTGAATATGGGCTGCATTGTGAAGAGATATTGGAAAATGTCAATGTACATGTGGATAGAGAGGATGATTTTCTCCTCAGCCCATCTCCCTTAGGGTGAAGTGAGCAATAATGAAGATGATTACCATAAAAGAGACTAAACCTGGCTCTGACTGATATGGCAATACCAAAATGGGAAGGCCAGCCACCATGTTACTCATTCACCAAAATGATAAAGTCTACAAATATGAATGTTTTTCTATATTATTTTCTTTCTATCACATTCAGGCTCAGCTACAGATTGCCTGGAGCAAGTTTGTATTTTGATAAGAATGGTGGGAAATTCAATTTTGTGTGTGCATGTGTGTGTCTGCACAGTGGAAGCAGAGAGAAGTTATTGTCAGTGGTGTGTGGCTTGTGATCAATATTCAGTCTAGAGAGTTCAAAGGTCAAGCTACAGAGAAATACTCAACCCAGCAGCTGAGCTGCATTGATTACCGACAAAATGCCTCAGTGAGGCATTTTCTTAATGTCACATACAGTGTATTGTATAGAATCAACAATTATATTACCTTTGATTTTTCAATTTTTCACACTCCTCTCATTTGGCCTGTCTTTAATTTTCTGCATGTTTTTCAACTAATCTCTGTACAATCTTTTGCAGCTAATTTGTATGATTAGTTATGTTTTTGTAGGAAATGTGATGCTGTTTGGATCACATTTTTTTCTATTTTTTCTTACATTTTATTTGTAGAGCGCATTTCAAGATACTCAAAGACTCTTTACATGACAAACTGAGTAAAAGAACCGAGAAAACCAAAAGAAAATACTCATTTTCTTTACATTTTTAAATTAAAGAGGAAATGTTTATGTTCAGTGTATCTGCAATTTGCTCACTAAACATATTTAAATTGTTTTTTTCTGCAATATCCGTTCATGACCACTTCAACGTGACTAACATAGTTATGGTTATGTTTAGGCAGCTTGAAGCACTTGATTAAGGTTCAGGAAAGACTGGTCTTGCTTCCCAACATTTTGGGAAATATGCTTATTTGCTTTCTTTGATGTGAAGATTGATACCACACTCATGTCTGTGTGTCATGTGCAGAGCTGGAGCTGCATGTGATTATTCTAAGCATAAAGACTAGAAGCAGGGGGAAGACATGTTGTTTCTTGGTGGTTAATTCTGTACACAAGCATTTATGGTTTTAGGGGCAGTTACTTGCTCTGAATATTTTTCTGTTTCTTTATGCTAAGCTAAGCTAATCACCTTTGGACTGTAGGTCCCCTTAGTGTACATGTCATGGAGACTACTTTTTTGTTCCATTGTGGAATTTCCAAGGGCACTACATAGTGAATAAACACTCAAAATGTAGACACTCAAATGGCGGACAGTAAATATAGTGCACTATTAGGGCTGGGGGAAATGGCTTATAAATAATATCTCAATATTTTTAGGCTATGCTGCAGTATACGATACATATCTCAATATACACATTTTCTCTAAAAGAGGCCTTTATGTAGCTCACCTTCAGAGGCCTTTATTTTGAAGCAGTCTTATATTAGAGACAGGTGTGAGCATATTTGATTATGTTTTAGCATGAAGCCTCGTTTTCTGTTCCTACTTTCTGGTTCAGCAGTGTTGACAGATGCCCTGTAGACAGCATAATAATCATATTGGCATTATTAGAGCAGAAATATCCCCAGGTATAGGCTACAGGAGGCATTGTAATGATAATGAGCCTCAGCTTCATGTTAAAAAAAAGTTAGGTGCCTTTCAGATGTTGCATCTAAAAACGCCAGCCGTGCCGCTTTCATCTTTTTTTTCCAAGGTGCTTTGGAGGTTGTGCTACTGTCGCACCTGCCGTTACTAAGCAACCAAAACTGCTAGTACCAATCAGCATTTTCTACTTGCTGAATGCACGCTGCGATGATGTAAGTTATCATGACACGAAATGCGACAGTTGGTCCAAATCACAAGCAGTCTGTGGCGGTCTGTTCATTTTTAAAACAGATGTAGTGGTTTACCATTAAATTATTGGACTTCTCTGCCAAGCGATGAGTAGCAGGCTACTTGTTTTAACATATAAATAATCTTAGATTAAATGAAACCTTGTTGGTACAACCCAGCCTCAGCCAGTTACTCACAAATCTAGGAATGCCCTTAAATCCTCCTATGTTATGTTCTTTTATATGCTGTATATACACCTCAGTATATATGTATAATTGTTACTGGTATCTTGCAACTGATGATGAAGATTCCTTTAAGACCATCGCCTTCAGTCACCATGTAGGTCACTCCACAATTGCGGGCATTGTTAAAGCTATTTGTGAAGCTATTTGGGATAACCTGGTGGGAGAATACATGCCACTATCTAACAGGGAATGTAGGAGGGGAATTGCAACTGATTTCCAGCAGATATGGAATTTCCCCAACTGCGTTGGCAAGCATATAGTGATCCAGGCCCCTGCCTCCAGCGGATCCCTCTACTTTAATTATAAGGGATCTTTCTCAATTGTGCTTCTTGCTGTTGTAAACGCTCAGTATTGCTTCTGGGTGGTGGATGTTGGGGTTTATGGCCAAAGCAGCGACAGTGGTACATTGGCTGTTTAAGCATTTGGAAGAGCTCTTTGTCAGTCTTGACATACCAGATGACACACCTCTCCCTGGCACTGAACATCTGGGGCGTATGCCACACGTGTTTGTTGCTGATGATGCATTTCTCCTCCGACGACACATGATGCGACCACATAGGGAGAGAAAAAAGGCTCTACAACTACAGGCTATCTCGAGTCAGACGAATGGTGGAATGCACATTCTGTATACTTTCAACACAATGGCCGCTGTATAGGAGAGTACTGGGAGTGACCCCAGAAATGGCAGAGAAAGCAGTAAAAGCCACCTGTATCCTCCACAACCTTTTGAGGGCAGATCTGACAGAGGACCATCCAAGTGTAGCATCAGAGCTTGAGTGCAGTGCCGTGGCAATGAGGCATCTCAGCCAAATGAGCCGCAACAACACCTCACAAGACGCTATTGCCATCAGGGAGAAGTTCACAGAGTATTTCTCGTCTGCTGAAGGAGCAGTGTCATGGCAGGAACACATTATTTCATATCTGACTAAAGTAATTTGGGAATAGTCCTGATACTCAGACATTCTAATGCAATAAACAGATTATGTTTTTAACAAAACATGCCTCATTGCCTCATTTCAGAAGATTAGATTATTAATGTATCCCTTGTTTGAAAACGCAATAAAAAAATATGTATTAAAATATCTGAATGCATAAAAATGCAACTACTTTACAATATAAAATGTAACATTAAAACCAGGCAAAGACTACAGTAATAAATAGGGTTTTTGCAAAGTGGACAGCACCTGAAAAGTGATGTGGAAAGTCTCTTGGACAGGTAAACATTTTTTTTTTAAAACAATATAATATGATAATGATAATAATAATAACTGCAAACAAAAAGGTGTGTGTGTTATGCCACAAAAATGTGTTTGTGTCTGTCACCCCTGTCTCCACTGATTGTAACCCCACTTTAAATGTTTTAACAAGACTCATGAAATACAGTTCGTCATTGCGTTTTCCTCAGGTTGCTCAGAATGCTCTTCTGGAATTTGGAGAGGTCTGGCTCTGTACTCTTCCTCTCCCTCTTTCTTTGGTGGCACGTCCAGTGGAGACGCAGGTGACAGCCAGAGGAGACACAGACTGGCTGCTTGCTGGCTGGCTGCGTGGGGGTGTGGCTCCACTGGAGGGTTGAGGGTTATGAGGCTCTCACCTTGGCTCTCCTATGAGGATAAGACAAAGTTTGTTTTAGCAGAAAAATAAATCTTGAGATGGGGCTTAGCAGGTAAATTCTTATGTATTAGGTAAATATATTTTAATTATCCAAACTGTATCATCACCCTACAGCTACCTGTAAAATACTTAATATATAGCAACCAACTTATACTTACTTGCCAAATAATTAGGTACGCCAGCTTTCCATGAAACTAAGGCAAAGTGTTGGCAAAATGTATTACTGTAACTCAGTTCTGTTCATGTGTAATGTAAATGCACCCCTCCCTTTCCAAGCGTGTAGGAGAACCTACGGTGGCCTTAAGGTCAATTCGTGCTTGATGATTGTTTTTTCCTATGCCGATATTAAGGCGATTTTAACTAAATTACTATCAGAACTAAGCTGTTACACAAATAATCTGTAGAATCTGCGCCCTGCTGTGCATTTAGAGATGTTTCTGGTGGAGCGTCACATCCGCCTGCTGAGCCCCATTAATCAGCACCAGTGACGAGTGAATTTTAAATCTTTAATTACAAACCAGTTTGCTGCTTCTTCTCCATCTCTTTTGCATATGGAGAATGGAGATATCTCTGTTCTATGGAGAACCCAGTCTGAATCCCTATTACAAAAATATGCAATTTTAGCATTACGTCGCTATCTGGTGAAGGTATGTCACAGTTACAAAATGACTTATGGTGTATCTTAAATTATTAGCTCCCGCTCATCAATTCAGCTTACATTACATACACTACACAGCCATTTTTCATTTAACTGTAACTCTTAAAATATGTTTGTCACTTTCAGTTTTCTCCCACTCCGATGGAGATGTCTCCATTCTCCATATGCCTGCTCACCAAATCTTTGCTCCAAGCTCCATAAGAGTAGTTAACGTTATGGATATGATTTGGATTGTGATATTAAAGATAATAATGTGAAACGGAACATGATGCTGTGATATTGTCGCACCAAGCACAGACACACAGACTTTTAAAAGGGAGCCGTTGTTTGAATAGAGGAGACATTGCTATTAAATAGATTTTTTTTAATGTTTATATATTTTAAATAAAATGTTCCCTCTCTTTTATAAATCACCTCATAACCTGGCGATCTCGAGTAACCACGATTGGACGATATAAAAATAGAAACGATTGCCACCAAATTCAAGCTGCCACTTCAACGTAAAAAGGCACTCTAGAGCCAGTTTGGCCGTTTTGGGCTACTATAGAAAAGTGGCGGTGCAACATGGTGGAAGAGGACCCGCTCCCTATGTAGATATGAA
This sequence comes from Oplegnathus fasciatus, assembly GCA_003416845.1. Lineage (NCBI taxonomy): Eukaryota > Metazoa > Chordata > Actinopteri > Centrarchiformes > Oplegnathidae > Oplegnathus > Oplegnathus fasciatus. The sequence goes on along the minus strand of NTHP01000315.1, from coordinate 773,812 downwards.
GGGCTCATTCTAAGCTAACAAAAACACAACGGTTCTCAGTTTCAGGTGATTAAACACTGATGAAAACATAATTCTGAATATTATATTCCATTTCTGCCAATAGATCCCCCTAAATCCTACATACTGCTCCTTTAACTGTAAAACTCAACGTAATTAAAATCAAATTTGGCACAAATTTTATATTGTATAGATCATCTGTGCTGCCGGGTTGAAGCATCCACGTTTTAGAATTTGTAGCTTCTTTGCAGCAACACCCATATTTGAAGCACTGTCTACTGTCACTACTACTACTTTGTGTTTTATCAGAATCAGCTTTATTCGCCAAGCAAGTGAACACATACAAGGAATGTTTTTGTTTCTCTCAATGAACTGACACACTAATAGACATACAGCAGAACAAGGACAACAAAGCTTAACAAAGTCAAGTCAAGAGAGAGAGAGAGAGAGAGCGAGAGATATGCAGTGGTTATCACAGTCTACAATATGACAAAGGTAAACATAAACATGTTAACTATTATTGATTTGGACCCCAAGGTACTTGTCCACCCTCTTCACTTCCTCTCCATGGATGGCAACCAGGACAGAGGGTCTCCTGGTCCTCTGGTAGTCCACTACAGGCTCATTGGTTTTGCTGATATTGAGCTTCAGGTGATTGTCGTTGTACCACGTGACGAAGCTCTCTGTCTGTCCTCTGTACTCCTCTGTAAAAATAATCTCTAAGTGAAGACAGCATGTTTCTCACTGGAAATGATTCACTGGAATCACACATGTCAGTATAGTGATAAGACCTTTTATTAAATTCCTTCAAAGTCTTCACCACATATATAATATGAGTCTGGACAGACATGGATGTAAACTGCAACTTGACTGGTTGGCAGAGGCATACAACCGCAAGGCGGTAATTCTAGTTTTATAATATATTGTTTTGTTTTGTTTTTGGCGTTTTGCCTTTATTTTTGAAAGTGACAGTAGAGATACAGACAGGAAATGCCAGAGAGAGAGAGGTTTGACATGCAAAGTACTAAGGTCATACAAAGGTCCCGGGCTGGGATCAACCTGAGACTTAGTGATTACATGGTATGCTCCTTCACCACCAAGCCACCAGGTGCCCCAGCCAGCAACATACACACTGAATAAGGCTGTGTCTAAAAACTAAGAAATCTTTGTGTACAGTGGAACACTCCTGTCACATGGATGTGGATTGGGATAAACTTCTAAACATATTTGGCAAAGCAAATTGAACATATTATGTAGCAGAGAGGGTTTTTTTCTTCTTTATTGTACCCACTGGATTTGTAATAGCCTGCAAAGCCACAGATTTCCTCTGCTGTTACTGCTTTGAAAATGAAAGCAACATTTCTTTGTAAGTGTTTGGCATTCACTTACACATATTCATCAACAAAGCGTACAGTGAAAGTAGCTGATAAGGAAAATGACGGGGAAGTTTTTTGGTGTATTGTTCCGTTGTGATGTGAAGTGGTAAAGCAGTTTCCACAAGCTACTCATCATCCCGCGGGCTGCACCGTGGCCGGGGTTAAAAGCTTTAAAACTTTTCCAAAAGACTGTGAACTCTAAGCATCAGGCGTTGGCCCTGGGGCCGCTGGCTGAGTTGCATCCTCATTCCTCAATAAGCAGCTCCCCATTGAGTCCTGTGTCAACCGAGGAGAGGAGATTAAGCAGTGCTTTTAAGTGGTTGTAGCGTGTAACCTTTAATGTCCAACCTGCACACACACTGTCATCCATAAACCCCAGGGAACACATCCCTTTAGTGGGGACACCATGCCAGACTTCATTAACCTCCACAATGTAGGTTCCTGTTGCATAATAGTACAATTGATATAACTGTACTTAATCTAATTGAGTGTGAGAGTGAACAAAGAAGTGAAATGTTTTATTTTAATGGAAGTAAAGGTACCACTCTTTATCCACGGGGTAAATTTTGGACAGAATTGAGCTGGATTGCTTTAAAGCACAAAACAGTTTTTGATGTTGCAAGTGATACACACTGTATTCCTTTTTTCCAGGTGCTTCCACTTCACACTGGCTTATCTCATCTGAATAAATGTCATAGTGATGTCATCAGGGGTTATCTCAGCTTGGGCTGAGATATGAGACTGAGACTAAAAATGTACAACTGAAAGCCACAAACACAGTTACACAGTTACAAAGTGTGGGTGAGGAGTTGGGCATTCACCAGACAAGGAGCATCTAATAGAGACACTAACCAGTTGTATTATGGGAAGGTAGGATCCTGTGTTTTTAGAGCTATACTGACTGAACCCTGCTGAAATCAGGGTACACGACAAAATCACTAGAAGCATAGAGTCCATTAAGGCAAACAGGTGCTATTGGATGATCAGACATGAGGTAAACAAATCCCCAGTTTAATCGACTTATCATGGTTCAAGGTCACTTTATTTATCATTCTACAACACAGGGTTGCACAATGAAATGCAAACTCTATTCCCTTCATGCTACACACAGGGAAAAAAAAACAACCCCAAAAAATTATAATTAGTATTATAATAATAAAGTGTAAACAATAAAGTGTTACCAATGAGCTTATAGGATCTGATGCATTATTGTACGATTCTACTATTATAGTAGTTAGCATTAGCTCCACCTCGAACAGCTACAACAGTAAAATGCTACTTACACCGTAATGCATCAGCAATCATAATCCAATGAATGTTGAAACAGGATTTTTGAGTTTTGAGAAGTGATTTAAAAGATGTCACTGATTCTGCAAGTCTCAGATCCTCAAGCAGGGAGTTCCAGAGCTGAGGGGCCCTGACTGCAAAAGCTCGGTCAACTCTAGTCTTGAGCCGGGACTTAGGAACAGCCAGCAGAGCCCTGCCTGAGGATAACAAGGATAATAGTATAGGACACCATATAGTAGAGGATAATAGCATGACACTCACATGGGACATTTTCTGCATTATGAATACTTTGATCATTTAAGTACAGAATGCTGTTGTTTACCAGAAGATTAGGGAGGATCAGGATTAGATGTGTTTTTTGACTATTCTCAGTGAGTGTGTCTTCTCTTTCAGTGCCAGCTTAACAATGTTAGCTCATGCTCATTTCATGACTGTGAATAGGAAAAAAAGACAATCTGAGAAGCGTGTTGGGTGTAACAGAAACTTAGAGTTGTAGAATTAGTGATACGTGATTTTGAGAGATTGAGATGTGAGATATTATTGCTACCAGAAACTATTGCCTCGTGAGATTTTATTTTCTAGTCATAGACATGTTTTATGTTCTTTTCTGTGACCATTTGAGCAAGCAACAAGCTGATGAAAGATTAGAAAATAACTGCAGCATCTTGCTATTTATCTGCATAATGTAAAAAATGGACACTAATTGAAGTTAAACTGTACAGTATGAAGGTTGTTTTTTTATGGTTGATCCCTGAGGGAAGACGACTGCGAGGAGTTTCAGCGAGTGTAGGCAAACTGACCACCACTGCTGCTGCCTGTGGAGGAGTCAAGGAGCCACTCCATGGATTTGGATGCACCAGTTTCTCCACTCGGGTTCCAGATGAGATTTAACAAAAAAACCATACGGGGCCCCTAACTGAGCTAAAACTAAAAAACTAAAACTAAAAATTTCTTCTAGAAACATACAGCTCTACAACCGCAGAGGAATAATAAGGACTAGAAAAATATATTGAACTCAGGAATTAAACTACCCGGGTATTAACAGAAATGTAAGGCTGGACAATTCAATGCATTTTCCTTTTGGTTAGGTATTTGACTTAACAGAGCTCTGAATATGGAGACAAATTTAAGTTTAAGTTTGTTTTTATTTGAAATGCTTATTTTTGTATTATTATTACAACAGTGAAGGGTGAACTCACATTGGCCCTCATTTACGAAACGAATGTACGACAGAAAAACTGGGCGTACGGTCATTTCCACGCAAAGCTCGGCATTTATCAATATGGACGTGAACGGAGGCTACGATCAAATCTCACGTCAAGTCTCAACTCGTGTATGCACGTTTTTGAGTCAGCGTGGACTGTTAGGACCATTGTGACTGGCATCTAAGCGTATGCAGACACATATTCATCATTTAAAAATATGTAGCCTGTGGCAAAATATCTTCTTTGTAAAGGCATCGACTATGTGTCATATATCATAAATAGGTATTTTCGAATT
>NTHP01000315.1:722014-769630 GCA_003416845.1 Oplegnathus fasciatus | reverse complement strand
GGCTACGATCAAATCTCACGTCAAGTCTCAACTCGTGTATGCACGTTTTTGAGTCAGCGTGGACTGTTAGGACCATTGTGACTGGCATCTAAGCGTATGCAGACACATATTCATCATTTAAAAATATGTAGCCTGTGGCAAAATATCTTCTTTGTAAAGGCATCGACTATGTGTCATATATCATAAATAGGTATTTTCGAATTGTTTGCAATTTACGGGGTTAACAGTTTCATGACTGTATAAATTAAATATTCAAACCTCAGCTGGAGTTACGCTGTTGACCGCAGCTGTGATTTCATTCCATGCAGCATTCTTCTGACTTCCTTTGATGCCACTTTTCAGGCTGCCAAATAAAACTAGTTGGTTTAATTGAACTTGNNGTTTCTCTCTGTCGTAAACTCTAGGGGCGAGGCGTCTAAACAGAGAATATATAGGGGCGTGATATTTAAATGACGATTGTTTTCAGCCGCCACATTTATCAACACCCGATCATTCTGAGGCTGGGATTGGTGAGATACGAACGTTTCATGAATCACATGTGAACCCTGTCGTAAGATGATTTCTGCGCTATGTTGGATTGATAAATGAGGGCCACTGTTTCTTAGAAAAAATAAAAAAACGTTTCTATTTTCTGTAAATAAATGTACTGTTTGTTGTCTGTTTCATAAAGTAGTAGTTATGTCTTACTTATCATCCTCCTCCTTATAGAGCCTAGATTCTAGATACTGGTGTATTATTATTTCACCAGTTTCTAACCAATTCCATTATAACTAGTGGTTATACGATGTACTTTTGTCACGCAGGGCTTTGACTTGTCATGTAGTATGTTTTTATTGCAGTATTGCTCGAGATGGAGGAGGGGGACAAGCAGCAAGTGTTGTAGGTTGATAATGCTGTTTATGGAAAACATCTGCTTAATTTTGAGAAACAAAATGCAAGATGTAGCATCTTTAACCACTGACCTCTTCAGCCCACACTGAGTGAGTAGACCATCAGTGTGTAATGGGACGTTGATCCTGAGAAACAGCGCTGTTGATCTGCGGCTCACCACCTGCTTAATGTATAAATCCAGTGCTTAACTGGTGTTGTGGGGCCATGCCTCCTCTGCTGCTTTATAGAAATTCACAGAGCAGTGTCTGAAGGATAGTAGCTTCATCCATCTTGAACACAGAAGTTAAACATGCTGATTCCACTGCTGTACTGACTAGATAGCTGTTGGATTGAGCAGAATCACCTTGAACTGTTCAGCCCGGCCCAATCCAATCCAATCTTTTAACCCCGGTTCACCTGGAACCCACGGGCTTTATCGGCAGTAATAACATGCTTGGCGCTTGGAGGTTCATTGTTAAGATTTTATTCTCTGTCCTCCTTTTTCTCTCCTCCACTTTATGATCTAAAATTGATGCCAAAGCCCCAGTGGCCTCTCTGGTGGATGCCGAGAGACTTTGAAGTAGGAGAAGTTTGACAAACGGCCTGAGGCGAGTGTTTCACGGGGCTATGGGGAGGCAGCTTCTCCCGAGTTACACCAACATCGAGGGGGTAACACAGCTTTCACACGGGAAGGGCATCGACAAAAGTTTCTGGAGGACAAAAATGCTGGAGCTGTTAGCAGCTTTTGTATGTGTGTTTGAATCCCTTCCATCATACGATTTTACTTTGTCCACCAGTCGCCCTTTTCACTTAGATTCAGAACACTTAAAGGGATAGTTTGGATTGTATGTACTGTGGGGTTGTATGAGGTACTTATCCATAGTCAGTGGGGCGTTGTAATGAGGGGAATAGGGGAGTACTAACTACCCAGGGCCCACATTTTTGATACTATTTGTATTCATACTATTAGCATTTTTCTGCAATAGTCATTCAATGTATTTATATTCTGCATCAAATCAAGTATCACATCATAACATAGATGAAAAGATTAAAGTAATATTTTCTTAAACCTGCGCTAACTGATTTTGAAGCTGTACAACAACAAGGTGTAAACCAACACTGACACATTATCATCTTACAGTGTTTTTTGTTTTTTTAATTTAATCAGGCGAGTTTCACTGAGAGTAATGCTCTCTTTTTCAGGAACGCCTAGATCAGTGGTTCCTAAAGTGGCACCCTTTCATATCATTTATTTCACCACATTAAAAAAATTGGCAACATCCACATTAACTACGCTGTATGTTCTGTTTTCAAACAAATCAAAACTGAAGAAAAAAGCAATAAAAATCAAGGTATCAAGGTTAGTTTATTGTCATTTTACAACACAGGGTTTCACTGTTAAAGTTGTAGCACCTTCATGCTACACATACATAGAACATACAAATATTTAAATTACAATAGAATAAAATGAAATAAAAATACAGCAGATGGAAGCAGGGTGAACAGGCTGTTGCTGGGGTTGGTACTGTCTTTTAGTATCCTTTGGGCTCTGCGCAGGTACCTCACCGATATCACTGATGCTAGATGGGTATCAATGATGTCCTGGGCCGTGCACATCCCATGCCAGTTTGTAATGTTTCCAGTCAGGATGCTTTCTGTTGCTCCTTTATAAAAGTTAATTTAACTTGGCACAGGAATTTTGCCCTCTTAAACCGGATCTATGGCATTTTTAAGTGGTTATGAAACAGTCTCAATTTAATACCGATGCCTCTACATGACCTACATAAGCAAACGAGACCAACAGCAAGAAGACTGGCTATTTCTATTAGTTTCTAATAGTTATTCTTAATGCCTGCCACCAGGTCGGATTTTTCCGTGAAATCAGATGAAACGGCGCTGGGGTTTGCTCTGACTGAACTCGAGTTGCTTCAGCCGCTAACCGAAGGTCCGTCTCCGGAGCTGCCGCCCGCTCTCCTCTTGCAGAAGTAGTCTCCTTGCATCGTGGAGTGAAATGGAGGGCACATGTAACCTAACGTTAAGTGAAACACTACCGCCTTTGTCCACAGGGACCGCCAAAATCAACACAAAAAGTTCCATTGAGCTGCTTTAAAGCAGAAGTAGGTAACTTGTATAAAAATAACTTTTTGTCATATTTGCTGTCACTCTGTCGTGACAGTAGTACATGAGACAGATAGTCTGTGAAAAAAATCAGGCTCCTCTGGCTCCACCTTCTGCCCCTAAGGCCATTTGCAAGAATTCACCGAACCCGAATCAAAACAACCAATCAGAGCAGGAGGAGTATCTGACAGCGTGTCAATCACTGCGTCCTGCACACGCTGCGAGCAGCTCTCCTCCCCCACGCATGTACTAACTCGGAGCAGACACAGTGGCGGACAAACAACCACCGAACAACCAAGCAGTGAGAAAACGGCCCATCCCTCCTTCGTCAACAACAGCTTACACGACAAAGACAAGCAAACAGAAGAAGACCAGTGAAGAAAAGAAAACTAAAATAAAGAATTAGACCGAGCGACGCTGCAGGGCGGGGCTTTGGAGACGAGCTGGAGCGCAGCGGAGAGGGAGGGGGAGTGATCTGGAAGTTGTACTTGTTCAAATTTTTAAGCTAAGTCCACTCTCTTGTCAATCCTACCGACTGCTGCTTTAAGTTTCCTTAAGAAATACAGCCGTTTCTGGGCTTTCTGTAACAGGGTGGAGATGTGAGATGACCATGACAGGTTCTCTGTGATGCTGATTCCCAGGAACCTGAAACTGTTCACCTGCTCCACCTCAGCTTTCATCCCAGTATACATGAAAACAAGACAAGAGAGCACCTGTCAGTGGAGTCAAACCTGCAGGTTGTGCTCTCTTTCCCCACAGGCTCACATGTCCTATTAAAATACCTGCAACCGTATTTTTGTTTTGTTTTGTTTGTTTGTCCTTGTACACATTAAATATAAGCTCATTTTAATTTTGGAAAAAAAAAAGAAATAAATACATTTAACTTTTTTATTTGTTTTATTATTTTTATTTAATTGTATTCAGAGTTAGTTAAGTTAAATATTTATCTGTTAATCTGCAGAGGGCACATGCTGGCTTGTATTCTGAATGACTGAGAATGGGCCAATATTATTTAACTTAATATAATATGATATAATTAAGCATCTGTGGGGGTTGCGTTGGCTAACCCTAACCTTTTGAAGGGGTGCTGTGGTCTAAAAAAGTTTGGGAAACACTGGCTTACATCACATTCACACCTGGAGGCTGCTCAGTACAACCAGGGTTTGAACTTCTCTCTCCAGCTGTTACTTATTACTTATTTAAGTCAATTTTTATGTGAACGAGCGCAACACTATGTCTTCACGGAGAGACTGTCTGAAATGTGTTTATTATTATCATTAATATTTTTATTATTATTATTATTATTACGTGATAATATCAGCGCCCAGTGAAGCCATTCCTCCGTATTCTACCTGGGTGTGAAAACACAGGAGCAATTTCCTTCTTTTCTATTCGAAGAAAAACAAAGTTTCCAATTTGCAAATAAATAATTGCTAGCAACAAATTGTTAAAGATTGTGTTTCTTTTACATTCAATGCGTGGAGGTCAGTCATTTAGAAATAATTGCTTGTTTGTGCTTGTTTAGTCTGTTTAGAAGCATGGACCCCTCGAGGCAATGACCCCCTGCGATCGTGTCTTCAGCAAATTGTATTCTTCGTCCCAGGTTTAGCAACAGCAAACAACCACAACTCACTGCAGGCTTTAGTGGAGAAACCATGTTGAACAGAAAGCAGAATATTGTTCAATTAATTACGTATTGTAGACCTTGATGCTTGAAATTTCTGCCTGCGGCTTTACAGCAAAATATCCTCCCAGTCTTCTTTGCAGGTTCCTTGCAGCTCGTATATATTATTAATGTTTTTCTCTCTGTCTGTGGAGCTATATGAACCCTGCACTGCAAAGACAATCAGCCTATTGACGCTGTCGCTGGATAATGGCAGTGATAGTAAACAACTGCTGTGAAACAGGAATGCTCTTTAATTTGCCATCACAGGCGCAGTCTAACAGTCAGCCTCGTAATTTTGATGCTGGCTGAGGACAAAAGATGCAAACTGTTCAGCAGCGGGCTCGTGCATGTTCTTGGACTAGCAAGTAGTCAGTGTTATGACAAAGTTTAAAAGGAACTTTCTGATTTATTCAACAGGAAAGACATTCAAAAGACCATTAAAAAGCAATGGCCATATAGATTTTAGTATTCATTGTTGTACCTCTCTGCAGTGTTCACGGGGCCACTTTAATGACGTCCTGAGGGATTCCACATGACACGTAGACAACTTATTTACCTACAGTAAGAATCCTAGAACATTTCCTTCCACTCTTGTTCCTCTGAATACTTTTGACAATGGGACATGCACATGCACTTAGAGGAATCCCCAGATCCTCAAACATATTAGGAAAAGCTCCCTGTTGGTCAAAGTTTTCCAGAGTTCTGATGTGAAACCCGAGCTGCCATTTTTAAGGTTCACTCAGAGGTGATCAAAGCACTGAGCTCATGTAAAAAAAAAAGTGATCCTTTTTGTACATGTTAAGACAACCGTAAGTCATGATGAAAATGAATAAATTCAGCCTCACTGCAGCTTCACACTGAGAGACATCAAATTATTAAACATCATTTAACACTATACAAAATTCAAATACATGCTGTTCTCATGGGCTCTATCTATTCTGTGTTAATGAAAGATAAACTGGTGTATGAAGAGCCCCGCTGCACAATGGATCATTAATCTTGCATCATGTTACATTGTTTTACATGGTGACATTTTGACTGATGTATAATCTTTAGTCACACTGATGACAGAACAACATTAAAAGCCTTTCTGACACAACTTTTGACAAATGTGCGTAGAGCTATAATTTTCCTATTCTATCCTTGAAGTAAGTCATTACTATTCCTTCTTAGACTAAATCTCCTTAAAATATACAATGCATCAAAATTAATCTGATACTTATAATACAAATACTAGTTCTTTTTGAAAGAAATGTAATTGTCGCCTGAATTAAGTTCATTGACAACATTTTGTCCAATCCAGAAAGTCATCACATAATGTTTTGAGGTACTAAAACACTTGGTTGAGGTTGGGAAAAGATGGTGGTTTTAGTAAATATTGGGGAAAAACAAACATGAAACAGTGGGTTTCATGCTTTAAGTCAGTCTTAAAGGAAACCATTGTATTGTAGGATCATAGTGAGTCAAGGAAAATGATTTGCTAATTAACAGATTAGCAATGCTGTTTAATGCTGGTGTGCCACACGGTCCCTCACATACTGTATATAGCTCTATGTGTTGTAATGGCTTTTTCTTCCTGTTTGGAGAGCTGACCATGTGGCTGAGGAAAAAAGAAGCAAACTGTTCTTGCGTCATACTTCATAATAATAAGCCAACAGCTAGATATAGCTCAGTAGCAAGGCCAACATAAAATGTTATGTTATAAGCCAGTTGTATTACAGTATCCTGACCTTTACCTCCATGGACTGTAAAACCACGTCTCGCAGTGCATTTCATAAATAAAACAGACATATTACAGACCTGTCTAGGAGGAAGAGGGCCTATTCAGGATCGGTTTTTCAAATCCTGCAATTCTCTCCATCTGTTGAATGACTGACCAAGCTTGACTCGTGTTTTCGCCCGTGCTCTATCACCGTCCCTTTTAGCTTTTTTTTGTTCTTTGGTCAATTATTTTTTTCTTTTTCTCTTAGCTCTTACCTGCCCCCAGTATCAGCCAGAACCACAAAATATAACGTCAAAAATAAAATTCTCTCCTGCTTCCTTTTAACTGGCTAACGTACTACTCACTGCCAAACTTTGCCTGGGAAAATGTAAGCAGGCTCTTCTGGTCTGCGTGCTGTTGTTTTGTCTGATTTCGTGGGGAATCGTACCCGGTGACAGGTATAAAGAATAACTATATAGAAGTAGCCAGTCTTCTCGCTGTTGGTCTCCTTTGCTTATGTAGGTCATACAGAGGCATCAGTACTAAATTGAGACTGTTTCATAACCAGTTAAACACTCTTTGCAGCAACTTTAAGTTGTGTCTTTTGTCAGAATGAGTTTACACATAATAATAAAACCAGACTATGACGTTCTAATTCATACTAACAAGGTCAAGCTCTATTAACGTCTTTAAAGTAGGGATGTCCCAATCCGATCTCAAAGACTCTGGGCCGATCAAGGCATTTTTAATTGATCGGTATCGGCTGTATTGAGCATGAACCTAAGCACGATCCTTTGTTTTACGTCAGCTGTCACACCGGTGTTTTTACTCTTTCATGCACAGCAACGCAACGAGTGCAGCCGTTGTCAACTCTCTGTCTCTCCTCCACTCCGCTGAGCCTAGTGTGTGTTGCCTCAGACATACTTTCTGTGTCCGCGGACAGCTGCGGACTTGCAGACAGGCGTGCGGTTCCATTCATACTACAGTTGAGGGTCCGCGTGTGTACACTCACCAACCACACTCAAAACAATAGACTGTAACATTAGTTATGGCTGGTAGCTACCTTGATAAGTAGTGGCTAGATTGTACTGACTGTGGCCACTCGGTCTTGTATTCTTTCAATGATGAATTATAGACAGTTGAAAAAGAGCAGGGCTGAGCCCCGCCCGCAGCCAAAATAAACACTCAACAGAATCCAGTTCATTCAGGTAACTCAGGCAAAGGCTGCACCGAAGCAACAAACACTGGAGGAGACTTTTAAAAGGAGAAAAACTCCTTCGAGACAGCGACAAGGCCAAAAAGATTACAGAGGGTTTGTTATTTTATAACATGTTACTTTGTAAAGAATAAAAATAAAAAAACATTAAGGAACAGCTTGGATGGAGGCATTTTTTTTCTTAATGCATTGCAGAGCTGTTCAATTGTCAAGCATATACACTGGATTGAATTTAATAACTTCAATGTAGTTGAAGTGTGAAATGTGCAGCTGTATTATCCAGGAAAATACAAGTATCGGATCGGGACTCTGCATCGGCAGATACTCAATATTAAATGACTCAGATGGGGATTGGGGCCAAAAAAACTTGATCAGGACGTCCCTACTTTAAAAGTGTAGTCTGCAATTCTAATCCAGTAATCCACTTTTTGTCAGATTCAGCAAATATCTCCTCACAGTCCGCTTGCTGAACACAAAGCTCTGTCATTAATTTTCATGAGGAGGTGTTGGGGAGCTTTTTCTTTTTTGGCAATGCCAATGCGAATAAACATGTATTCCAAAATGTTGATAATTTCCTTTGAGGTATTTGAGGTATTATGTGTTCCCACATCATTTATGTCCTCAAAGAAAAAGCTACTTACCCTCACAGACACTGGTTCAGGGAAAGTAATTACACGTGACGTTACACCCACAATTCATGTAAGGTATGATGAGGCTAGGAACAAGGTGGATACTGCTGTGGGTGGATGTTACTGTTCTTGCCAGTAGGTGGTGCAGGTTAGACTGAAGCTGCTAGTGCTGCAGCTCTGCAGGTAGATGATCGTGGCTTTGCCTTATTTCATGTGCTTCACATCAGTGTCCTTGTCTCAAGATCGGGGTAAGTAATGAATCACCCATCAAGAAGAAGAAAAAAACAACTAACTGAAATTGAAAGGTTTTACTAAGTTTATTTTTATTTTTTTTTTCCTGGAGATCCGCTGGGTTAATATGTATCTATTTTACACCATTTGTTGCTTGATGGATGAGGTCAGCTTTGGGTTGCGATGCAAAGAGTTGACATGCAGTATGTTGGAGGTTACAGAGCAGAGAGGAAGGGAGGAGGAGATGTCAGTTCTGCATGGCTGGCTTCCATGGCAGCCCCCCCCCATATCCTCTGCCCTGCCACAGTCAAGTCTCAGCTCTGCAGAGCACTGCCACACATCACTGGAGTCACTCTGCTGCCCCCTGCCACACTGAAGGCTCTGTTCATACAAAGCAAATGGACAACTACCTCTCTCAATCACTGCTCATGCACTGCTGCTGAGACAACTAACTGTCATTCCATAGGCGCCTGGTTATGCTTTAAAATGGTGGAGCAAACTTTGAAAGACACATAATTGGTGGAGGGGTCTGGGGGGAAAAAAGTAATTTAAAACAAATTTCCTGCATTTCTACACCACCTAACCTCTTGGATTAAGCCAAGAAATTAGCCTCCACTACAGCCCAAATAATATCTTGCATTAGACCTGTTGATTTTATTAACAGCCCCGTTACATTTAAAAGACCGGACTCTTTGATTTGGCTCCTTTGCAAACGTCCCATCACCACAGCCGAATCCTGTCCGATCAGCGAGCTAACGTTAGGTGGGCGGGCTGGCAAAGTTCACTGACTCACAAATTGGTTTGGCATTTCCGTGACAGTACAATCCTGCTTTTAGATAGTTTGGCTGGAGTCAGTGGGCCAAGCAGGTTCATTCAACGTACGCTAGCCTGTCTTTTCCTATGTTCTATTTTCAGTTCATGATTGCAGTGAAGCTAAATGTTTCTCACCTGTAAACAGTCAGACTCCTGTGTGGATCAACAGACTGTGATTGACAGCCAAAGCATGCTGTGGTAAATGATCAGCGACTCAAAGGGTGGTCCAAAAATGTGTGATTTCTTTATTATTTGTTTTTGTCTGTTGCTGAAAATACACAAAAAAGTGGCGTAGCAAAACCAGAACTGTACTCCCGCTAACTGAATAATGGGGATGCATTTGCTCCACTTGCTCGATTGTTCAGGCGCCTATGGTAATTTCAGTGGTATTGTTATTGTCAATGTAGCCTGAAATTAAAGACAACAAGGATGTTCCTACCCTCCTCCTAATGGTTTACTCTCCTGTAGAGGATAAACACATGATTTTCTCCACAGTCTTTAAAGCTATAATCACGGAATTTTCATTTAAATAAACGTCTGTTAAGTCACTATCTGTTGCTGAATGAGCTAACACCATGGTGACTGAGCCTATGACCCACTGATGAAAACCTACAGCATTTGCAGTATTACGACCCGGGTGTCGGTGGCGACTTTCCCGGAAAAATCACAAGTGGCGCACAGTTAGGCTTTTAATGCAACAGACTCGCTCTTCAACTCACCTGTGTGTGAAGCGATGTACTGTTTTCTGGTCTCTGCTAGTGTTATGAATAAACGGTTATTATGGCTGAACAAACAAAGAAAAGATCAGTGACTACAGACGATGAAACTTGAAACTGAAACTGAAGTGAGGTCCAAAAACACACCTGCAATTATCGATTATCACCATAGGTGCCACGAAAGACAACGAAATGAAAATCTTCGAGATTAGAACTTTAACTTTTCCTCCTTCTGAACAGCTGTAGCTCTGAAAAGCACCTTCTGAAAAGATTTCCCAAGATTTCTTCGACTCAGACCTGGTGGCTCACATTTAAATACAGTTTTAGATGCTGCTAGAGGCTGTTATTGTTCTTGGAAATTATTTCATTTGTTTAATGTAGGTATCACAATGCATCAAGGAATTTTAGTGTTGTTCCATTTGTGTGAATTGATCTGCTATACAGAATCGGAATCAGTTTTTTTGGCCGAGTATGTTTATGCATACAAGGAATTAGCTCTCAATGTGTACATACAAGTAGGTGAAAAAAGCAGTGATGATGCATGATAGATGTATATATGAATATATATAAAAACAACAATGGACAACGATATACAATGTTGATATACTGTATATGTCAAAACTGTTACAGTAATTCCTAATACACCAATAGTGCATTGGTGGGTGTTACTGTAAAGAGTGCTGGAATAAACATTGAATGGATAGTGTAATAAGTTATTATGTATACACAGGAGGTGGTTTTGTACATTATATGCACGTATACACATCTGTGTGCATAGATGTATATTTAACAGTGATAGATGCTGTCTATGTTGATGCACGGTGTGTATTTTAAACTGATATAAATAATTGAACTTTTGTAGGCACAAATGTTGTGGGTGGATGTTTTAGTGTTACAGGGTTATTGCACAGGGATTCTGTCTGACATTACATGACTGGTTTAACTGTTCATCAGAGTGATGGCGTGTAGCAAGAAACCGTTCTTATGTCTGGTTGTTTTGGCGTACAGTGTTCTGTAGTGCCTACCACTTGGAACAGGTTGTGTGTGATGCGTGATGGTCCTGAATGGAGTGCAGGTTGGCACCAATGACTTTCTCAGCAGTCCTGACTGTCCGTCGTAGTCTGTTCCTGTCCTGTTTGGTGGATGATCCAAACCACACAGTGACGGATGTGCAGAAAACAGACTGGTATATTGCAGAGTAGAATTGGATCAGCAACTCCAGGAGCAGGTTGAACTTCCTGAGCTGGCGCAGGAAGTACATCCTCTGCTGGGCCCTTTGTTAATTGTGTTTTCGTGGATCACAGAAACCTGAAGGCTTCCACAGCAGACACAGTGCTGTTCAGTATGGAGATGGGGGTAGCGTTGGGGGGCTCCTCCTGAAGTCTACTGTCATCTCCACAGTTTTGAGCGTGTTCAGCTTCAGGTTGTTCTGACAGCACCAAAGGGCGAGCTGTTCCGATCCAAACCAAACAGAGATGGACGCACAGAGAAGAGACTGGATGACTCCAGTGCTGGGCCTTTTTGATGATTGTGTTGACTGATGTTGAGTATTGTGAGAGGGGGCTCCTCCTGAAGTCCACTGTCATTCCACAGTTTTGAGCGTGTTCAGCTCCAGCCTGTTGTGACCACACCAGAGGGCTAGCTGTCCAACCTGAGATTTGTCATTTACATTGTCAACATACCCTCTCTGGTATAAAGAGTATAAATGAGCATGTGGTGCCAAAAAAATAATAATCTCAAAGTAAATTTGATACAATAACAGCTGTAGAATAAAAATTGGATAGAAAGTGAATCAAATTTGGACTTATGGCGCAACCCTGCATTGTGCGATGCACTGTGGGCGTCTGTCAGAGCCGTCGCAAGACACCACTTACACAATAATGTCGAGGTATGCACAAAAGCTATTTTTCCACGATATGGTGAATAAGCCATTAGTAATTTAAAGTCAGTAATTTTATTTATTTATTTATTTATTTTTTCCGCCACATGACTTTTGGTCATGGAGGCCATATACTAATACAAGTGTAGCAGAGGTTTCAGTTCACAATAATCCTGTTAAAATGTCAGTTTGAGCTCAAAAGTACATTTTTTCAAAACAATTTCACTGGTCAAATGAAAATAAATAAATGGGTAACAAATGAATTGGAAGAAACTAATCCTGGGTCCCACCCCTCCGACCCTCTTTTTGACTTTGTGACCTTAGGACACAATTATGCTGATCACAGCAAAAGGTAATTGATAAGAAAGTGTGAAAAGTGCCTTTTTCAACAGCCATTGCTCAAATGGTTAAAGATGTACTATTAACTTCCCTACTCCTATTCTTTCTTTTCTCTCTACCCCCGGTGTTTCATTTATGCTGAATGTGTGTGTGTGCTTACTCCTGCATATTTTATGTTTGCACGTACATGTGTTCTTTCATTGTACATTCTCTCTGTGTCAGAGAGTGTATATGGATGGATTTTTCATTCCTGCACCTCTTCGCTTCCTCTCATCTCTTGCATCTCTTATGTACATGTTATTCTATTTTAAAGCCAGGGGTCATTTCATGCATGTTGAGTTAGCAAACCTGTACACTTCAGACCTCTGCTCGTAGGTGTATTTTTTTTTTGGTTTTCTACAGCAACTAAGTGGCATGAGTTCATTTTCCACAGAGCTACTTTGTATCCTCAGGCTGTCTGTGGTGTTGAAAGCAAGGCTGCTGCACACAGACATCCAAGGAGGGCTGGAGATGCATCCTAAACAGCCTAAATGCCTCTTTACCTGCAAACAAAGTCTAATTGTAAATATCCCTCCAGACTGACTCAGTTCTGCATACAGTAAACAAGTGCACAAAAAAAATCAAATAATAATATTCCATGCATTCACACTTATGCTCACGCTACTCTCCGTACATATATAAGGTCTTTGCTGCTCACTGTTGCATCAGCAGCAGCCTGATGTCAAAGAAATAGAAAAATGGGAAAAAAGAAAATATAATATGCTGCTTGCTTTTTTCCCCGAAGCCGATCCTTTCTGCAAACACACACTTTGCATCAATATGCACCCTGTGGCTACATTGTATTATCTATGCACAAAAGGAAGAGGAGATTTTGCCAGATATGTGGCACTGAATATACAGAGCTGCTATTCCAGAAAGTCCTTTCACTCAAGGAACACCTGAGGCTACATACTGAAGGCTTGACAAGTAATATCTATGCTATTCTAATCAGATATAATATATTTATGTTTGAATCTGAGTCTATCTATCTATCTATCTATCTATCTATCTATCTATCTATCTATCTATCTATCTATCTATCTATGGAGGTCAAAGCTGACATATGCTCATTTTCAGGTTCATACTTTTATTTCGGGGGTCTACTAGAAAGTGTTTACATGCTTTAATGTTCCAAAAACACATTATTTTTTCATTCTGTCCATTGCTCCAGCACCTCTATCCACCCTCTGTGTGAAAGTGTTCGTTTTAGTGCCCGTCTCTATAAGGCCCCCCTCTCGAAAAGCCCACTCTGCTCTGATTGGTTAGCTCTCACAGGCCTGAGCAGGCACTGCCCACCGACTCTGGTCTTCCGCATCTGCTCCACTGAACTGGTGATATCCGCCTGCGTGAGGCTGTGGTTGTGATGGCGATATCAGGACGCTTAAAGCGAGAACTAGAGAATGACAAAGTAGGTGGACTGTGTCGATGCCTGTTCAAAAACACTGAAAACATTAATAAATCGTTTTGTTGTCGGTCTTATATTTGTATCATATATCGATATTAATCTAAACTGTTTATACTTTCATGCCGTAAGTGAAACATACAGTCTGTTTACAACCAGCTTGAACACAGCGTGGGGTTAGCTGTTAGCTCTTAGCTGTGGCAAAGTGTGATATGCCCAGATTAACTTTCATGTTTTATATTAAAGACTACAGACATTTATCTCTCTTGTCACGATGTTCTGCACGATTCAGCATACATGACATGACTGTTAATTTTCATTTTGAAAACAGGATAACTACGCACAAGTGTAGAAACTAAAATTATTAAGGGGGTGGAATAGTATATACAAGTTCGATTTACATGTCACAACATTGTGGGTTTTTCAGGAGTTTGGACAGCAGACAGTGATAGTGATAGTGCATGTCATTGCACTTTCAGGGGAAACTGTTGCAGCTGAAGGAACGTAAGAACAAACTGACTCCACACAGAAAGGACGACAGCCTTGCACGTAGCAAGCAGTTTAACCTGCTTCATTGTACATCCTGCTCTGGATGAGTGACGGGAACCTGACACAATGTTTGACAATATTATGTTTTTTCCTTTTTCCCTCTCAGATTGAGTTCACCTCCTGCACTCTGTGGTACATAAAAATGTGGTACATAAAAATAAAATCATATATTACTAATCAGAATTGTTGCCTTTCTTTGCGTCACAGTTAAGGGTAAACCTAGCCACTATGTAACAAGACACAAAGCTTGCATTGCGTATTTGAACTTGAATTTGGCCACTGTTTTAATATAAATATGTAAAATATGCAATTTTTTTTTTTTTTTACACCAGAGCTGGCGTGTTGCCTGTGCTGTTAACTATTTGATTTCGGTGTGTCCAAAAAATGCAAGATAGAAAAGGCAGCCAATATTGCTAGAATATAATGTACAGCCACAGTATTGTACAGCATTATTTTATATGGCTACAATATATAATACCACAATTTAGTTTTTAGATGCATTCAGGTTTTATTATTGTGAAGCATTTATTACTAATATTAATGTTACAAGACTAGCACTGGGACTCCTGTCTCCCCTCTTTCCTTGATGTCTCTGTGGCGTACTCAGAAAGGCATAAGTAATGACACGTAATGTTCAGCGCTCCAGTGGTTCCTGCACTGGTAGTTGTTATTTTTATGTGGCCAGACAACAAATTATATTTTTGTAATGAAGACAGCTAATATTTTCATGTATTTTTGTCGAGACCAAAATGAATGTGCCAGCAAACGGTTTAAATTTTAATGTTTCAAAAGACACCACAAATGAATATGATAGATGGGCGACGTAACCAGAATGTTTATTTCCTGGTTAGTCGACAATGGGTCCTCAAAAGCCACGCCTACAGCACATCTGTCTCATGAATGTGAGTATTACCAGTTAATCGGAAACTCCAGTTAAAGGTGTAGTCTGCGATTCTGGAGAAAGATTGTTGATATTTGAACTCAACAGCTTCAGTGCTCCTGCAAACTCACGCGAGTAACGCACAGCATTAGTTTGTCCTGTGAATGAGTCTTATGAATAACATTGGCAACCAAGATTAAAGGTTTCCCTGACATTTGTCTCAGGTAAATACTGCTATTTATGTGTCTCTGTCACATAATGTTAGCTTAGTAGTTATACATGAACTCTCTAAACCGTAAAACAGACCAAGAGTCGCCTAAAGCGGTGCGATCGCCCCAGAAAGAGAGGGAAGAGAGCCGGGATAAGAGCTAAGCTAACCCAGCTAGGACCTAAGGCTATTCCACAACCCAGCCTAAACCTGGCTAATGTCCGGTCACAGGAAAATACATCCATCCATTCTGATGAAGTAGTTTGAGAAACTGGTTCTCCAACACATCAAAAACAACATCCCAGCCAGCTTCCGTGCCGGTACTCCAAGCTGCTTCTAAACTGGGAGTGTGCCGACTGCCATCCACTGTAGGTAATACACTGACTATGGATAAGTACCTCATACAACCCAACTTCAAAAAATCCGAACTATCCCTTTAAGAGAGGGAAGTCCCCATGTCAAGTTCTCATCAACTTGTACAGAGGAGCCATAGAAAGCATCCTGGCTGGAAACATTACAAACTGGCATGGTTTGTGCCCGGCCCAGGACAGGACGGCTCTGCAGCAGGTGATTCAAACCACCCAGAACATCATTGGTACCCATCTACCGAGCATTAGTGATATCAGTGAGGTGAGGTGGCTGTGTAGAGTCCGAAAGGATATTAAAAGACAATACACGCCACAGCCTGTTCACCCTGCAGTCATCTGGCAAGAGATATAAAAGTATCCGCTGCCGTACCACCAGACTCCAGAGCAGCTTCTTTCCTCAGGCTATGAAACTTCTAAATTCACCCTCTGCACTCCACCAATATTAATATTAATAGGTTTGTTCTATCTTGTTTTTTTTGAGTGTGTATCTTAAAAGGGACTACAACTTAAATTTCATTTATATAACCTTGTGTTGTAAAATGACAATTAAATGAACCCTTGAAAGTATGATATGAAACAATAGAGGGTGTGAAACATTAGTCATGGTAATTATTTCTGGTAAAAATCCTCACAATAAATGAACAAATGTAATCAAAGCACTAGTGTAGTAACACATGGGGACAGTTACTGTAGCAACTGTCCCCATGTGTTATCTTGACTACATATTAGTGACATTTACCATGAGGCAGGAACTTGTGTGGAGCAGACTTTATTTGCACCATATCAACATAACTGAAGGTACAATTACTGATCTTATTAAGTAACTTGCTTATGTACTTGAAAAACTGCTCAGTAACCAAAGTATCTGCAGCTACTGTGAGAACTGTACTGTGTTTCACAGAGTAACTTGGACCTTTTCACTTGAAAAGTTTTTACTTGTCATACAATTATTGACCCTTTCAAAATACTGTAGACAATATTGTATGCATTAGTGTCAGCTAATAAACTGGCAACTGATACACACACACACTTGTAGAGGTATTTTAGTTACTAACAACATGTCAACTCTGCAGGGTAGGTAGCATCCAGCTCTTCTCCTCTTCCTCTTCCTCAAGGTCCAGACGAGGTCTCTTTGACTGTCTCTTTATTGGTGTGGCTAAAGGACAAAGGACTGAGGAGCTACGTAGGGAACAAATACATAGGTATATTACATTATATAGTAAGTACAGCTACTAAAGGCTGCAACAACTTATTG
Organism: Oplegnathus fasciatus; assembly: GCA_003416845.1. Classification (NCBI taxonomy): domain Eukaryota; kingdom Metazoa; phylum Chordata; class Actinopteri; order Centrarchiformes; family Oplegnathidae; genus Oplegnathus; species Oplegnathus fasciatus. The sequence goes on along the minus strand of NTHP01000315.1, from coordinate 752,750 downwards.
TTAGTATCAAAAGTAGTCCTAATACATCAGGCTACAAACCTATACTTCTGATGAAGAATCCTCTGCTGTCCTTATGGTATGATGAATAAAAATTGTACTTTCAGGTCAGTCCCCATTTTAATGAATGAATAAACACTCGTTAGTCTCCGTTGTCTTAAAATGAATGTCTTTAATAAATTACTGGCCAGGGAGCAAGACTCTACACAACAGTGGTTACATAGATTTTTGCTTCACAAACAATCATTAAACAGTTTAGTTATATCCAGTTAAAACTGTCACAAAGAGGGATGTGCAGAATCACATCAGAACCAGTTACCCAAAACAAGCAAGAAATTGGGAGTCATAAAGGTGTCATAATTTTTCAGTCCGGACAGTCTGAAACCATTCTCAAGAGAACGACTGCAGAAAGGTTACAGTGATCCTTTTGAGTTATTCTCCCACCAAATGATGCATGGAAACATTCACTAGTTTACTTTTTTCTAAGTTAGCTTAATTTAGCTGGCTTGGTTAGATATCAACAATGCAAAGATGACTTGTTGTAGTGCTACCGTTAGCACTTACCTGTCAAGAAGGAATAGAGCAACCTCTGCAGCGCTCTTCAGCCCCTTGCACTCCGGCAGCTCTCACCATCCTGAAAATGTCTCTCTGATGTTGACCCTCGTCTGATCTCTGTTATTTTTAGCGCTTTCTTTTTCTCTCTCTTCCCCTCCAAGGTCTTCCTTACTATACGCTGTTGTAGGCAAAGGAGGTATTGGAATTTTTAAAAAAGTTGCCATAGCTCTTAACACAACTTCTGTGTGCGTGGCGCCGAGCCAAGCAGAGAGGAAGGGAGGAACCAAGACACGTAGAACCTTGTTTGTACAGAGTCGCTGTGATTGGCTAGTTACGTGCTAGCTAACCCTGATTGGTTGTTTGATTCAGACCAGGTCCAGTTTTTTAAAAAACTAAATACAAAGGGGTGGGCGCTCACAGACACTAGGGCATTCACAACTGCTGCACTTTAGTAGTCATCAACCACTCTCAGAAAGTAGTTGAGTAGTCGATTAATAGCAAGAGATGGATCAATTCTCATCAAAAGGTCTCAAATACAACCAGTAAAGGGTTAACTAATGCAGGCGGGACTAACCTGGGTGTAGGTGAAATAGCAAAGTCCTTGATTGGCTCTGAGAGGGTGTTTACAAATAAGCGGCGATCTGATTTGACTAAACCCCCAGCAAGCTTGTCTGAGCTGGAGATTCTGTTTGGCTGTGACTGCTTTCCTGCAGGGACAGTGGGAGTCTTTCCTTCTCTAAATACCTTAAATTTGGTTCATTTAACATGGCATAATGTAGAAAATCATTGCTCAAATAAATCTATGTTCAACAACAACCAAAGTTATGTCCACCTTCGGTCGTTAGAAGGCCATCCAATGCTTTGCCACTGCTTTATTACTGCACCGTGCTAAAACCACAGATGAACGATAAGTCAACAATACAGTGTCGACTAGTGGTTTTGATAGTCGACTAATCGACTATTCTGTGAAACCCCTAAGATACACATTTTTTTAAAGGAGTCCCTCAATTAAATATTGTTAGTGACATGCAATGGTCAAAATTGGTTATTTCAACCAAAAATATAATGAAATAATATTGCCTACTGTAGCTTTAACCATAATGTAGCCCTTTTTAACACATCCTTTAATAACAGCGGATAAAGAGGCGTAGAACACCATCAGTACAACTATTATCACTATCACAAAAACAAAGTGCACTGTAGAGGATCCCCAAGGCCCCAATAATCCAATTAGGTCACTTATTGGATCAAAGCCATGTACTTTATGCCATTACGCCCTGTACCACGTCCTGCACTAAATAAGCAACAGCATATCATATCACGTCAACACATTCAGAGATGGACAACGAAGAAGTTACCTTCATTTTGGTGATACTAGAACAATTATTATTTCCTAAATTTTGCAACATTGAACTGTGCATAAACCATGCAGGGGTTGGGTCAGAATGAATGTAAAAACAGACCCAACAATAATTTATGAACATCTAGCACTGAAAGTGTATTGAACAATTTCTAATTTTATCTGAGGTTCCTACAGAGACGGTTCAGCAGAGCAGGGTTACTTTTACAGAGGGTAGAGACAAGACATCTGCCCAGGAACACCTTCCATGCAAACACTTACCTTTAGCATAGGGGCTACATTTGTGACTTCATGATTACCTGGTCCTGTCATTGACTACCAATTAGTTTATACAAGGAGATAATACTAGCATATGATCAAAAGATCCTAAGTAATGTGTTAAAAAATGTAATACCTTATGTACTTCAGTAATATGGTAATAATGAGTAAACTGTAATATGATGAATTCAACTATCTCTCACTGTGAGTCCGGGAGGGGATCTATGGTGATCTGGAAAATATCACTCTGGTTTATGTGTGTAAAGGATAGAATAGGTGTGTGTGTTGGGAATATGTGAACTTATGCGCTCTGATGACAACCTTTCGTTGTTATCCTGGAGGGGAAAGGTCGCTTCACCCGCGCTGAGAAGGAGAAGGAGCAGGTTAAGTGTAGGCGTTATTATGCATAAAAAGGAAATGGGAATGCATGAATGTGGGAGGTGGGGGTGCAACATCCCCTACTGTCATCATTATAAAAACATTAATTCCTAAAAAGCATTAAATATAAAACATGTTTCTGTTTACTTGTGTATTTATATGTAAGCTAATACATGAATATCATCTTTAGGTTTGTCACATCTTTATAGCCCTTATGAGCATTATACAGTCATTACAATTTACATACACTATTCAGTTCATTAATTATAGAGATTCTTAGTGTATTCAGTGATACAGTTACTCATTTAGTTCAGTTTATAGTATTTATTGTAAAATTTTGCCCCAAGCGGCATTATCTCATTTTTTTACAAAAAACTTTTACCATCAGAATAATAATTTTGAAAGATGCTATAATGACATAGCTTTAATAGTCCCAGTTAATCAGATCCTAACTATACTGATCTCTGCAGGACACCAGCGTCTGAACACTTAGTGTTCAGCTGACCCTATGTTAAGGATCCATTATTTAATCTGAATATCAGACGAACTTAAGAGCCAGCGGCTGCCTGCTCGTTCCAAGTTGAGCTCACATCTGCATGATTGACAGTGTCTGACTGTTGCTCTATTACCATTCTCTGCAGCTCCACACACATCAATCATATCATTATGTACTGATACAGTGCAGAGTGGACGGTGAGTGGTGAACGTCAGTCATCTCAAGTTAAACAACAAAAATGTAGCTGAGACCAGTAGCCTTTCATTTGAGTGAACAATATGTAAGTAACACTTTTAACAAACACTGACAAGAACATAATGCTAAGAAGTGATGTTTGTTATAAAATGTTATAAAAAACGTTCTCTTCATTACAGTAGATGAAGTTGCAGTTCTCCACTCTGTTACTACACTGCTACTGTATGGCCATCAGGCAGTGATGACAAAATAGAAATTATTTCAGACAGACTCCCAGTTGATGTGCAAGTGAAGACATGCATGCATTGACAAATACATTGCAATAAGGTTGGAAATCAGCATAGTGTTCCTTAAATATACTTAGACTGTGTAATAAATAATACAGTAAACAAAAGGCAGTGTATAAAACATGGTTTCCTACTGGTCTAGTCTCAGGCTCCACATTTCTCCAAAGTCACAATCAAAAGGGCAGTTCTGGCTTTAAACGCCTGGCAACAACAATTAGAGTAAATTCAGGTTTATTCAGACACTAAAAGCACTGTGCCCAAACATTTGCTAGAATTCCAATATGTTTTATTTTGACAAAGTTGACCCACCTGCTTGTGATCCACTAGGATTAGACTTGGATCCCCTTTTGGACTTTGACCACCAGTTGGAAACAACTGGTCTAGACAGATGCACCAGTGGGAGTTGATAGTGTTGTGACAAGAATCGGAGGCTCTCTGGCTGCCAGGCAGCTGGGAGTGAGTTTCCAGCTATTATCCAGCCACTTGGAGTACCCCCCCTCCTCCTCTTGTTGCCTGGCAAGGTGTGTCTAGATTCCACAGTAATCACACCCTTTCAAGCGCCATTCATTCAATTGCTGCCATTGGATTTCATTGACAAAAACATTCTGCCACATTCTGCCTCTCTGTCCAGCCACATTCCCACTTCCTCAAACCCATTCATTGCCATTCTCTTCCAGTCCACCAAATTGCCTGATTTTGTCCTGTCTCAGTCACCACACTCCACATCCAGCCACTCCCTCTGCCCTACAATAACCCCTTTCCCTCCCGTCCCACTTACCTGACCTTCCCCCTCCACCGCCTCACCTGTTCCTACTTTCTCTCATCAGCCCTGCAGTTGCCTGACCTTAACCGCCCACTCACTCACCTTCTTCCTTTTTTTTTCTACGCAAAGACACAATGTATTTAAAGAGTAACTAAGCCCCCAAACCACCTTTTTCAGCAGAAAATCAGTCTATTTAGTAGTGTTGTTGATGGATCCAGGTCCAAATCTTGACATTTTAGTGCAACATATTTGAATTCTACCTATTGTGTTTAAAATATGCATAGCAACTGCCCTCTACTGTTTGAAACCCGGCTACTGCAATTGAATTTTGCTATTGGCTGATTTGGAGGCAGGTGACGTATGGTGGCAGCTTTAGACACCAACCAACCGACTGTTAACGCCCTCCAATCGGAGGTGGGCAGCTCCACCTCCCCCAGCCCGCACTTGAGTGGGAGTCTGTGAAGTCCGCTCATTATCAAATACATGCTGATCGGAACTCCTCATCATAATTACACACAAGGCTTGACGTTAGCACCCGTCCACCCGCCAAATGCGCGTAGAATTCAGCAGTGGCGTGTAACACAGTCATCCTTACTAGCCAGTTTGGCAGATGGCATACACACACACACAATCATATGTGTAGTGCTGCCGGAGCGCACTGCTAAAGCATATGTCATGCAAGAGAGCTAATAAAAACAAACAGAATGGTCAAAGTTGTCATATTAACATTTAAGGTGTGTTGATTGATTCATGACGTCAACTCATGCATTGAGTAACATGCCAGAAAACATTCCACCTTAACAGTTGCCGGTAGCTGCCGGTTTAGCCTTTGGGTGGCACAGTGAATTAAATTATTTTTTCTCCAGTCTATAACTAGCTAACGTTGACTAGTGTGATCAGTTATAGTTGACTACATGCGCACGCGTCATAGGTGCACTCCGGTACTTAAACAAATAGCACGACACCCCTGGTAAAATAGTGTTTTTAGCTTTGTATTATTTACTGCTGTTGTTAATAAATATTTAAATAGATAACATTTTTCTCTTGCTAGGTTTTTTCAGTTTGGTTTTTATCTATTCAATTAATCTTTTACACCTCTGCACTACTTTTATTATATGCAATAAGAAGCTACTCTTTTTATGTCTTTGTCTTAATCAGTTGCATGTTTTCATGTGAAGGAGCTTCACACACAACCTGATCAGAGCTGAATCTGTAGTGTTATTTTTATGTAGTCTTGATTTGGGTGTTTACAGTGGTCATTTACATTTTAGAGGGTTGTAAATCTTAGTCTTCATGTAAATTGTAGCACATGATAGTCAACTTTAATCAAAAGTCTCCCAACATAATTTTTTCCCAACAACAAAATTGTGGCTAGTGAAAATGCTGAGTGGCTAGTAACTTTGGAAAACCACTAGTCACAGTGGCTGGTGAGCACAAAAGTTAATGTCAAGCCCTGATTACACGGTTTTACAACTTATTCCAACATTCATTAACATTAGCCCTCTAACATTACGTTAACGCTACGTTACGTTAATGTAACGATATGTTACCACTGAGGGATTTATTGATTATAGTGGAAGCGTAGTACAGCCTGGCTTCCGGCATTACTGGGGCTGGAGCCAGCGGCTCGAATTGATACGGCTCAGGACCACCATGGTCCTCCACCACACTAATGTCCGCTTCAGGGGATTCTGGAGGGGAAAAGTACTCCACCTCTACAGAGCCCTCTGTGGTCCTGTGTTGCTCTATTTCTCTCTGGCCAGCCACTGAGCAACTCCTGCCACACACATCCAGGCCCCCCCCTCCCCGGCCACCTCTCAGCCCCATGCCCACTTTTTAGCAATATTCAAACTTAAGCAGTGGGTGGAGTTAGGCTCAGACCAGGAGGGTAAGTTAAACTTTAAAAACTGTGTCACTGGAGATCAGTGATTGTTCAATGATAACTTTGGCTCTTGTTTTCAAGATACCAACCAGAACAGATGTCTCTTTGAGAATGTTTCTTGAAAAAAACATACATGACAGATTTGATATCTGATGGGATGTTAAAACCCACACTGGCCATCTTATTTCTAACCTCTTTAGTTCAGTAGCAGTCGAGCAGCAGATGTTGTTGTCATCACAATGAATCATGGGACATTTTTTTGTTGTAACGTAGCAGCTCCACTGAACCACCACCCTGACAGGTCTGTTGACTGATATCAGCCACACTGTGTCACTGATGTTTTTTGTTACCTGGAGGCACTCTTCATCACATACATGTTCACCACCTTCTTCATATTTCCCTTAATCAGCGCAGTAGGACATATACCAGTTCATTTCCACTAGTACTCTGTCAGATTGTCAAAGTTGATGAGTTGTTTCTTGTCTTTGCTTTCTAGCCTGTTATCTGTAGTCTGTATTCTGTTATCTGAGACTTGAGACCTGGAATCTAACTTGTTACCTGCCAGTTTTGCAACCTTGCCTGATCTTTTTGGACTTTGGATTTTCTGCCTGCCCCTTTGGAATTGTTTTCCTGTTTGGACTGCCGTCCCAGTTTTGAGCCTTGCCTACCTCATGTTTCTGTAAGCCTTTGTACCTCAATGCTGTCAATAAATTCCTGAACTTTACCATTCTGCCTGCTTTGTCTGCATTTGGGTCCTATTCCTGTTGTCCCACTCACACCAGCGGTGACACATTCACACAAATATGTGAAAATAGACCAGATTTGTAGTGTTACAAAGGCCCTTATACTCAGTGTGACAATCTAGATTGTGGGGGCTGGGAGACCTGTTAGGGTGACACACCAATGGGGCAGCTGTGGCTGAGGAGGAAGAGCAGGTCATCCACTGCTCACAGGGTTGGCGGTTTGATCTCTTCCTCTCTGACCTCTTCTTGTCCACATATTGAATTGTCCTTGGGCAAGGCACTGAACCGATGTGCGTAAATGGGTGAATGAGCTGCACAAATCTTCTACTGCCTGTAGCTTCATATTTACTGTACAGATGAGAGTGATCTCAATCTTCACATCTAATTATCACCAAGAAAGTGAATACTGTAAGCATATTTCCCAAAATGTTGAAATATTCCTTTATAGTATCAGCAAGTACTTTGTACCTTTATGGTGTGCCAGACGGTATGCATCTGCTCTCATGAAGGCTCAGTGCGTGCCTAACTAACTTTGACCTCTCGAGGTTCCAGATCTTGTCATTCTGGTTTTGATGGGATTCATTCATTGATTTCATAATCACTATAAATGGAACATAATGTGGATGTAAGAATGTAGACTAGTGAATTACATCTGTTATGATTAAATTGATCTGTAGTTAACTCTCATCTCCGGGGACTCCTAGAGTTGTACGTACTGTTCTAGCAAAGAACTCATTTGTCTCATGAGACTTCATGTGGTTCAGCAGGTCTTTTGTGTGTGTGTGTGTGTGTGTGTGTGTGTGTGTGATTAGTATATTTCCCATTGCTCTTTCATTCCAGTCTAGTATGAGTGTGTAGCCTGGCCACTGACACGAGTGTTAATCTCTTTCTAACCTACTACTCTCTTGCCTCCAGTATATGAGTGATGTGTCACCACCTCGTGTACTGTTGTGCACTGACAAACAAACTCCCAGGTACACACATACTATGTACATACACTCATGTTTATGAAAACCAAAAAGCTTGCACACATACAGAGCCATAACGTCGATTACAATGGGGAGGTTTTTGATAAGATGAGTTAGTCAAAATGATGAGTCAAGATTCAAATATAGTGCAAATTCTAACTGACTTTCCAGAAAATTGGCAAAAGAGAAAGCAAATGAATTTGCATTTCCATCAACTAATGTTATGTGTGTAGCATGATTATGATGATGATGATGATGAACAATTTTACCTATTTCATTGAGAAACGAGTGAACCTTTCCTGACTTTGCTGTTCACGTGACCTCTGGGTCACAAAACAGGCCCAGCCAGGACTCAAGGAGAACACTAATGGAAAGTAAAGTGGCATTTGGACAATTTAAGACTAATCTTATAAGTGCTAATATCCCCACATTCCAGGATGTGGTCTGCAAACTCGCAGCACTGTGAACTCAAGGAAAAAAGGACGAAGACGAAACTGATTTTGCAATGCAGAATTGAAACGTACATTAATTAACATGTTGTGTTTAATGAAAATTTATCGAAATATTGTTGTGATTTAACATGCTTATTTTGATGCGGGGCCAAGAGACCATGAACTTGAAGGAACTGGTTACTCATGTTGGCCAATCTAGAAAAAGATAAAGAGGGGATATCTGATCTTGTTTAATAGCTAATGAAATAGAAATGTGAATATGCATTTACATAATAAATTAATTGATCATGCTTGGAATAAAACAAAATGCAAGTTGATAGGCCAATTCTGACTCACGCACCAAGGGCTGGTATTTCATTTCATTGTTGGGGGGGACAATAAACATAAAAGTTTCTTAAAGGGATATTTTGGATTTTTTGAAGTGGGGTTATATGAGGTACTTATCCATAGTCAGTGTCTTACCTACAATAGATAGTGGTCAGTTGGCGGTCTTTTGGCACTGCATTTTCTCAACTGTAGAACTTCCATATTCCAATGCATGCCGGACACTGTATTACGCTGCAGATCAGCTATTTGGGTCAGCGGTTTATTGAAGAGACAACACATACAAGAAAATAAAAATGAGTGATTATGACAGCAACAACGAAATGCCGTTCACTGTGGAGACAAGAGGATACCTTTATGAACCAGAGTATACAGAAGAAGAACTTTTGCAGATGAAGACTGAACAGGCTTATGCATAGGAATAGGGAAGTTCTACGGTAGACAAAATGTAGTGCCAAAGGAAAGCTGTCTGACGGCAAGGTAAAGTGGTGAAAATGTTCTAAATACAGCGTACACTTGAACTGACATAAGTTTTTTTTGGTGGGCCTTTTTTTAGGTGGCTAAAGTACGTTTTACTGCTGTCCCCATCCACAGCAGTACATAGCTTAGCTTCCGTGCCATGTACTCTGATTCTCCAAACTGGGAGCACGCCGACCGCCATCTACTGTAGGTAAGACACTGACTATTGATAAGTACCTCACACAGCCCCACCTCAAAAAATCCGAAATATCCCTTTAAGCTACAATCCGCTCTATTTACAGTACAGTAGGTGGATACATCAACCTGTAGCATATTGTACAGGTTGTTACTAGAATCGGATGTGTCCAGTAGCTGCTTCAAAANGTAAGACACTGACTATTGATAAGTACCTCATACAACCCCACTTCAAAAAATGTCCCTTTAAGAGCAATTCCTGAAGGGGACATCAAAGGTGCCGCCAAAAGTACTGCTGTAACAGCTAATAATATATTAAATGTGTATAAAGGAAACCTGAATTACTACTACAGTGTGTCCTGTGGAACATCTGTAACCTCTGCCAAAGATGATTTGTGAGGGAGGGAAACCCCCCTCTGTCAATTTCGTGTTTTGGTTTTTTTTTTTTAAAGTTACAAGTGGTTGCTGCTTTTTGGTTTTCAAAAAACCCAACAGAGTGATGGGTTTGTTGGCCAATAAACCATCTTGCGGTAGCTGACTGTGCATGTCACCTCCAGACTGGGGTTCTGTTTACCTCATCTGCTTTTCTTTTCCTGAAAGGCGTAGTCTGCAATTCTAAACCAAAACACNTTTTGTCAGATTCAGCGAGTATCTCCTCATGGTGCGCTAGCTGTCCGTTCTGTGTGTGCACTGAAAAAAAATCCAGTGTTCATACACAGCCCTGGCTCTGTAAACGGGAAACAACAAACAGAGTGGTTTGGACCGAGACACACAAGTCGTGCTCGTGCACAGGACAACCGTTTGGACAACAGCGAGTTTGACCGTGGGATCATTTGTGCTTATTGTGAATATTCGCCTCTCCATCTGTCTATGGTGAGTGGCAGTTTCATAATTGGTGTGTCAAAATCAATAAATATTCACTGTATCTAGCAAGTCACATGTCAGCTGAATTAATCTGGCTTACTACAGCGGTATGATCCCAAAATAAACAGATGTTGCTGTGATTTAATTGCAATAAACAGAAGGATGCCGAAATAACGAGATCATGATGTTGACTGGTAAAAAGTCTGAATTCATGCTTTGTCAGGTCTGTCCGCAAGACGACAAGCAAACAACTTTTAAAATGCTTGTTTTCTGAATGGAGTTTGGATCAATCACGGCTCTCCAGAATCCAGAAACTCCATCTTTAATAAATATCTGAGTACACTCATTTTCTTTAAAATTGTGCCATTAACTTGTAAAATGAACTGACTGGATTTTGTAATGCGTGCGTGAGGGAGGGGGGAGGGTAGAGAAACAAACGCACTGCGCTGCAACAACAACCGCGTATGTATGTATGCCAGCGAAACGTTACCCACAGAAACACTGCGCTATACTGGATAACTGATAGGTAGATAACTTAAGGGTTGTACCAGCATGTTCAAGGGCTAATGTGTGTGGAGTTTGGCGAATGGTAGGCAGTGGACCAAACCACTGTGAGGCATATGAGAGGGGGGCGCAATCTTTCAAAGGTTAAAAACACATTGTTTTGCACAAGTGCTTTCAATGCATATTATTATATGATTTAAAATTGTATAGTTATGTATACAACAATATACTGAGGGGGACATCTCATGTTTGGTGATCCGGATCCCCTGTCCCCTCCGTCATATCCGCCCATGTCACGCACACACACATACCTGTGTTAGGGCCCACTGAGGGTTTACAAAAACAAAACACATACCTCAAGTCAAGTCAGTTTTATTTATCAACACCCTCTGTCCTTAGACCCTTGACTCTGATAGGGTTAACCCTAACCCCACCCCCCAAAAAAAACCTACAACAGGGGGAGAAAAAATGGAAGAAACCTCAGGAACAGCAACAGATGAGGGATCCCTCTCCCAGGACGGACAGACACGCAATAGATGTCGTGTGTACAGAATAAATCAACAACAGAAATCACTGTATACAATTTTGATGACAAAAAAGAGCATGGATCCAGGAGGACACTGGGCAACTTCAGTGGTTGCCCGAATAGGTAGGACCTGAGCCACATCACCTCCTCTCCATGGACTATAAGTACTAATGTTAATAGATACATATTGAGACTGAGACTGACTCAGGAAACACTAAACACCTCAACTGATGATTTCAAACAATTTATCAAGCGATCATTCCTAGTATGTCCTGTATATATATATATAGATACAGCATATGCAATCTCTATTGCGCCTTATATGAAATGCATGCCTTTCATCACACTGCATCCATGTGACTTCCCCAAAAGCAACAATTTACAGCCATTTAATTGGCTCTGCATTATCAGCTGGCGCTAGATGAAGGCGAGTTGCCAACACGAAGTGTGGCTCATTTCAAATACAAAATGTGGGTGGACTACAAGTGAGCTGATAATCCAAGTCTATTTATTCATTACACAGAGTGAGGGAAGAGTGGGAGAAGATAGGAAGGAACCTGTGTCAGGACTGATAATAATAATTCATTACAATGCAGAGGTCTAAAGATTATATAAAAATGGCAGAAATGACATTGTTCCTAAAGAGCAGTTTATTGGAATGCAATTATAATGCAATGAAAGAGTGGAGCCACGATGAATATTTGATTTTTGGCTGAGCCTTGACATTCAGAGCAGTTTCTCTGTTGGTAATTATTGCTGTGACAGAAAGATTTCTCAGTCTATAGGGCACAGAGGTCACTGCACAGCAGCTCACAGTTCCACTACTGCATTGAAATATTAGTAGGATAGTAGGAGCCAGACAGTGTGCAAGTGGAGAGAGGAAAATTGTCTAGTCATGTACAATACAACTCCAGGGACAAAGTGCAATACCTGCAAAATTAGGTTTGAAGTTTGGCACAAAAAATCATCAGCTATTGGCCAAAGCTGAAGTGAAATTAAAGGTAGTGTAACCAGCAGGTTAAATTACACGCCCACTCCAGTTAGCGCACGTGCACAATTTGGCCAATGCAATGACTTTCCACATCATGCCATCATGTGCTGTGTGTTATCACGGTGTAACTGTGTTTGTTCAGTCAGATCATTAAGTCTGTAAATCTGGGATGGAAAGAGTACTGGATTATTATACTCAAGTAAAAGTACTGTTACTTTAAATACATTTTACTCAAGTAAAAGTACTTGTAGGAGAAATTAAAAGTGGGGAATTGAGCTTGAACACACAGAGTATGAGTGCACTCCTTGGATGAAGGTCCCAAGGTGGCGTTGTCGACACTTGACCTGTAATAAGACCTCGCCGAGCCCTCTTCTGGCTCTGTTACATTAGGAAACATCCTCTGAACACACCCTCCTTCAGATGCTGTCAGTCCTCTGCTCAAGAAATAGGAAGGATTTACCTCAGGACTTCCTGAAAAAATGACACGAGAGTGAACAGAAAATTATTTACATTTTACATTCTTAGTACACAATGAGTGGTTTTTAAAGGGTCACTTCACCCAAATCACAAAAAAAATTATTTTCTTACTTGGTATCTAGCTGTGTATCATCTGCTTATGATTGATAGGGTGTACTGTGTTTCTTTATGATTTTGCAAAGTGGGAGCACGTACAAATTCAACAGCAAATGTCCAAGATTTGAGGCCGAAGGAAAACCAGTTATGAACTGGACCTGTGAGACCAACTGAGTGTTGAAGTCTCTTGATTAAAATATCTTGATCGAAAGTATGAAAGGCAGCAGTGAAATCAAGCTGAAACATTGTTAATCTTAAGGTCATTGAATACCGTTTTAACATGAGTTTTTTTCCTCAGATAAGTTATCCAGATTCACTTTGTATGTTAATGCCAGGTTTAAATGGGGTCTAAGATTCAAGACCCTTTCTAGTGGTGTGACTCATCAGCCATTCTGTGTATATACCGGCCCGGATCCTGTTCCCAAGATGGTCCAAGTTGTAATGTTGCTTTCTTGCCTTGTGTTTTTGCTTTCGAGCTTCTGCTACCCAAACCTGAACCTGCCTACCTACCTGTATCGATACCTGCCTGTCTGCCTGCCTACCTGCCTCCTTTATCAATAAATCACTGAAATCATCTTGCCTGGCTGATTTGTCTGCATTTGGGTCCAATCCTATATTTCCCGAGTCATGACACAGACTGATTAATCTTTTTGTTTTATTTTTTGGCTCTGGATAGGGCCCTCACCTGTCCATTCATCCAGGCTTTCTGGTTGGGGAATGATTTTATTGTCTTTATGATCACCACATCATCAACACATTTACTGATGTCACTGATAATATATAGGATATTCCTCAAGATTGATGTGGTTCTCCTGGGTGGCGGCATCACTGAACATGTGCCAGTCTGTGCACTGAAAACAGTCATGTAAAGCTGCTGTAGCTTCATCTGTCTACACTTGACCATTTTAACCAGCTGGGAGGAAGTTGGCAGGAGAAGCAGGGAAATGTGGTCTGATAGTCCAAAGTCGGGACGGTGTATGTGGGACTGAGTCAAAATGAACTATAGGGTTTGTATTCATGGAAATTAAGTAAATGTTAAATGGACTATATTTACATTGCGCTTTTCTACCTTAACAGACAAAGAGCTTTACAATCTCATTCACCCACACATGCTCAAACACCAGTGGCAGTGGAGCTGCAATACAAGGCGCTGGCCTTCCCATTTCAATTAAGTAACATGTCACCCAGTGCAACACTGTGGCACACTGAAGTTTTTTTTAATGCTTTTTGGACCATGGAGCTCCATGGCACACAGGAACAACAACAACAACCCATCATACGAGGCATTTCACCCAGGTATGAACATTATTATTTTAAATTTCAAATGAATACTGCAACATGCAGTAGTGCAGAACAACAATGTAGCCTACTACAATCGTTTATTTTGCTCAAGCCTTGGGCAGGCGATCCACTTCAGTCCAATCAGTATCTTCAGTGGACTTGAAAAGCCATATTGGTTGAAGGCTATATATGATGCAAAGAGGGCCTTGTGTATCAGTAAAGGAGGCTTCAGCAAGCCTAAATAAAGAAGGACATAATCTCACACCTCAGAGGAAGATAGAAATGTAATGCACAGGTGGGAAGAATACAGTAGACGTCATGTGTTTGACGCAATCAATAACGTGTCTAAACAGCCAACCAAAATAGATTTTAACACCATTTAGATGAATGAACCACATCCTCCATTCAAGGTGCTGCCTGCAGCCAAGAGAGCTAACATGGAAGTGTTCCAGTGATCCTTTAAATCTGGATTACCGATTTTCACACATTTAGCATTGGTAGTAGTGGTGGTGGGTGCTTCACCTGCAGCAAACTGCTTCAGTGAGTTAACGTAGCACAAGGGAAAAAGCACTGCGGTGTGTGTGTGTTTCGACAGAGTCAGCTGGTATTAACTGGTGTTGAGGACCTGCTGATCGCCCGCCACTGCTCCCAACTTACAGGGTGTCATTTGGAGGAGCTGTTGCCACCGCTCGCCCATACTGACTTTTGACTCGGCGGGTTTTATGTTCCTGCTGAATTCAGCAGAGTCTCTGAAGAGACAGCCCTGCCGCGACCCCACCCCCTTTGTTTTCAGTGTAAATGAAATATTGATGATAGGTCCTGGCCCCTTTTTTTCATTTATTCTTTCACTCATTCCCACTATGTCTCTCTCTCTTTCTCTCTCTCCCTTGCTGTTTTGCCTTTATTCTCTATCTACCCCTCTATCTTTTTTATCATAACTTTCTCTGCTCTGGTGTTTTTGGTGCAATCTTCAAGCAGATGGTGAAGAAAAGGACAGTGCATTGTTTGTTTTGTGTGGCTGCCCTACTTTTTAACACAGAAATCAATTAAGCAAGATTCTTAAGACAGGGTTTACAAGAACCTTTATATTTCATATTTTAGGATTGTCGTGGTAATTTGAAATTTGTCATCATAATCAATATTGCTTACACAATTTACAGCTTACTTACTTACTTAATCCTCTTCGTCCCGGGCGGGACAGGCTGCAACAATCTTCTTCTGCCACTGGAGTCTGTCTTTGGCCACAGCTTGGGCCCAGTCCCATGAGACTGTCTCGTGCTGCTGGTACAATATGCTAAAACCTAACCCTGCATGAGGTGTGGTTGTGGCTTTTGTTACACAGCAGCTGGAGCAACAACAACAGCTTACATCAGTTGACATTAAACAACAGATTGCCCTCCAGAGGAATAAACTGAGTCTTCTCAGACGATACATAATACTTCAGTTAACACATGTACGTGATGAACTCATTCCATTTGTTTTCGTTTTGCTATCACTCATACATTTGGCTAAATATCTGTTGATTTGCTTTGAGTAATTACCTCAAACAGGGAGGAGGGAAGTGTTTTCCTTTTAAGAAGTAGAAGCACACAGGATGAATGCTATTTGAGGAAATGGATAACACTGAAGATGTTAATAGATTAAATACAAACCAGGGTGAACTGTAAGTTTATAATCACATTTATGAACCGTGGAAGTTTAATGGTTTGCTCTGGGAGATCTACATGTCGGTTGAAGTTGCACTGAGCAACATTTTAATGTAAAAATAGACATGCTGTGGGGCCGCAACAGAGAAGAGAATCCAGGCTGCACTCATTAAGACCTCAGACTGAATTATTTGCCTGTATTTTACACTTCTTACCTTAAATGATGTGCCAAGTCACAACTGATGAGTAATGTACAAATACAGAAGGATGTACATGAGTATGTCATGTGCCGTTTACTAATGTCAGGCTATGACTTGAAAATCCTTAAATGCCAAACAATGGCTGTCATTTGGAGGAGCCAATGTGTTTAGATGACAAGATTAATATAAATGCCCAGGACATGTTTAGTTTAGCATAGCACAAAGTGTTGAAGCAGTGAAAGACAGCGAGCCAAGCCAGCCTCCTCTAGCCTAAACTAGCACAGTTTGACAGAATAATCTTAATAATGTAACTACAAGTCCACTTACAAGCTTTTTTCAGAGCTTTAAATGGCATCTCATGGTCTTCATCAGCGAATTGAATTCAGTTGTATGGAGTTGGTTCAGTGTTTGTTGTCAAAGTGACCCAAGTATGGAACTTCGTTCACTTGATAACCGGTTTACTTTAGTGAAAGTACAAGTATTAGTAGTACTTAAACCTACAATAACTTTAACTAAATGATTTTTTTTGTCACTTGGAGGCAGTGGAAACAAGTTCTGAACACAATGTTGACATCTCATTACCTTTTAAGTTGATGTGGCGAAATTGTTAAGCAAACTCCTGATAGGAACATCTGGCTCTTTAGCTGCTAAGTGTGCCACAGGTTCACCAGCTGATCTCTAAATGTGTCTGCCTGCTGTTTGCTGCTGAGCAGGTTGCGTCAATAAGCTGAAACTCACTGTAAAGCTCCATAAAGCCGAGGGGAGCTGCAGATTCAGGTGATAATTCTCTGCAAGTTCATTACTACAAGTGACCACATTGTTTTCAGATTCACATTTGATACATTGTTACAAAAAAATATTGACTATAGACACTTTAAAGTATGTAAAGTCACCAAAGAAAGGCTCCATCATACATTGCAGGTCAAGAATGAACTTTCAAGCTAAACTAGCAGAAGTTATCCTCAACCAAAATGAGGCAGAAGTTAGCTCGCAAGAAACATTTCAGTAGTTACAAAATTGCCATATTTACATGTTGTATCTTGTTTGATAGTCCATCCATCAATCCTTTTTTTTTTGCATTTTGAAAATTGTGCAAATTCAGCCACTCGGCCCAGCTGTTAGCCAGTACTGTCTTCAACCTGTAAAGCTTTGGATTCTTCTGCAGGCTGTAACAATGTGTGTGGGTCAAGAGCAATACTTAGCAGGGCTGCTTTCTTTGCTTGTAAAGAACCAACAATACAAGACCAAAAGTTTCAGTAATGGATGAAACAGTGTGTTTATCTGCTCTAATGTGAGCTGCTAACATTAGCATGCCTGGTTCACTAGCTACCTACAGCAGTAACCTCAAATGACTTCCACAAGGCCGTGAGTTAGCATAACATAAAACATTTTTATGTGATGTTACTTACGTTCAACTTTGTTATTTTCATACAAGTCAGCCAAAAAAATCAGTCAGCCAACTCAGAGTTAATGTTAATTAGTTAGGTAGCTAGCTACAACTAATGACATCTGCTAGCAACAGTCAATATTATAAAAATCCACCTGTCTAGCTTTTCAGTCTAGTTAAACTGGGCTTAGCAAAGGCTCACTTAATATCCATGTTCTCCTGTAAGAAAGCAAACAGGTGAATACAAGAGTATTCCTTTAAAGTGCAGTTTTACTCACTTAGCAAATTGCTACTTCTGTTGTCTTCAATTGGCTTGAATTAAATAACACTTAAACAGCTAATTATATCATCATCTCATCCAGTAACTGATGTAAACTTACCATAAAAATATTGCATATAAACTTTTCTATTTTTGAAGTTTTCTTCTTTTCCTTTATAAGTCCATTTGTAAACTTCTCCATTAGGGAGACAGGCAAAACAGCAGCATTATCAGTGTTTGCTACTTGTTTATAATCTAGCAGGTGTCTCGGGTGGTAATGAATTCTTCTCCAGCAGCGCTCCATGTACACCATTACTCTTATCCCCTAGACCATGGCATGCTAATTAACATTTATAAAATACAATTTGTTTTCAGAGAGCGTGAGAGGAGAGAGAGTGAGAGGAAGGAGGGAGGGAGAGGGGGATGCTTTTTGATTTGATGGAACAAGCTGACAGGAACGAAGAGGCAGGAATTGCAAAGGAGCGCGGTCCGAATTAAAAAAGGCAACGCACTGCAGAATATAAACAGAGACAATTAACCAGAATACACAAATAAGATGAAGGGAGAGGCAAATGATGCCAGCAGCCGTGAAAATGAGCCAGCAGTCGCTTTACAGAGGGGCCGGAGTCAAGACCCAGGCGAGACACTTTAAACAGCATACTGAAATAATATATTATTATTATAATATGTAAGGTAATGCCTTTTTTTTTTTTCATTTTGGCCAGTCATTGTCATTTACTTCTAATCTGATGGATATGATGTAGTTTAATTGTGATTAACTGAGTAATTTTAATGCCTGTTATTTAATGTTATTGTTCTGTGTTTTGATGGTGAATATTAATGTTCTGTGATTGTTTAAATTTGTTTTCAAGATGAATTTACTCCATAACATGATTTTCTACCCGGGGTACTGTAGTGAACAACAAATATTGGTACCACTTTATAGTAAGGGTACATGAAAAAGCATGAATTAATTCATGTAGTACTTCATGAACTATCAGGAATGTACAAGAATTAATAGTATCTCATACATGAGTTAATGCAAGAACAATATATTAATTAATGCAAAAACTAAGGTATCTCAATCATCATGATGTCTCATGTGTTCTTCATAGGTAAGTTTGTATTTAAAGGGACGGGCCAAAAAAACTGACCAGGCAGCAGCGCACATGTATTCTGTTGAATTCTGTAATCATGATTAACTAAGCATTATTTTTTCATGACTTCATCATGTTTGTGGCCCTTCAAATGAAGTGGTGACCTGGTCCGTTTTTAACACTGATAAATAACATGATTGATGGTGGCATGCAATTAAATGTATTAAGCATTAATGGAATGGGTTGGCAAAATGATACTGCAGATGCATAAGGTCTTTCAATAAGGCACTTGAACAGCCCAAAAGTACAATATTATGAACTTGTCTGTCTTGTCTGTATACCTGAAATTGCTTGTCATAATAATAATAATAATAATAANACTACAGTGAAAAGATTGTTACTTTAGTCAAATTGTTCTAAAAGTCTACTGGTTCCATGGGGTTAAATTGTGTTAAAAGCAGGAAAAATCAACAAGAAGTCTAGCATGAGACCCACTTCCCTCCAAATGTTAAAAAGTACGTTAAACAAAGTGACTATGGCATCCTCTACTCCTCTGTACGGCCTATAAGCAAACTACATGGGATCAAGTGCATGCTCAGTTTCCCTTAAGATCTCTGACCTAACCAGTTTTTCTAAGGTTTTCATTAAAATTGATGTGAGAGAAACCGGTCTAAAATCATGTAGTGAGTTGAGTTTTGGGGCAACTGGATTTGGGAACAGGGACTACCATAGCATCCTTCCAAACCTTAGGTAAGTGCTGTACCTGTAAAGACTTATTAAAAATGTAGTGGAATACAGGCTCCAAGGCTCTCTTCCCCCTCTTCCTGGGGCGATCGTACCGCTTGCAGTGACATTTGGTCCAGCTGGTCTGGTTGGGTGGTCGGAAGATGTTGTGGGCAGTGATCGTCTCAAGGTCCGCTGCACTTAATCCAATCCCTGTACTTCCTTTTCCAACATTGATGAGTCTATTTCTGTCATACGTAATACTTGCTTCCATAGGTAATACAGGCTTCAGTAATAAAGGCGAAAAAAATAACTACTTTAAACAACTATGTAGTGAAGTTTGAGGGAGCTATTGGCCACCGCATCTGCACGCCGTCACCATGGTATCCACTGATATTTAGAACATATAACAGTTGAGTTACTCCAAAAAAAAAACTGACACAATTTCTTATTGTAACAATGACATCGCCATATTTCAAAAGAAGACACACATTCTAATTTCATCCGCTTCAAATCTTTAAAATCTAAAATCTCTTGGATCATCTTTTGTCTGAAGCTAAACATTCTGTAGTCCAAATTATTTAAATATAGACCTCTACCTTACTAAAAACCACACAAGAGGACCTGACAGTGCTGTGAAGGAGCATTTAACATCACATAATGAATACACACATCTGACTGATATTATGAAACTTCCTGATGAATTGGACGTAAAAAGCGGCACTGAATGTAATCCGAGGTTTTGCAGAATTGTCTAATCATCTTGTCTGGTGATAGGGTTGTGACATTCATGTTGCATTCATTTCATGTTGGAGTTGTCACAATTGCAAACGACATTAACATCCAACTGGTAATTTGAAAACTCTTAGTGGTACGGAAGTGCCTGAAAACCAACCAAACATGGACGCCTCATGTCAGCCACAGTCCATCATTCATGATAATTACACCCAAATTCAATAGATATAGTGTTATTTTGTCAATGCACAGTATCTTTAGCCTGTTAACTGTTCACTCTGTCAAGCAATATGGAAGAATCCACTGCTGCACCACTAGACTACAGAGCAGCTTCTTTCCTCAGGCTGTGAGACTCCCCAACTCATCCTCCGTACTCCACCATAAAGAAATGACATGTAACTTTACACTAACATTGTACATACTGTACATACTTTCTTATATATACATCAGATTTAATACAGTTAAGCCATCTTTTTTATTTACCACTACACAACTGGCTGGAGCAGCTCAGGCTTCCACATAAAATATACCGGTAGCTTGGTGACCTTGCTGAAGTTTGGCTTATCTACCAGACTTGAAAACCACGCTAAACATTTTCACAAGCTAAGAAGTTCTTGTAGTGCACACTCCAATGTTTTAGCACACACCAACACTGTTGGCTGATGTATTCTTTTCTGGTTGAGACCTAACAACAGAACAAATAATCAAAGCCATACGAAATGGCTATGCTCAAACAAACATGGCAGGGGCCTTGTCACTGAATAATGGAAAGGAAGTCTGATTGTAATGCTTGCACTTGAGTGGAGAATCAGTCATCGGATGACAAAAAGCTTTTACAGACACTTATTTGGGAACACTCACCCACTCAGGAGTAATCAGTGCTTTATGAAGCACACTTGATCTGGCTACTTATTGATTCTATGAAACTTGGTGACTCTCACAGAAAGTAGTGTGTAGGTGTGTGTGTTAGACTGTATGTTTATGAGTATATTCATGAGTACCTGGTGTCCTGCTGTTGAAGGTTGTAACAATGATGTTCATTTGATGACATGCAATTAAGAGAACATATCTTGGCCACAGTCCAATTTTTTTTTACAGTAATATACTGATTTACAGACATCTGATAGTACAGACATCATTTTCCATCCATACTCCATTTGATTAAAAGGAATATTTTTTTTTAAGCATGAGAAGATATCAATCTCATGTTTGTAAGTTAAGTACAGAGCTGGAGCCAGGATGTGGTTAGCCCAGCTTAGCATTAACACTAGAAGCAGAGGAAAATAAGATAAGATAGGATAATCCTTTATTGATCCGAAAAGGGGAAAT
Organism: Oplegnathus fasciatus; assembly: GCA_003416845.1. Taxonomy (NCBI): domain Eukaryota; kingdom Metazoa; phylum Chordata; class Actinopteri; order Centrarchiformes; family Oplegnathidae; genus Oplegnathus; species Oplegnathus fasciatus. The sequence continues at coordinate 731,323 of NTHP01000315.1, read as the reverse complement.
TCGGGTGTTACAGCAGCAAGGACAGAAATAAGTACAGGTAAAATAAATGTATTATATACAGTATGTTATATATACATGCGATATATAATGGGGATATAAATAAGTAAGAATCGAATTGTAAGAATAGTATGATAGTATAATGTATAATTAATAATAATAACAAACAATAATATTACAATATTATGTAGTATTATTTAAGTATATTATAATATATAATAACATACAATAATTACTATATTCCTTATTTGCATACTGAGTCCGACATGGGGCAATAGAGAGGGCGAGTAGTGTAAGAGTCCCAGGCACTCTGTGGAATTGGGTGAGTAATGTGTGTGAATTGGAGAGGGGGGGCAGAGTGGCTGGTCAGAGTAATGACAGTCTGTGGTCTCCACTGCTGTTACGCAGCCTGATGACACTGGGCACAAATGAGCGCCTGAAGTGCTCCATTTTGCACCTGGGTGGGATGATCCAGTGGCTGAATGAGCTGCCCATCTGCCACAACTCGTTGTGGAGGGGGTGAGAGGGGAGAGGGCTTTGATTTTGTCCTTTATCTTCCTTTCCGCTTTTCCCTCACTAGCCGTGATGCCACCACCCCAGCACATATACTACAGACTGGTAGAAGATCGGCAGGAGCTTCTTGCACACACTGAAGGATCTGACTCTCCTCAGGAAGAACAGTCTGCTCTGTCCCTTCCTGAGGAGGGCGTCAGTGTTGTATGTCCAGTCCAGTTTTTTATTAATTTGGCCCCCAAGGTGCTCCACTTCCTCTCCCTGGATGATAACAGGGATTGTTCCTCTGGTTGTCCACCACCAGCTCTTTGGTCTTGCTGATATTGAGCTTCGAGTGGTTGTTGCACTGAGTGACGAAGCTCTCTATCAGTCCTCTGTACTAGTCCTTGTTGTCTTTGTTGATGCATCCAACAATTGAGGAAATATCGGAAAACTTTTGAAGGTGGCAAGAACCAGAGTTGAAAGTCTGAGGTGTAGAGTGTGAAGGGGAATGGCACCAGTACAGTTCTTTGAGGTGCGCCGGTGTTGCTTATGACAACCAGGCACAGCCATCCACTCTGACATACTGTGGCTGTCCAATGAGGTAGTCCACGTTCCAGGATGCATTGTCAGGGTGCAGATGCATTGTCAGAAGCTTTTCCCTTGAAGGCAGGGCTGGTTGGTGTTGAAAGCACTGGAGACGTCAAAGAACATGACTCTCACAGTGCCTCCCTGCTTCTCCAGGTGTGAGAGGGCTCTGTGAGTCAGGAAGATGATAGCATCCTCCACTCCGATGTGTGGCTGACATGCAAACTGCAGTGGATCCAGGAAAGCAGTTAGCAAGGTCCTCGGGTGCCGCAGAACCAACCTCTCAAAGGTCTTCACGACATGATGTAAGTGCCATAGGTCTGTAGTCACTGCAAGTGCTGGGACGTCATTTCTTTGGCACTGGAAAGATTGGAGCCTGGAGAGCTCCCTTTCTACCTGGCTGGTGGTAAGGGTGGGGGCCTCGGTAGGGGGTGCAGTGATTTTTGAATTTCCGGCAGTGGTTGATTCCTGAGAATGTTTGGTCGAGAGGGCTGGAGGGTGATGAGGGGCTGTATGCCCCTTTCACACTGACATACACCAGGTCCAGGATTTTATTCTCTCTCATTCTGCTGTCCACATATTATTGGTCAGGACAGAAGAACTCCCTTAGAACTCCTAATAATTACATTACGATAGTGGATGGAAGCAGCATTCATTCGTATTTTCTTTTGCCAATTTTTGGGCCACCAACCGAAATTACCTTTGGGAATATGGCTTTATGGTTAGCTTTATAATTATGGGAATGTGACCCGGTATTATTGATGTTACTGGTGGTGAAAATGGCTTAAATACATAGCTAACGTGAGGTATTATGGCCTTTTCCATTCAATGATAATACTTTCCCTTTATGGCAGAATGGAAAACCAACCTGGCAGATCACAGGCCCATGTAGGCTACTGGCTCATTTCTTCAAATTCATGTATACATTTGGTCATGGTGTTGTCATTGTGGGAAATAAGAGATAAAATATTACTTGTTTTCCAGTATTGTCCTGCAGGAAGTTGGACGACCTGGTACAGTAAGTTCTGAAAATATATGTCTGTTACTTGATTCCAGCAATCGGTTGTACTTATTGATCCAAACTCCATTAAGAAAACAAGCATTTTTTAAGTTGTTTGCTTGTTGTTTTGCGGACAGACCTGACAAAGCATGAGTTAAGACTTTTGACAAATCGGCATTGTGATGTAGTTATTTTGGCATTATTTTGATCCGTTTATTGCAATTAAATCACCGCAAAATCTGTCCAGATTACAGCCGACGTGTGACTTCCAACTGCCACTCACAGTGTGTCGCTTTTGGTGTGAACACAACATTAGAATGCTTATGTTAATTACAGGCATGTCAAATTTAGATAAAACACTACTAATCTGTGCTCAAATTGGGCCTCATTTGTGTATAATTCATATAAATTTTGGTTGAGAAAGTAAAAAACTTGCTTCTGGGTACTCAGCTAGAACTGCCTTTGTTAGGATATGAGGTAATTAAGGCAGGTTGAAAAGATGCATGTATCACTTAAGAATGTTAAGAGTCTAAAAGCTATTCCAAGAGCACGCAAGTAGATGTCCCAATCAAAGGATGAGGACTTGGTGGTGGGGTTCACTTGGTGCTGTAGTGCTGCAAGTCTTTCAACTGACAGTCATTCCACACACTCATTTCCACACAAAGCTCGGCATTTATCAATATGGACGTGAGCGAAAGCTACGATCACATCTCACGTCAAGTCTCAACTCGTGTACGCAAGTTTTCGAGTGAGCGTGGACTTGCAGTGCAGCACAGTAAATCTGGCTCAGTCAGAGGATTAGTAAGACCATTCTGACTGGCATCTGAGCATATGCAGACACGTATTCATCATTAAAAAAATATGTAACCTATGGCAAAATATCTACTTTGTAAAGGCATCGACTATGTGTCATATATCCCTAACATACAGTGGTGGCCACAATTATTAGAACACTTGGCATATTTAAGAGGTTTCAGTTGCTTTTGTTGAATTGGCCATTAAAATACCCATAAAACGAATGAAATATCTACAAAGTCATCATTATGCTCTATAAACCATAGCATAGAGCCATCATGAGGAGATTTAGGTCATTTTCCTTACAAAAAACAAGCTAGGCCTATTTCACTGTCAATGTCACACAANAATTCTCAGTCTTAAGGACCGAAGAAAGACCTCATGTGCTCAGAGCAACCATCTGCATGTTTCATGAACATTATGAAATGAAATCATGTTTTGGAGGCAAAAAAAGGTCAATATTTTCAGATCTGTCAGGTGTTCTAATAATTTTGGCCACCACTGTAAATAGGTATTTTCAAATTGTTTGCAATTTATGGGGTTAACAGTTTTTGATGCAAGATTAATTTATACACTATACATATCACAGATGTATGAATTAAATATTCAAACCTCAGCTCGAGTTCGATTGACCACGGCAACACTGTAGACCGCAGCAGTGATTTCATTCCATACAGCATTCTGACGACTTCCTTTGATGCCACTTTTCAGGCTGCCAAATGAAACTAGTTGGTTTAATTTAACTTGTGACGTCAGCGTTTCTATCTCCAGGTCGGAGAAGTTCCTCTTCTTGGCCAGATTACGGTTCTCTATGTCGTAAACTCTAGGGGCGAGGCGTCTAAACAGAGAATATACAGGGGTGTGATATTTAAATTCAATTGACGATTGTTTTCAACCGCCACATTTATCAACGCCCGATCACTCTTACGCTGGGATTGGCGAGACACGAAGGTTTCATGAATCACACGTGTGAGCCCTGTCGTAAGATGATTTCTGCACTCGGATCTGCGCTGGTTTCTACGTTAGACTGATAAATGAGGGCCAGTAACTCCATGCTCAGTGTTGTCACTTTGCTGTTCCTATGAGGGTTGCTCTTCAGCTTACTGGATCTGGAATGACCAATAAAAGCCATCCATACATCAGACATTGATTACTGGCAAGTAGAATGATCATCTTCTACACACCCATATATCAGATCAGAGATCACAAACAGTCTTCATGCCCTGTTTATATTAAGATGCCGTGTTTTCATTTAAGTTCTTCTGCACCCATCTGACCCTTTTTGCAGGTTAGTCTCATATGACGTTATACTATACATACATCTGCCAGATCTGGCTCTGACACAGGTGCTTGCAGCATCCCAGTCATCCATAGCTGATTCTGTGTCAGATTTCCCTCTGTGCGCAAGGTGCGACAATTCCAGCTCTCCGTAAAATGCTGCAAATCTGATCGTACCGTTGTCGCGGTATGAGGACATACCCCACACAGAAGAGGTGGACAGCACTGGACAGACCAATAAAGGACTGACACGTTACACTCCAAACACCTCTCCATAGGCGTTCCACTCTAAAAACGAGCAGGGGGATACAGATGAGACGAGACCATGTAAGGCTTTCACTACACTGAATTAAAACCGGAAAATGTCTACTATTAAAAAGCAGCAACACCCGAAAACTGTTTGCAATCAACTTCACAGCATTTCCCATCTCTATTTTAAGATCAATTTAGAACTGCAAATTGACATCATGGCATAGAAGATTTTGGAAACTGATGGGATTTAATATTAACATTCGTACTTTTTACCCAAAGGGTTGGTTATATGGATTCTAATATTTTCTGAAAAACTTGAGCTCTGGTATTCAATTACCTCTGTTATGGACACTTTTTCCAGTAGTAAAGCTGCCACAACCTGTTCCTCGCACAGTAAACATGCATCCAGCGATATCTACATTTTTAACCCCTCGGCTCGTACACTGAAAGAGAAAGACAAGGTACAAAATAATATATTTTGCTGTATTAGAAACAAGCATAACTTCCACGTATTACTTTATTACAACAGGTCTCCTCTATGCCACTGAAATAACTGTAAATGATTGCAAGTAAGTCCCAATTGGTATTTTGTTTGTTTTTAAATGACTCATTTCACTTTATTTCTAAAATTGTGTGTGTTAACATTTTATTGTCATCTGGAACTCCATCCATAAAGAATCCAAAAGCCGTCTGCTTTGTTATTTACAGCTGCGTCCAGATAAAAGATCTGTAACGAAGTGGGACAGTTGTGTAGTAGTTCACAAGATAAAATAGTTAATGAGGGATTGAAAAAAAAAGATTACCTTAGACAGCACTGATATTAGTGACATAAAATCACCAATGATTAGAAATAGTTCAGTAGGAGAAATAACATCTTTTATTTAGTATTATCATTGAGTGGAAAAGGCCATAATACCTCACGTTAGCTATGTATTTAAGCCATTTTCACCACCAGTAACATCAATAATACTGTGTCACTACACATTTCCATACTTATAAAGGTAAGTAACCATAAAGCCATATTCCCAAAGGTAATTTCAGTTGGTGGCCCAAAAATCGGCAAAACAAAATACGAATGAATGCTTGTTTCCATCCACTACCGTAATGCAATTATTAGGTGTTGGTTAATCGAGTTAATCGAGTAGGTGGCACCAATTCTCCAGTCGGGTGCCATTATACCACTGCAGAATAAGAGGCCGTAACAAGATGGCGTAATTGAGTGAGTGCCAATCAAACCTCAAACAGCGAAAAACAATGTGGAAAACACTTTGGAAATATGTATCACATCATTATTATTATGTATTATATGTATTGATGTGAGGAAGGGTACAGTCTCCTCATTGCTCCACACAGATCTGATGTTTTTGTCTGCCGCTGTTTAAAATTGAAAATGCTCATAAATACAGATGGGTGGAAACCCAAAAAGCTCAGCTACGGTGACACCTAAGACGAGAAAGTGACTGACATTAACTAAGCTGGCTATAGGCTGATAAAATAATACAGCACATCACAAATATAACATAAACTAACGTTAGATCGTTGAACACAAATAGTCCTGTTAACTAATAGCTACATGCACAACATCATGCAGGCTAATAGGCAGCCTGGGCACCTAACGTACCTATGACGAGCAAGTGACTAGCTAATTGAGCTAAGCTAGCAGCTGACAAAATAATATGTATTTTTTAACCCATTACAATATTACAGATCGTTAAACAACAGCAATCTACATGCACCAGTTCAAACATAACATTCTTGCTATTACTAAAACGGAAGTTACGTGTAAACATACCTGCACATTGATTTTCTGTCTCCTCCATGGACTTCAAAACTCCCTCTCTCCTTTAGTAACAGTGGATGTTGCCAAGCTGTCACTCCGATTGAGACTGGCCAATAGAGACGTGTCTTACAGTCTTTCAGCGTAGGTTCCGCCCACGAGATTCAGCTCAACAGCAAACAAAACTTTTGGATTTGCAAACCAAAGTTTTAGATTCGTATTAATACATTTTTAATCACAAATTTATTTTACTTGCAATAAAACATTTTTTGATTGCAGTGTGAAAAGTTTTGTTCTCAAACCTATTCTGTTTGACTGCATAATAAAGACACAAAAGTAAGTCCATACTCAACAACTTGTGATTACAACTCTAAATCAAATTTTTGAGTTCTTGTTGTAACTACTAGTTGATAAGGATTCAGATTCAATAAAATGCTATTGAGCCCTGACCCTGTACTGGCTCTGTACAAAGTTATGCCTCTTACTAAATATGGCTGTGAACACTTTTAAAGCTATCAATTATCACTTTGTATCTCATTATTTAGCTTCACATGACAGAAATGTAAAAATAACAATTTGTGGTTTTAGGGAGAGTTATTCTTGGCAAACACCCGCTGGGTGCAGAGACTGAGTGCAGATTCCCAGAGTGTTGTTATCACAGTGAAGTTGCCAGGTTTGTTATGCCAAGTTTACACTACACGATTTTAGCCCTGATTTTCCACAGTTTTCTACAGTTTTTGGAGATCGCCAACAAAAGCCCCAGATCAGAGGCAAATCGCTATGTGTGAATTTTCAAAGATGCGATCTGAGAGATGCGCCGCAGGCGCCCAGACATATCTGATATCCAAATCCTGTAGTGTGAAATAAGAAATGACCTGAAGCCAATGAGAGCGCAAGATACAGAGCGAGGGAAATCAGGGGGAGGAGTCATAACACCTGCAACAGAACATCAACATATTCTTTTCAAACGGTGAAAACCAAAATCTGTGCTCACCAACAGTATTTGGCAGCTCACACTATAGCTGGAGACTCTGCACAGAAGTACTGGGAAGCTGGATAAACTGTTGTTATTGAAGAAAAGCTCCAACACAGAATCCCCCCTAAATCCTCCAATTGTCATTTTTACATTATTTCCTGTTCATGTACAGGCTAAACAAAAAGAAGAATCTGTATGCTAAGCTAGGCTTAACAAATAAGTGCATTACCCAAAATGTTGAAGTATTCCTTTAAGAGAGAATATCTAAATATTATTTATGACCAGTCTTGATCATAGCACCGTACACATATAATTTAACTCTTTACATACAATAATACATTTAAATAGTATTAGTCCAAATCAAACATAACATTGCTGCTCAGTGAAACATTGTTGCTTCAAAACGTTGGCTTTTCAAGAACCCCAAAACAATCCTGAGCTTAACTTTTTCTCCAGCAGTTTTTGATTGGTTTTTGTACATTTAATATTTCTCAGCTCTTAAACATTCCACATGACAACAGCAATAAGATAAGTGCTTATTTGATCTACATGAATCAGATATCTTTGATTATTACCTTTAGAGCCAAGCTGAAATGTTGTTAAAGCTAATATGAGCCGACAGACGCTTGTCACAGCTTACCATATTTTCAAGGCTTTTTATGTCCACGTCCACTGTCAGCTTTTGTAGCAGGACACACTTGTGCTGTCTCCCCTCTGCTGCCTGACCACTGAGTTATGAGTGGGAATACTCCTCTACTCAGAGATTTATACTGTACATGCCTACAGGCTATCACGCTTGCATTATTATTGGGTAATCAATGGACTCTGTGGTAATGATGCTACTCTTACGCCTCTGAATGTGGCCTGTAGCTTATGTTTATGAGGCAATACCTGCAGATGATGGATGGGTATCCATGGGCTCTTCCATGATCTCAAACCAGCTAGTTAGATCCTTAAGGTCTGTACTGACCAAAAAAAAAAAAATCTTAAAGGTACAGTTCACCCCAAAATGTAATGATTTCAGTTCACTGCTGTGTATCATGACTGACTTATATACACAAGCATATGAAAAATAGGTGTATACACACTAAAAAATGCTGGGTTGAATATAACCCAACTTGGGTTGTTTCAGCAACCCAGCGCTGGGTCAAATATGGACTAACCCAGCGCTAGGTTACTTTTACCCAGCATGTTGGGGTGTACAATCAACCCAGCAGGTTGGGTTGTACAATCAACTGGGTTAAGATAACCCATAGTTTAAGTTATGTGTTTTAAAAGATTATACTAGTGTTTCTGCATTTTTTCTCCCCTATTATAACTCATATGTACATTACATTACTGCNCACGTGATAACAGCCGGTTGTATACGGGGGAAGATTGTAACCCCCATCTCTGTTCAAAGATGGCCTGGCGTTGGATGTGTATGTCCTCCTTGATCTTTCTCCAGCCGTCCATAGACTTCTGGTCGATGACCTTTGACGTCTTCCCAGTGGATGCTGTGGCTGGGTCTGGTCTGGTGTTTAGACATCTGATGTGTTTCCAGAGCTCTTCGTGTCTCTTATGCAGAGCTGTAGAAAAAGAAAAATTATCAAGGGATAGTTTAACTCACTGTATGTCTCAATGGGCAGGTTACATACAGGTAAAAGGAAATATATGGCTTTCTTTGTCTAGGTTACCTTGTAAATTACATAACACCACCCACTTAGTGCCAGGGCTCAGTGTTATTACCAAAAATAAGATGAAAATGTGTTTAATTACCTCCATAAATATTGCCAAAAAACTGAAGAAAGGGTCCATTTTGTTATTTTAGTGCTTCCTAAAACTACAAGTCTGCATTTTATTGTCATCAGAAAAATCAGGTTTTAAAAAGTTAAACTCCTCTGCTCCTCCAAGGATCCACCTGTCTTCTGTCACTCTATGCTGAGTATGTTACAAAAAATGTTGTAAATTCAAATCTGTGATGCAGGCTATATTTTCACTGCATAAGTTATTCACCTTTTCAATGTCCTGTTTTTTCAAGCTAGACATGCAGTTGTATTTTGTAGCAAAATAAAATCAGATTTGGATTTGTTATTTGTGGGCTCTCAATATGAAATTGTCAAAGGAGCCTCAGTATGTTAATAATGTCACAGCAGGGTTTGGACAGGATTTGTA
>NTHP01000315.1:681284-722004 GCA_003416845.1 Oplegnathus fasciatus | reverse complement strand
ATCTGTCTTGAAACTGTCTGCAACTTAATTCATGCTATTTTGTGGTTCATTCGTTCTTAGCACTGTGCATTAGGACATGTTCCCAGTGTTTTTAGGGCTAGGATCAGAGTGCAATGTGGCACTTTTGAAAACTGGCTTACCGAGAGCACAATAGGTTACAATGAACAAAGGATCAGAAAAAAAAAATGTTTTGATATGCCTCAATATGAATCTCAGATAACTCTGGACATACGATAGATAAACAGAAGTGCATTTTCGTTTTATCTAGACAAAATAAAGTTTACCTTTAAAAAGGTTAAAACCAGGACTTCTAAGTCCCACTCTTTTAAAATCTGCAGGACAAAGTCATCCATTTGCTCTGTGGGAAGATGAACAGGCAGAGCTGTGAGTTTTAACTGGGCATCACATATTTCTGAGGAAAAAAACATTTGAAATGAGACAACAAGGTCTGTATATCAAACAGATGTGCATATGAGAAATTACAATACACTTAACTTGACTTTGAGGAACACACACACACGTTTTTATTATCCATGAATAACAAAAAAAACAGGTTTGTGCACCTTCTGAATTTACAGATATGTCACACAGGAACTCACTCATATCCTTTATATAAAGCCAAGTAGCTACATCTTAACATNGTCTCTGATGCCGTTTCTTCCAAGAGGGAGCTCTGAGCGGGAAGCGCGTGAAGAACAGGCACATTACGTAATTACGTAACCGTCGCTATAACAACCCAACAGTAGGGTTAGACTAAATTACCCAATATTACGGAAAACAACCCATAAAATTGACCCAAGTCAAGTAACCTTATGGTTGGGTTAAAAATTCAACCCAGCATTTTTTAGTGTGTACATAAATATATATAAATACATATAAAAAGCACCGATGTGTCATGGTCCTCACCTCTGCTCCAGCTTTCCCCGAGTTTCTGTGTGTTCCCCTTCTCCCTTGTTTTGCTGTGGTTCCCCCGTGTGTGTGTTTGTCTGTGTGGGCATGGCTACTCCTTCCTGCTCCTGAGCTTGAGCAGCTGGCACACCTGAGCCTCATCATCCTATCAACTACTGCTGTATATGAACCCGGCTCTCCACTCAGTCTTCGCCAGATCGTTCCGTCACCTCAGTGGTAGCTCATGCTTGCAGGCTAATTCTAGTTTTTGCTCCTTGTGATTTTTGTCTCGTGCTAACTCTGTTCTCCTGTGCTCCAGATTCTCGCCTTCCAGCCTGCTCGCTCAGTTCATCAAGCCACCTGCTTACCTGCTCACTCTCCGCTGCCATTCCATGCTCTGCTTCACTGCCTGGTCAGCCTCTGGATTATTCTCTTCTCAAAGCCACACTCCCTGCTTAGCTCATCACTTCACCCCTTTTAAACCTTTTAAAGGTATTGCTGTATCTGTGTTCTGCATTTTGGGTCTGCTCGTTACTAACCTTAACACAATGACGAACGATAAAAATAAAATCTCTACATACTGTACAAGTCAAGTGTTTCTGTAAGTTGTAAACAATACAAATAGCGCAAAGAAATAAATATTGAATAGATATACATGGATGATTATGTACATTATACATGTGTACTTGTCTATATACAGTATATACAGCATGCAGGATTTATATTGACAGTGACAATGCATGATGATATGTACATGTTAAAAAAACAATGCATTTTAAACTGTAAAAATATAATCTATAATGGAAGTAAGTGGAAGTGTTGGTGTTAGAGGGTTGTTGACACTGTATGATTGATTTAAGTTTTAATCAGAGTGGTAGCCTGTGGGAAGAAACTGTTCACGTGTCTGGCTGTTTTGGCATACAGAGCTTTGTAGCACCTACCAGAGGTTTGATGAACTTCCTGAGCTAGCCTATACTGGGCCTTTATGATGACTGTGTTGATGTTGGACGCCCACCTTAAAACTGAAAGTTTCCACAGCAGACACAGTATTGTTGAGTATGGTGATGGGGGGCAGTGTTGAGTGGCTCCTCCCGAAGTCCACTGTCAACTCCACAGTTTTGAGTTTGTTCAGCTTCAGGTTGTTCTGACTGCATCAGAGGGCCAGCTATTCATCCTCCCATCTGTATACAGACTTGTCACTGCCGTGGATGAGGCCCATGACTGTTGTGTTGTCTTCAAACTTCAGGAGTTTAACAGACAGGTCTCCTGAGGTGCAGTTCTTGGTGTAGAGGGAGAAGAGCTGTGGGGAGAGAACACATCCCTGGGGGGCACCTGTGCTGATTGTCTGGGTGCTGGATGTGAGTTTCCCCAGCCTCACCTGCTGCCTTCTGTCTGTCAGGAAGTTTGTGATTCACTGACAGGTGGGGGCTGGCACAGTGAGCTGGGTGAGGTTGGAGTGACAGATGTCTGGGATGATGGTGTTGAACGCCAAGCTGAAGTCCACAAACACGATCCTGGTATGTCCCTGGGGATTCAAGGTGTTGCAGGATGTAGTGCAGTCCCAAGTTGACTGCATCATCCATTGACATGTTTGCTCGGTAGGCAAACTGCAGGGGGTCCAGCAGGGGGCCTGTGGTGTCCTCCAGGTGTGTCAACACCAGTTTTTTGAATGATTTCATGACCACAGACGTCAGGGTGATGGGCCTGTAGTCACTTAATCCGCTGATAGAGGGTTTCTTGGGGAGCGTTTGAAGTGCAAAGGGACTTCATACAGCTCTAATCTATTGAAGATCTGCGTGACGATGAGAGCCAGCTGGTCAGCACAGACTCTCAGACAGCAGGGTGACACGTCATCTGGGCCTGGTGCCTTCCTGATCTGTCTCTGAAAGAGTATACATCTTTTCAGATCCTGAGTGCAGGTGGGGGGTCAGTGGGGAGTGGCAGGGGTGTAGTTTGTTTGATGTCTGAGTCAGAGTGGTGAGGGGTGTGAATGTGGCTTATCAAACCTAGTAAAACACATTCAGTTAATGGGTCTCCACAGTGTGGGGGGATGGTTTCCTGTAGCTGGTAATGTCCTGCAGGCTTCTCCACACTGACGCCAGGTTACCTGAAACCAGTCTCTCAACTTTTCTGTGTAGCTCCTCTTTGCTACTCTGATCTCCTTTTGTCACTGTGTTTCTGGCCTGGTTGTACAGGAATCTGTCCCCACTTCTGTAGACCTCCTTCTTAGTCTGATAGTCTGTTAAAATCCCCAAGAACAACGAGCAGGGAGTCAGGGTGTTTTTGCTCCATGTTAGTTATCTGGTCAGCCAGGTGTTGTAATGCCTCACTAACACAGGCCTGAGGTGGGATGTAAACACCGACCAGAATAAATGAGGAAAACTCCAGCAGTTAATAAAACTGTTTACAGTCTATGAAAACAGTCTCAAAGGGATGGGATGGGAGTGCAGTACAAAATCCCCCATCTAGCAGTTTAACAAGCTCTCCAGCGCACTTCCCACGTCAGCAGAGAGGGAGAGCTGAAAACTGAAGAAATAGAGAGCGCAGTACTGAGGCTGCCCTCCGCGGCAGCATCTTGCATCAATATGATGTTATCTTTGGGCTTATTTATTGCTTTTCAGGAAACAGATTGCATCTTAAACATGGTTCCAAATGAAGTTGCGTTTTAGTTTAATTTCTTCTCATTCTTGCTCGTTTTTTGCCAATTACCTTTCTCATGTTCTAAATTTATTTTTGACAAAACAATCCCAACTCGAGGTCCACTTACTAGCTTTTTCTTCCTCCACAGATGGAGTTTGCTCAGTTATAGAGATGAATCACTTGATGTGCAAGCTCAGTAGTTGTGATAATTTCACCTATATAGTAATAAAATGAGCACATCTTCCTAGTAAAGCTCTTCACATGTATTGATGTTTCCATAGCAACAGAATTGGAGGAATGACTTCTAAGAATCAAATTATACTGCTCTCTCCTCTGTGCTTGCACCCTGACCAACCAGTCGCTAGTGCAGCAACAGGGGCGAGATTACGGAATGGCTTCCCACCCGTGAACAACCTCAAGACACTGGAAATTGACCCAGTGTCTCTGCAATGGTGGGAGACAATTTTTCCCCTACGCCACCGGTGCACCCTGGGAGTGGGATTGAAAAAGCAGTCCCAGACCTCTATATTGATTCTCTGGTGTAAATATTGCAGCACCACTTTTTATGAAGTGACATCTGACAAGCATGTTTATCACAGACGCAGTAGATGAGAGGTTTTCAAACTGTGAGGTTGCATGGGTTGCAAGGGTAGATGTGAGGCAAAGATGCTGCATGATGTGAAACACAACAGGAATTTAGTTATTGTAGTTTGGCTCACTGATTTACCCAGCTTACCAACACGGTCAGCAGTTGAAGCTCCACATCTTGATTTTTTCTGAGGGGGGCCCACAGTGTCAGACTTTTGAAAACACCTGCAGTCAATGTACTCGAACTCTGGTAAACTGTCATTCTGGGATGTGTATGAAAGTACAGTTGCAAACTTGAATTATTTTACCGACAAGGAATTAGTCTGTGACCACAATCTGCTAGTAATGGCCAACCGCCATTTGAACACCGTACAGTAATTATTCCACGTCACATTTAGAGTTTGTGGGTTTGAGTTGAATAATAATAAAAATACTGCACTGCTCTGAAATAGAGGCTACAAGATTTCTTTGGCAGATCTTCCTGATGTGGTGCCTTGCTGTACCAATCCATGTTAACTTAAAGGTGCCCTGTGGAGTTTTCTTGTAAACAAAGTTTCTATTCACATTCAGTGTTCCTTTGTCATAAAAACATTTGCAAGCAGATTTTTTAAAACTTTGAAACTTGAACTGTATACATCCATGTTTACTTCTTCTTCCGTACCTTTGTTGGCATATTGCTGCGTTTCTTGGTGTGTTAGCACCACCTGTAGATCAGTGGAATAGTGTGAAACTGTTGGAAGGATTGTGCATTGTGTCACCCGCATGGGTCCTCACGTGTTTGCATGAGATCAAACAAAACAGGGACCGCTGATAAATACACTGCCCTGCTACTAGAGGTAAAAAAAACTCTACAGGGTACCATTAAGGACCATTCCACTGTAAAACTATGTGTCAGAATGTACCAAAACATCCATAGAAACTTCAGAAACCACTCCTGCAGCAAATCTCGTTTTCTATTTTGTTTTGTTTATTTTGGTTTGCTTTGACTGTGGGTCACAATTGGAATCCACTGTTAACTGCTGTGAATCCCAGCCTACAGCTGTTCCAAACTTTTCAGAACCACCTCTCAGCCTGCAGGGGGTTAGCATGTGATATTCATTGAGAGATTTTTGATGGAGTATTTCTTTAACTCCCCTTTATCTGTTTCCTCTCATCACTCTAATTCTGTCAGCAAAGCCAACGTCCTTGTACCATTCCCATCTTTTTCACCTCAACTAAAACTTTCCTGTTTTTAGCACTTCCATGGATAACCCCCCCCCCATCCCTACAACCCATATCTCTCTTGTGAGGAGATATGCCCTCATTTCTTATTTTCTTTCTTCCTCCTCCCTCACTCCATCCCTCACTTATCTTGGTGTCACTGTGTCAGAATGTATTTGGAGCTAAATTATTCATTAGAGATCTGGAGGGCAATCAAAGAGACTGGTACCATGGTAGGGCCCGGGTGTAAAGGCTTGACAGAATGTGTAGATGCATGCATGCTTGGTTGTGTGTGTGTGTGTGTGTGTGAGTGAGTGAGTGAGTGAGAGAGAGAGAGAGAGATGGTACAGGAGGGAGTATAGCAGGCTGGAAGAAAGAGATTACATAGAAACCCAGGGGGAGCCGAACACAGAGCCCTGCAGCTCTCCTTACAGTCCAGAGAATGCTAATTTAATAGTAGTGTGTGTGTGTGTGTGTGTGTATGTGTGTGGGAGTACAGAAGAGGTTGTATACTTTTAGATAACGATTTCCCCTGGTATAATCAATAATGCTGAAACATGAATTGTCTGCTGTTACCTTCACTCACTTTTCTGCCCAAAGCAATTTAAGTTCATTTGAATGTCAGAAAACATCTTCAGCACTAAGTGATGCCATTCATATTTTTCTGTGTGTTTGTAACACCATTACCCCCTTGTCCAATTAACACGTTCCACAAAGCTGACAGGACACAGTGAGTACCAACTGCCATGACGAGTTCAAAACACACACGCATGCACACACACACACACACACAGAAATCTTTATGGAATCAGTAAGGGGCCAGATCAAGAGTGGTCTATAAAACGCTAATAACCCCTGAGTTTGCCATTTCAATGACACACACAGACACATACACTCCCCTCCAAAAGTATTGGAACAGTGAGGCCAATTCCTGTATTTTTGCTGTAGACTGAAAACATTTGGTTTGACATCAAAAGATGAATATGAGGTAAGAGATCAACATTTCAGCTTTTATTTCCAGGTATTTACATCTGGATCTGATACACAACTGAGAAGATAGCACCTTTTGTTTGAACCCACCCATTTTTCATGTGAGCAAAAGTATTGGAACATGTTACTGACAGGTGTGTTTTGTTGCCCTGGTGTGTCCTATTACATTGATTATTCAAACAATAAATAGCGCTNATATATATATATATATATATATATATATATATATATATATATATCAGTTTAAGTGTACGCTATATTTACAACATTTTCAGCGCTTTACCTTGCTGTCAGACAGCCCTTTCCTTTAGCACTACATTTTCTCAACCGTAGAGCTCCCTACGCATCAGCCTGTTCTGTCTCCATCTGCAAAAGTTCCTCCTCTGTATATTCTGGTTCATAAAGGTATCCTCTTGTCTCCACAGTGAGCGGCATTTCGTCGTTGCTGTCATAATCAGTTATGTTTATTTTCTTGTATGCGTTGTCTCTTCCATAAGCCGCTGACCCAAACAGCTGATCTGTGGTGTAATACAGTGCGTGGCATGCGTAGGAATACGAAAGTTCTATGGTTGAGAAAATGTAGTGCCAAAGGAAAGGGCTGTCTAATGAACCAGTGAAAAATCTTATAGTCTGTGACTAAAAACTCTGTGATTTATGACACATTGTCTTTAGATGTGAGAGGGTGTCAGACTTTAGTCTTTTTAAAGTCTTTTCAAAGTCTTCTTGTGTATGGTAGGCTTAAACTGAAGAATCAGAGTACAGCAGCAGAGCATAAATCTCTCACATTATTCCTTTGAGAGATTTGGCCGAGACTATGGCATTTCCAGTTCTGACAGTTTCAAGTTGATCCTGTTCTTCCGTAAAAGATTCTGTTAAGTGACGAATTTGGAGATATTTGAAAAAATCTTTATGGGGAATGTTAAAATCAGTTCTAATATCCTCAAACGACATTAAAGAGTCAGAGATCAGCAGGCGTGCAAGATCTGATAGGCCCTTGGAAGTCCACTCCATCAGACCAATACTCCTGATCTGTGCTGGAAGATCAGGATTCAATGCCAGGGGAGACCAAACAGAAATAACAAAGGGAATATATATATTCTCACATCCCTCCAAACCAGTCATGTGTTATAAATAATTATATTATTGTTAAGAGAATATATCTGATTTATTGTATGTTGTTGAAAAAGGGGAGGGATTTAAGCCTTCTAGGACAACATGCTAGAGACTCAAGACCAATCCATAAAGAATCTGAAGTATCTGACAGCGTGTCCTGCACCCGCTGAGGGCAGCTTGCCTCCCCGTGCATACGCTCACTCCATCAAGCGCTGTATCTTCAGTGAGGGGACGCAATGGCGGACAAACAACCATACAACTTACACGACAAGGACAAGTAAACAGAAGAAGACCAAGGCGAGCTGGAGCGCAGCGGAGAGAGAGGGGGAGGGACCTGGAAGTTGTACTCGTTCAAATTTTCAGTCCACTCTCTTCTCAATCCTGCCGACTGCTGCTTTAATCAGGGAAGGATGTTCATTTCTATAGAGTTGATTCTCCCAAAGAAGGAAGTCGGCAAGGAGGTCCACTTCTTCATATCGCTTTTAATTTTTTTAATTAGAAGGGAATAATTAGTCTCAAATAAATTATTTAAATCAGGAGAGGCAAAAATACTTAAGTATCTGAAACCCTTCTCTGAAATCTGAAAAGGAGATTGTATGGGCATATTCTGGGGGATATTGAAAAGCAAAACGACAGATTTTCCTAGATCAATTTTGTAACCTGACAGAACACTAAACGAGGCTATTAGAGTTCAGAACTGCTGGAATTGATTTTTCAGGATTCCTTAGATATAGAAGAACATCATCTGTGAATAGGGAAATGACATGGTTATCTTTACCCACTGTGATCCCATTTATGTCAGGATTAGTCCTGATGGCTTCGGCCAAGGGCTCAATGAATAATGTGAAAGACAAAGGTGACAGACCCTTTTCTGCAACCTCTTTGCACCGAAAAACCCTCAGACATAAGGCCCTTTGTATTGATATTGGCTATTGGAGCAGAGTGAAGAATTTTAATCATCCATCCATCCATCCATCCATCCATTTTCTTCCGCTTATCCGGGGCCGGGTCGTGGAGGCAGCAGGCCAAGTAAGGTAGTCCAGACTTCCCTCTCGCCCAGCAACGCTTTCCAGCTCCTCCGGGGGGATCCTGAGGCATTCCCAGGCCAGATGAGATATGTAATCTCTCCAGTGTGTTCTGGGTCTACCCCGGGGTCTCCTGCCAGTTGGACGTGCCCAGTAGACCAACCCAGAGGGAGCAATCCACCTTTTTCCAGCAGAGAACCATGGCCTCACACTCTCCTCCCCCCGGCTGCGCCTTGAGATCCTGTCCATGACATCACAAACAGAATCGATGACAAGGGACAATCCTGGCGGAGGCCTACACTCACTGAGAACGTGTTTGACTTTGTGCCAAGAATATGGACACAGCTCTCACTTTGGTTATATAAGGACCGGATGGCTCATAGCAACGGCCGCAGTACCCCCCACAGGACCCCCCCGGGGGAACACAGTCGTAGGCCTTCTCCAAGTCCACAAAACACATGTAGACTGGATGGGCAAACTCCCATGGTCCCCCCAGTAACCCTGCAAGGGTGAAGAGCTGGTCCACTGTTCCACAGCCAGGACGGAATCTGCATTGTTCCTCCTGTATCTGAGGTGCGACAATCGGACAGAGCCTCCTTTCCGGCACCCTGGAGTAAACTTTCCTGAGCACTTGAGCAGTGTGACACTACGATAATTGGAGCACACCCTCCGGTCCCCCTTTTTAAAAATGGGAACCACCACTCTGGTCTGCCACTCCACAGGTACAGTTCGGGACCTCCATGCGACACTGAAGAGGCGTGTCAACCAAGACAGCCCAACAATGTCCAGAGCCTTCAGCATCTCAGGGCGAATCTCATCCACACCTGGCGCCTTGCTGCTGAGAAGCTTCTTGACTACCTCAGCAAAGAGGAGCCAAGGATATGGGTGAGGTTTTCCCTGGGTCTTCCAACTCTTCCACAGAGGACGTGTTGGTCGGGTTCAGGAGTTCCTCAAAGTGCTCTTTCCAATGCTAGACAATATCCCCAGTAAGGGTCAGCAGTTCTCCTCCCCTGCTGAACACAGCCTGAGATAAGCCCTGCTTTCCCCTCCTGAGTCGGTTTGCCAGAACTTCCTTGAGGCCAACCGAAAGTCCTTCTCCATAACTTCCCTGAACTCCTCCCACACCCGGGTTTTTGCTTCTGCGACCACCGAAGCTGCAGCCCTCCTAGCCTCCCGGTACCTGTCTGCTGCTTCAGGAGACCTTCAGCTTCTGCTTCAGCGGGTCCTTAGGTTGCCGCCATGACTGGCACCGATGACCTAGCAGCCGCCTCCACAATGGAGGCTTTGAACATGGCCCACTCGGATTCTACATCCCCAACCTCCCCCGGGATGCATGAGAAGCTCTTCCGGAGATGGGAGTTGAAGACCTCACAGACAGGGGCCTCAGCCAGAAGTTCCCAGTTCACCTTCACTGCACGTTTGGGTTTACCAGGTCTGTCCGGCAGCCTCCTCCGCCATCTGATCCAACTCACCACCAGGTGGTGATTAGTTGACAGCTCTGCTCCTCTCTTCACCCGAGTGTCCTAGACTCCTTTCTTCACCCGAGTGTCCAAGACTTATGGCCGCAGATCTGATGACATGACCAGAAAATGGATCATCGACATTGGCCCTTGCCTGCCACCCGACCCCAATGCCTATCCCTGCGGGTGGTGGGCCCACAGGGCAGCGGCTTCATGTCCTTCTTTCGGGCTGTGCCCGGCAAACCCCATGGGTCAAGGCCCGGCCACCAGACGCTCCCCGGCTCCCCAGGTCTGGCTCCAGAGGGGTGCCCCAGTTTCCCTATTCCAGGCGAGGTGCTGCAGCTCCTACTTGGCCGATTCATAAGGGTCTGTGACACCTAAACCAATTTTTTCTAACACTGAGAACAAAAAAGACCATTCCACTCAGTCAAAGGCCTTTTCAGCATCCAGAGAAATTATCAATGCTGGGTTGTTATGAGTGTTAAGACACACATGTATGACATTAAGTGCATGATGTACATTATCTGTGCCATATCTTGATTTCACAAATCCTGCCTGATCTGGGATTAGAATTTTAGGAAGCACATTTTCAAGTCTACGAGCCAGTACTTTTACAACTATTTTGTAGTCCAAATTAAGTAGGCTGATAGGCCTACATGATGGACAGTCCGGGGGATTAAGAGTAGGCTAGTGGAAGCATATCTCCAAGAGGGTGGAATATCACCTTTCAAAGTATTGTTAATAGCAGGCATAAGAATTGGGTGGACCTCAGGCCAAAACCTCTTAGAGAATTCTAGTGGAAACCCATCTGGGCCCGAATATTTCTTATTCGGCATGGCCTGGATCGCAACCCAGACTTCCTCTGGTGTGAATGCAGCATTTAAACTGGTGCAGTCCTCCTCCGTGATAGTAGGTAATGAGATATTATTTAGGTAGGAGGCAATGTTGGGAGTCATCCTTCTCTGAACTGTAAAGGGATTTATAAAAATCTCTAAACGCACTATTAATAATCAGTGGATCACATGAGACATTGCCACAGTGTTTTTGTGATCCATATTGAGTTTGGTCTTTGCAGCCACTAGGGCTTTTAAATTTGCAACTGTGGATGTTTGTTTATTTGTTCTAAACTAGAAACTTCTTTTTCAAGGTTTTTCCTGTTGCCTTCTAGGACTTTTTTTTTCATTTTCACGTCCAGCACCTATGTTGCATAAGTACTTGTGTCCATGGGCGTGTTGGTCTTAAAATTAGGTGTGGTCAGTGCATTGTTGGCGCGTTGCTACCTTGAGGCAGCAGAAAGCGGTTGTGCCATTGACCAACAAAAATCTGGACTAATGGCACAGTATTTTCCTGCTATTTAAAGGGTGTATTGTTCAGATAGTAAGATGCGCCTTCATAGGTGGGTTCACAACGCATGTTAGTGACGTGCAGATTGCAGCAGATTGGGTCATAAAAATGAACATTCTGATTAATAGCAGATGGGTTGCAGGTGGGTGAAATAATACATCATTTATTTTGTTTAGTTTATTAAATACATTCAGTGATCCCACCGCAGCAGAAACGGCGACAGTGCGTCTACTCATTAAGAGAGACGCTGTGCGCATTTACGCACGAGGCACAGCAGCGTAACTTCATCGATTATTTCAATCTCCAGACATGCCGACAGGATCGGTCATGATCTAATGTAAATTAGTGTTCTGTGTTCTTCTATACATCCAAAAGGTCACAGACACAGTCCAGGTTCATACAGTGAAATTGTTTGGAGTAAAGCAGCGTCCTCCTGATAAATCTTGAGCTCCATCAGAGCTGTCTAAAAATGTATTTTAGAAGCTAAAAGTTTAACTCTGTTTGCCCTGAGTGTTTCCTCTGTCCTGTCAAGTTTATAATGACAGTTTTTAGTTTTGATCCTTATATTTATGGCAGTGACATTACTGTGCACATGGAAACATTTACAAATACTGAAAGCAACCACTCTAATATTTAAAGTAAATCACTAAAGAAAACACTCACACATCAATACAACAATCAAAATGCTGGTGTGGGTCTCCAAATTGGAAAAATAATTTGTTTCGGGTGGTGGGAGTGGATGATTGATGCGTACATGTGGATTCAGATGACATCTGCTGTTAAACACACAGGGACGCGCAGCAGCGCTCCTCCTTAAATATCGGTTTATTTGCTCATATGCGGTCAAATGGAGTTGTTGATTGGACAGAGGGGAGATGGTGGAGGTGCAGAGGGTCCACCGGCCAAGGACCATTTAAATAGCAATGCACCAGGTGCAGGCGCACCTGGCTTTTAAAGGGAATGGGAGATGACACTGATTGGTTGAATTTATGTTCCGCCCAAAACACACCTATGATTAATGAAGAGACTTAACACAACCCCTTTGCGCCTTGCACCTTACTTTGCGCCCAGATTATGTGCTGTTTAACTAGCAAAAGTGGAGTTGGACACACCCTAAATGCACTTGCGCCATGCACTTTAGACCATACGCTATAGATCGTCTAAATGGGGACCTTTATTGTCAAGCCAAAAGATTGTTCCAGACAAAGACGCAGAAGGGGTCACTGTTTAAAAATGATGTGTCGAATCCAAGTTGTAGGAATGTTCAACAGAGGCATGGTCCAATAGGACGATAGAATCTACATGGCAGGCAGGCCTGGACTGCGTGTAAGAATTGTTTGGGAATGAAAATATAGTTCAGTCTAGAGTATGAATTGTAAGTCCAATATCAATTTAATGTACTCCACCCACCCACTCTCAACTGCTGTTTGTGTGCTCGGTAGGTTAACGTACAGTGGGTTTATCAAAGCTTTTTTGCTCAAAACAGCTGCCTGCTATTGGTGGAAATGAGGCTGACGAGAGCAGTGAGACTGAATCAGGGCCATAGCCGTCAGAGAGGACACTCAGGTTGTGTCCTCACTAGTGTCCCTGAAAATAAGGGGGTTTTATCAATGTGAAGAGGAGTTTATTTTCTTTTTTTTTTTAAGGTTTTGAAGGCTGATTTGGGTATTTTTGGAGTAAATATCTATAAATTTGACTAATTTTGGGCAAAGGCTATAACAGTAAATTCAAATTGCAGAGAATTGTGTGTTTCCAACAACATTGTATACTGGCAGTGTGGAGATTGAAACAGTATTTAGTAGCCAAAATTAGATTTTATCATTTTATCCCAGGTAGGGGGATTAATGCACAGAAATTATAATTGCACAGACTTTTTGTGGTAGCTACTCAAACATTTCTTTGGCGGGGTGAGCTGGGGAAATTGAGCTTATGACCACTCAGAATTTTAAAAATCCTGGCTACAGCCCAAGACTGGGGGAAACTGCACAATATGATAATTCTCTGTGGTTTCATCACTACGAGCGACACTGTTCACATTAGATCCATTGTTACATCAATATAACAATACTGATTAATGTAAATGCTTGGTTCTAATAATTCTGGAACTGGTTCCCAATCGAAACAGATTCCTGATACCCTACCCTAAAGGTCCCAGAATGCCTTGCCAGATAGTCTCTGAGGCAACACAAAGATGCAGATTTCCCGGATGATTACTCTGCTGATAACAATAAAAAAAGAAAACAAAAATGAAATGACAATGCTTTCTCCTCATTTGCCATGTCACTCCAATATATTAGACATCTAACCTTGTTTTGCTGCAAATTACACTGTTGAGAAGTTTCTTTTCTATTTACTACAATGTTATTCATTTTCAAATTCCAAAAAACTGCAGTCAACCAGGATTTCAGTCATCTCCTGCTCCCGGCCTTAAACAAAGAGCAGAAGCGAAAGATAAACAACACACTGTTTCTGTATACTCAGTATACATTAATATGTCTTTCACACACTTGTTCAGACACCCTAGCTTAATGGACTTTGTGTGTAAAACATTATCAATGAATGGTGCTGCACAATGAATAATTAACTGCACTGCTGTTGAATACGCTGTATGCATTCATTTATTCAACCATTTTCACATACAATAAGGCCAAAGCTAAAATCACAGTCTTTCCATGGAGATCTGGCAAGAGAAATTACTGTAAGTATACTTTGCATCAACAAAGAACCATTAACTGTAAAAGCTAGTCTTAGTATCTCGCATGTGGTTGAATCTAGTTGTCTTTACTGACTGCCACCCTCATCTGTCTGACCTTTGGCAGCAGACAAGTATGTCAGAGAAGCAACACATCGTGACATACAGCAGTGCTAGATCTGTTTGATTCCCATACTGCTATGTTTGCATACTGTATGCTGCTAGCGTGCAATATTTAGCTCCAGGCAAGAGAGGAGTCCAGCAATGAGTTAGTGCCTCTCAACATGCACTGCATATGTCACAGGGAAAGCTTTGTACTTTATACATATGCACATCCTGTGTGTTTGCTGATCAAACATCTTTATTTTTTAGATATTACTTACTTACTGTAGCATGGGTTTTTCTTTTCCCTACACAGAAGACTAATGAATGCATAAGAGAGTCGACTTGACTGTATAGTTACTGCTATACTACCTCTATAAAATGTATCAGTTATTCTGTCACTTTAATGTCAATGATGAACCCTGAGGTGAATTCAAGGTCAAAGAGATTTAAAAAAAAAGATTCAAGCCCATTTTTTACTAGGTTATAATTATTGTTTTAACTTTATTTCACTGTCTATATATCAATGTCAAACAGGTTGTACCCACGTTGAAATACTGCCAATCAATTAAATTCTGCCACAGCAGGGCTCCTTGAGTTAGTTGAACACTTTGTGTCGGCACAGAGAGCAAAAGCTCAATACTTACAACAACTTTAAACGTAAAGAGAGTGTTGTGAGAATTAGCAGAGAGGCACTCAGAGAAACACCCCTGCAAAAACCCAACATTACTTTCTGCTTTTTCATTTTTTGAGGGGGGTTCATATAATCGGTTTAATTTAAAAAAAGATTTTCTGTTTAGACTCCTTGGGAATCTCAATCTTAAGCTCAACAGAAAGTGAACTAACTTGTATTATATACAGTATATATAGGTCAACTGATACGAAAAAAAATAAAAATACAGTGATAACATTTTTTATCACAAACCAAGAGTGAGATTACCCGAGCAGAAAAAAATGGTTTTAGTGTAATTTATAGTCACGCATGCAGCCTCTCCTCTGTGTTAGTGTTTGGCTGAAGACGGGGCTGAGCTCCTGAAGCATCACTCTGTAACACTGCTGTACTATCGCATGTTTTTATAGTTCTAACTCCAACAGAGTGATACGTCTTCTCTAGAAAAACCATCAGCTGAACGCGTCACATCAATTTCAGGAGTCAGAGGCCCTGTTCAGACCTGACATTAACATGCGTCTTGGGTGATCTGATCACAAGTGACGCTTTAAGTATGTCAGTTCAGACCTGGCATTAGAATGCGTCTCCACATGCAATGGTCACAACAACCGTTGCATTGCATTAAATTACATTTAACGTATCAGGTTAACCTTATCAGACCGACTTATGCTACCGTATGAGTGAAATGACACACAGGAGACATGAGATCAATTTTGACGTATTTTATTGAAATTACGCAGCTATTGCCAAACCAGCATTAACACGAACAAAAATACCATCAGTCAGCAAGTTTTCTGAAAAGGCACCCAGTTTGATTGAAGCAAGGATAACGCTACGCTTCGAAAGCAACAGAAATATCGGGAGAACTAGTTAGTTAGCTCCAACCATATAGCTTCAACTCACGTTACATTGTGAAGTAGCATTAGTGTCCTTTTTCCGACTTGTAAAGACAAAGCTAAAGTAAATGGTTAAAACGATATTCAGTTAGCAAGTTAAGAAGTTAGACTTCACTTTTACACTTTTAAAGTAACTGAAAAAATTTTATATTAGTAGTTGAAGGGAAAAAAAAGTGTCCAGAAAACAGTTGTGTTCATGCGACAAAACGCCGGTGAATCTGGTTCCTTCCAATTGTCAGGTAAGCATTACCCATCACTCAGGTAAATGTTCCTCTTTGGGAAAATCATGAAAATCCACATTTCTAACTTTTTTTTACAGCATAAGGCGATGCTACAGTAGCGGTGGTTTAGCCGTGCTTTTGTTTACTTCCGCTTACGAGGAGGTAGTGAGTTGAGTAGGCGGTGCTTCAGTATGGCCCAGGACACATACACATACAAACTGCTAAAAGAACGTGGCCATATGCGACCCACACCACCTCCGAATGTGGTCTGAGCGATCCTCAGTGCGTCCTGGGTACATTCACATGTGTACTTAGAGCTGTCCACTTGTGATCGGCTCACCCAAGATGCATGTTAATGCCAGGTCTGAACAGGGCCAGAATGTCCAAATTAAAATTTCATTCATATCATATCAATAATATCAATTCAGTCTTCTCAACCTACATATTTCAACTGGATCTTTTTAACTGGAGTTTTAGTTATTTAATTATAATTCATTATTATTATATAATTATAACTATAATTTTAGCAACTTTCAAAAGTTGAACAAAAAACATAGATAGGTTCAATAAGATGTTTCAATTAGATACTGCATCTGGATTGGATGAAATGCTAAAATCCCAACCCTAATTTCAAAAGCCTTAAAAGAATTAGTAGACTATGTTGTTTGAAAAGGGATGTATTCATGAAGCACAATGCATCCCTGTCCTTTGTTAGATCCCCAGTACATCTTATGTTTCAAAATAAAATTCTTTAGTAATGTCCTAGTTAAGTCTAGGAAATTATTTAAGTTGTGTCTTGTGCATACTGTATGTTTAATGTTAATAACTGTGCCCCTTAATTTTTCGCCCACAAAATGGTAGCTTCTATGTGTGCAAAAGTGCTTCAATCCACAATAGCAGCTTTATTCAGTCCAGTTAGTTAAAAACAATATCTCTGCACAGGCAACACTTGTCTTCCCCTACGGACTCTCCTAACGCTTCCCTCTTTCTTCACACACCACAATCTAAATGTTCTCTCTTTATTCCTGGCTAGCCCATCTTATCACCTCCAACCCTCCAAGGCAATTTCCAAAAAATGTGTCGTTTATTTCTTTTATATATGTCTGTACTCAATCTGTCACCTACCTTCCTGTCAGTCTGACTGTCAGTAGTTTTTTTGTCCTTTCTCTGTGTTTCTGTCTGCCTACCTCCCTGTCGGCACTTTCTTTACTGTGAAGAAGAATTGTCTACCTGTCCTATGTTTAGCTTGCCTGGCTTACAATGTGTCTGTCAGACTCACTGTCTTTACCCATAGTATTTGACAGCCACACCTGTCTGCTAAGCACTAAGCAGCATTTCTCCTGTCTTTCTCTATTTGTGTAGTTTGCAGTGTACAAATCTGTTAGGTTGGTTGGGTGTGCGATTGCACAGCGCATCTGATAATCGATGCGACATACACAGACCCTCAGTGCCTTGACCTTGTCTGGTGCAGTGAAGTTATATCCAACAACATTTTCCTCTACCCTGCCATGGCCTGCTCTGCTGGGTGTATTTGTGAATGTACATACTCTCTGTAGATAAGGGAGCTAAGAGAGACATTCAAGTTTCCCAAAGTACATAAGCACTAGTTTATTTCAACAGTGAAGTCTCAAAATGCTGGTCTCAATCCTCCTCCAAGAGAACTAGAAGAGAATTGAACTGTAACTGGAATAATTTGTTTTCACATGGTGCCAAAATCATCCCTGGTTATGACAGATGACCAAACTCTGTCCAGTGCATAAGCTACTTGTTAAGTCTGTTTACAGATTATTAAATGAAATACTAAGTCTGTTTCTGACTAAATACAAAAATACAACAATTTTGCATTCCACAATGCCTTGGACAAAAAAAATCCTATAAATGGGCTCACACATACCTTTGTAGCTTAGCATTTCCATAGTTCAAGGAATAGTATTAAAAATATTTTGGGAAACATGCTTATTTGCTTTTTTGCTTTATATCTGTCCGCTCGATATGTTTAGTTACAGCCAGCAGCCAGTTAGCTTAGCTTAGCATAAAGACTGGGATGGGGGGAAAGAGCAAGTCTGGATCTGTCCACAAGTAACAAAATCTGCCTGCCAGCACCTCTAAAGCTCACTAATTAATATTATGTCTTGTTAAATCAGCACAACAACCGAAGTTCTGTCGTTATTGAACCAGCTAAGACTTAAGGAAATCATTGTTGCCAAGAAATAGTCTGGCACATAACATAACCCCAAAGTTGTAGGAAAGACAACACAATTCATTTCTGCCCAACCAGCTTCAAGAAAGAAAAGGCTGTAACAGCTAGTGTGGCACGCTTAAAGGTTCTGGAGACAGCTTGTTGATATTTGAACTCAACAGCCGAAGAAATACACCCCTCCCTGTGTATGAACACCACACTTTTTCTTCAGTGCACACACAGAATGGAAAGCTAGACTGTGAGGAGATATTCACCGAATTTGACAAAAACTCTTTTGGATTAGAATCGTAGACTACATCTTTAAGGTAGCCTTTTCAACAGTGCTGATGCCCATATTGTTTAGGATTTTAATCACCCTTGTTTTCAGCCAAGATTTTAAAAATACTAAAAAGGACGCTGCCGAAGGATTCCTGTCTGGCATTGGGCTTATAGTAAACTAAGAGCTCACAGATGTAAGTGTTAGTCCATTACAAGCCTTGCTAATCTGCTAAATCATTTCTAAAAACATCCAGTGCAGACAGGCCAAAATAGAGCAAACAAGGACATTTCTTAAGATTAGTCAACAGCCAGATATGGGAACCCTAAAAGGGTCTAGTGTTGAGAATTCCAGCTCTTTTTAGTGAGCCAGATAATTTGACTCAGCTCAGTAATAAGAGCCAGCTCTTTCGGCTCCCAAACAGCTCTTCATTTAGTACTACTTCTGGCTTTTATTTTAGAGCCAAATTTAGCAATGTTTTGACCTAAGATTACTATGTGTGCACATATATCACTTAAATTATTCAATATAAATAAACCATATCATTTCCAGAATACCATAATTATACTTACATTATGTTTGGTATAAAAACCTTAAATAATTTAAAAACATCAAACACTATTACACTACGAATGGAATAGTATGGTTAATAAATAATTACACAACTCTATACAGACACAATTTTTAGATTTAATTTGTATGAAAAAAAATTTTTTTGCTCTGTTCAGAAATGTTATTTGTTTGTTGTCATGCATGTCTTTGTCCACGATTTAAATGTGCACTCCATATTAATTTACAAAAGAAATCGACTCTCAGACAGGAGCCGGCTCCCATCGTTCCACTCATTTGCAACCAACACATCACTAAAAGGGTCAATGTCCCAGTAAGCCGTGACAGTGAGCCAGAATACACAATACCAGGTCCCTGAAACTGAAGCAGCAAAATGGTATTCGGCCATCATTACTTTCATGATTTACACCTATGTTTTTCCTTCTGTGACATGTCTAAATGAATTCTGTGAAAATGGTCTATAGCAAGAATGGGAATCATTCAGTTTTCCAGAAAAGTCTTTCACACACCACAAGTATATATTAATGAAGAACACGCACACATGAACAGAAACACACAAACTCCAGCTTCTCTACTGTCTCCCTCATCTATGCAGTGTCCACCTCTTTGGAGTTGGATATTTGGAACAAACTTAAAATAAACCACAAATAAAGAATGGAGGGACCTGTGAGCTGACACACAGTGGAGACCCATCTAAACTGGCAATCTATATACAATTCATACTGTTTGACAACAGAAGAAACACAATTAGATGTTCAGTGCAAAAACACATAATATTACATGGCAGCATTGCATGCAGGAAAATCTTCACTCATAAACACCTGTAGGCTATTTGTCAGTACAGGCCTACACTCTGTGCACACAGGGGAGTCACTTGCCATACACCTGTTGGCGACTTTCTCTGATAAATCATGACAAATGCTCCATCCAAATCCATGTCTGTCACCTCTATCAAACTTGACTTACACTAGCTGTTACCTGCAAGTCACAAACTGATAATGTACACAGACCATCAGCATTAGCTCGCCAATTAGCAAAGCATTAAGCACTGAGTCCAACAACCTGTAGCACTGCTCACCCAAATATATTGTCAGCCCACCCAAAAATATCCTATAACCCAATTGTGTGTGTGTATTGTGCAGTCTGTCCTGCAGTTTGTTATGTGCCGCTGAATCGCACGCCACGGCAACCTCTTTTATCCTGTCTACTCACAACCTTGGTCATGTTCCATTTTCTAGGTTGCAGCCTTGGAAGTATTTGTCACCCGTCCAGTATAATACAGGATCGTCCCGTAGGCCTAGTGAAAAATCAAACGCACTGTTGTTGAAGCAAAACTATGGTTTGCTGAAATGCTTATATATATATAAGCAAATAATTAAAACTATGATTTGCTAAAGTGCTTATATATATATATAAACAAATAATTAAAAGTACCTGATTGAATGTATATCTAACATATAAAGTGTGAAGATTATGTTTTAGCATGCAACATAAAAGATCATAAAGTTTTTAAAAAATACAGTCTGAAAGAGCCTGAAAAATAACTGCGTCACAAAACATGTCCAGATATGCCCTAGAGTGGAAAATCCCCAAACATACTGGCATCAGAGATATGCCTGGATGTGCCAGGAAGAGGGTTGGATCAGAAATTACACCATTATTTACCTAGTGATAGATGATCATTTTTAGAAATAGGTGGAGAGGCTCAGGTTTCTCCACCAATGAGGGCATGGGCACTTGGACAATATAGGGCAGTGCACAGACAGAGGAACGTCAGTCAGCTGTCCGGAACTGGCTCGGGTTTTAATTCTGTGAAGAATAAAACTCTATTGCATCAAACTCTGATCGCCTCCAGATGAATTTTTGAACCTGTTTTTGGGACTCCAATAGCTACTTTATCCTGAAGAGAACAAAGTGTTGGTGAAGAGGTCCAGACTTAAACTCTGGCCCAAGACCTGGACTTCTGATCTTCAACATTGTCCCGTATTTTTGTGCACACCCTACTCAAATGCATACACTACATTTGCACATGCTTGGAATGACATGAGAAATAATAAAACCAAGAGTTTCAGAGACATAGTGGAGAAGTATTAAAGTATTAAAGAATTTGCGAAAGAGAATGACAGGCAAGCTGTCTATCACTCAACGTCATCGTTGTTAAAAGAAAGGGGCTAAATATCAAAAATCCGCCTATACTAAATACAGATCTGAATGGCAGACGGACCACAAGTGGGTCAGTCCTGTTAGTGGGAATGAGTACATGGTGGACTGTCCGACCTGAAGCAACACTCAGCAGGGAACTACCACATCCGAGCAGCGCCCGGGCAGAGGACCAGAGTTGAATCGCTCAATGCATGATACCCCAGAGCCTTTGGAAGATTAATTTCCACCAAGTGGGTTATTGGTTAAATTTCTCTCTCTCACACACACACACATGCGCTCATGCGTGTAGAGGTGGCGGGTCTTTTGCTTACATCCTCAGAGAACTGTCAACTTGTGTATCTGGGAGAATGGCCCGGCGTTGCAAACTATCACATGATGATTCTGATCTAGTAACAACAGTACACACATTAGCCAACTACAACTTATCAATGGGTTTCATTTTGCCCATGTCTCTGATCTGATGTTTTAATCCTTAATATAATTGATGCAACAGTGCTTTACTCTTATTGACTCTTTATTTCCTTTATTCATGTTGAGAGTAGCATAGGACTTGATGCATAAAAAGCACAAATTAGTGCATAAAAACTCACCAGAATGCAGGAAATGTGGACGAAATCTCAGGGGTGACGACCCCCCATTGATTTTCATACCCCAGGCATGGGGCCGCTGACAAGGTGTCCCTTATTTTTCCACATCGAAGGTGGCAACCCTACTTGGAAGCCTGCATTTTCATTGTTGGACTGGTCTATGTAGGTAGCATGATCTCACCCTCTGACTTGCTAATCAGATGGCTATACTTGAGCAATTAATAAACAAAACTTTTTAGGGCTCAAGAACTTATTTTGAGCGGGATTAACAGTGTGTAGGCCTTATTGTGATCTATAAGGAAACATTTTGCATTTCAAATTGCTTGGAAATTGTGTATTTGGCAGCTGAATATAATATATATATATATATATATATATATATATAAAACAAATATCCGGATAGCCACAGGCCACCCTGTGCCTGTGCTCTCCGACTGTTAAGAGTCCCCCAGTCAAATCTGTCCATTTCAAGCACTGACAGTTTTTTTTGTGCTTTGAATAGGATACCTTGCATTCTTGTTTCAGAGGATAAGCACACCCTAAGGTTGAAATCCTAAAACTGCCCCTGGCTCTTCTTCATTTTAGTGCATTCTTCGGCTTACACCCGAACACGGAAAACGAGCGCGCAGTGGAGAAGTAGGCTAACGTTAGTTAAACTAGCTGGTTGCGCAGGTCAGTTAATCCCTTCTCTAGGAGCACCTGTCACTATACTAATGGGGTAAGCTAGCATCAAAATCAGCCCAGAACCACAGTCACTGTGTAACTTTTACTCCCACTGCCTCTCTGTTTTCATCCCATGACTTGCCCTCAAAGTTTGTGCTTTCATGTCTTCCTCAGTGTTATTGTAGCAGTTGTCTGTTCCTTCTTGTTTACAATAAAAATGCGTAATTTTTATAACCTGTTTCCACCAACATTACTCCCTGTGTGTACAGCAGAGAGAGGAACGGTATGAGGATATGAAGGTCATAATTAGAGCTGCAATGAACGGTCATGTTATTTTTATTTTACATCAACCTGTCGTTTTTATTCAATCATTTAGTCTATAACTAAATTTTTTTTTTCTGAAAGCACAAAGTGACTTCGATATTTCTTTTAAAATAGATACAACAAAGAAAAGCAAGTTCTCACATTTAAGAAGCTAGAAACAGCAAATGTTATTTGGCTGATAAATTACTTTGAATTTTTTTTTTCCAAAGTCTTGTTGTTTAATTTTCTGTTGATCATCTGATACATTTTTGAACTAAAGATTAATTGTTGCATACAGCACTACAACACCTGGTGTGGCCTGTTCAGAGCTACAACGTAACACTAGTTGAGTCACCCAAACTCACTTATGGAAAGATTATTTCATGATTTCAAAATGTACGGGTTGATATTTGGCATCTAGGATCTGACCTTGTCGCTCCCTATAATGGTAATACAAAGTTCAGCACAGGAAAGATTGGCAAGTGACAATAAGAACTTTGACTATTGCCTATGGATACTGGGGTGGAGGTGGGGCTTAAGAAATGCAATATAAAAAACAGCAGCAAGTAATTGCAGCTGTGGCAAAAGCAAACAAGTGAGCATAGCACAGAAGCTTCAATACACCACCCCTCTGAAAAGGGCGCGTTGGATATAGGCAGCAGGCAGTGGGGTATGTTATGTGGGAGTAGCACCACTTGTGTTGTGAGCCTTACTATGGTTTCCAGGCTTCATCATTGGCAAGCTTTTGGGATGTCACAAAAGATAAAATGTGAACTCTGTCAGTGGATTTGGATGAAATAAATGTTTCCTGAGAAGAAAAAAACAATGTCAAAAAAGCATCATTTCATTTCCTATATTTAGCCGATATCTTGTCTGTCTGAATTTGATGAGTCTGGTTAGACGGGGTGTTGAAGTGTTTGCATTGTAATCACGGTGACATAAACAGTCTGAGTGGCTTGACCTTATCTGAGGCAACTAAATCAGATCTTTATGCAGAAAAGTTGCTCTCACCAGCCGTCTGCTGCCCTCAAATCCACATGGCTCTTAAAACTGTATGAAAATGTCCTACAGACTCCTTCTTAACAGTGGAACAGTTAAAGTAGTCTTGATGATGGTGGAAGTTTTTCGGGGGCCCCATCCTAAAAATCTATTAATTATTATTGTTAATTATAGTGACACATAATGCTCTGCAGTTCCTTGACCTTAACTCTCACCAGCCTGCGCCATGAGCAAAGATGAAGCAAACCTCAGCACGTTGTACATTTTTGGTGAAATGCCTGTAAAGTGAAAGAAGATGCTGGTGTGACCTTACAGTATGTATCAGAGGAGGCACCATCCTCAGGTAAGAGGAGGTTGGCAGAGGCAGGTTTTAAGACTATGGTGCAAACAGGGAACTGATTAGAACAAAATTGAAAAGAAAACACTGGGATTTAAAAAAAACTTCTATGCCATATAGAATCAAAAATATTCTGAAAGTTTCAGTCACTCTTTCATATTTATGTGAGCATTTGGGACTACAGTACAAGAGCTAAAACAACACGGGAGAATACCATACTTTGACTTTCTGCTTGTTTGCTGTCTGCATTTTTCTCTCAACTCCAAGTTTAAGTTAAATGTTCATTTGACTCAGCCCTCTATTACAAGCGTGTACCATGAATGTTTGATAGAAAGTAGAGTTTGACAGCAGTCAAACCCAAAACAGGATAAATTAATAAACACTCACTAGTTGCCAGTTCTAGTTGCTGAAAAAAGAGCACATTATAACTGTCATAAAAGTAAGTTTTATTGCAGAGCTGTTGTATTAGACTGCTTTAGTTTTAACTAGGTATACCTATTAAACTGGCAACCGAGTATATTGTGTATATATACAGGAAGGCAAAAAGAGGTCAAAGGACACAGAAGAATAAGTAATACAGACGTAAGTTATCACATTTAGCCTAAGCTACCTGACAACACCAACTGTAGACCCTCAGACCAAGTATAGAAAAATATCCCAAGACCCACAAAGCAAAAAGCAGAAGGACTTTAATTTAAAGGCTAACATTCTCTGTTCTTAAATGTCTCTTGTCAATTCAAAAATTAAACAATTAACATTTTCTACATTACAGTTCATTAATTTTATCACTGCTGTACACCTGCCT
This sequence comes from Oplegnathus fasciatus, assembly GCA_003416845.1. Lineage (NCBI taxonomy): Eukaryota > Metazoa > Chordata > Actinopteri > Centrarchiformes > Oplegnathidae > Oplegnathus > Oplegnathus fasciatus. The sequence goes on along the minus strand of NTHP01000315.1, from coordinate 697,292 downwards.
TCCATGGTATTATATACGTATTTTGTGTGTGTGTGTTATATTTCATGTTATATATATATTATATTATGTTCCTCTATTTTGAACTTTTGCACTTTGCATCTTATGTCTTGGATTTTCTTTTTATACACACTGACCTTAAGTGAAATTGTTGTCCACATGACAATAAAAGAACTTGAACTTGAATTTGATTTTCACCCTATCCTCGAAATTATACGACAAAGTATGTTTTTTGTCCATGCCCTCCTGAACGACCCATAAAAGTATTTTCTGATCTGATGCCACTGTCGGTATGACAGCATTGTCATGTGACAAAGCTATAGTACAAAAACTACTTGGTTAAGTTAATGGAAAGATCACGGTTTGGGTTAGAATAAGTACATTGTTAAGGTTAGGGGACCTTTGTCGTCATGGTTACAATAATAAACACTTGGTTAAGGTTATGGAATGATTGTGGTCATGCTTTAAACGAAAGGTCCTAGCTGTCTATAGAAGGTCTCTCAATAGGGCCATGTGATGCCAAATGTCATATTTTCACAATATTAATAATACTAATACTACTACTACTACTACTAATAATAATAATAATAATTACTTAACCCTAAAATCATCTCAGATCAAATTTTAGTTAGCTCAGGTATCTCATCCCCCATGACTCGAGGTGTCTGAGGCCAAGTGCTCAGCTTTACTGTTCCATCATCTGATTTTCTTTGTAAACCTTTCCAGACCAAAGTGCTAAGATGCTTTTCGGAAGCTGGGCTTAGCTCTGCTTAGTACCAGGTGACTCTTCAAGCCCCATGCTACTTCCAATACCGCAGCACTGCCTGCAGGTAAGCCATAAGTGATACAGAGGGAGAAAGCAGGAGCACGAGGAGAGACGGCAAGAGAGGAAGGGGGGTAGATGACAGGTCGAAAGAGATAAAAGGATGACAGGGGAAGTGGAAGAGTGACAGAGGAGGATGGAAGGGTGAGAGAGTGGGGTGGTGGTGGTCTAAGATGACTGGTTTGTTTAGTCAGGTTTGTCCTCCTCTGTCAGCTTTTCCGAGCATTCGTCCATCCTGCTGAGACAGAGTGAGATGAAAGTGTGAGGATAGCTCGGTGGCTTGTGAGAGGAAAGGTGAAGTGAGCTCCTGCAGGGACAGTGAGGAACAAGGCAGGCGGGGGGTTAGAGTTGGTGAAAGTAGCCTGAGCTGAACTACAAGCTGAATTCCTAATGCCACATTTGCTTTTCATTGGCTCCAGTGGTCTGTCATTCGCTGCTTGCCAGAGAAGCACTTACAATCACCTCAAGTATAGGAACTCCCTTGTGGGTACTATTCTGGAATTCACTGATCTAGCCTGGTGCAGTCAATTTTTACAGGGCTCAGTCTCAGAAAATAGCTTTTTAAAAATTATTTTCAAATAGTAACTGGGGTAGCTGGTGGAGAGTCCTTTGGTAAAACTGCATTTACATGCATGTACACAGTGGGAAGAACATACAGAGAAAGCAGGATTTGAGCTAAGACCCAAGTCAGTGAGTGATCCCATTCAAAAAAGAGAAATCTCTATTAGACTATTTAATGAGGAGATTATATAAAGCTTAGGGTGTGACGGTAATTAACAAATAATAAGCCACAAATATTTTCCAAGATTATGCTTAGTCTCATATCTAGCTAACAGTAGTTATAAAAATGACCTAGCAAACATTTACTAACTGTAACCCCAAATTCAGTACTAACAGTTAAATTTAGTAACAAGACTAGAGTCAGCCATGCTAGCAGCTCTGTCAAGCTGTACAGTACTTAGCAAATGATGACGTCAGCATGCTAACATGCTCACAGTGACAACGTTAACATGCTAATGTTTAGCAGGTATAATGTTTATCATGTTCACCAACTTAGTTTACCAAGTTTAGCATGTTATTATGCTAACATATGCTAATTAGTACTAAACACAAAGTACAGCTGAGGCTGATGGAATGCCATGCAGGTATGTGGTCCCTAAACCAAAGTATTGGACAAGTTAAAATTTTGACCTGATGAAAATGTCTGGAGATCACCAATGTTATTACAGTTCCTCCTGAGGGGAATATAATGTCGGTACCAAATTTCATGGCAATAGATGTTGAGACATTTCACTCAATTTATATCAAGCTCATGGTGGTACTACATGAAAAGTCAGGAGATCACCAAAGTCATTATTATTTACCCTCTGGGCACCATGGACATCAGTACAAAATTTCATGGCAATCCATTCAACAGCTGTTGAAATATTTCTGTGCGGGCCAAATTTTATCCAGCTGATTTTTTTTTCTACCTTCGATTTGTTATATTTTCTTCCATGTCCCTTCTGGGGCTCCATATAAAAATATGTGTTAATTGTAGGTCTGAACAACAAAAGAACCATAAACAACTTTATTAGAAAGTTTTTTCTTTTCATGATCTGTTATTTCCCCAATTAACTTTTATTATGGATAAAATTAAAGTCAGGGAGAGCCTGTCATCACAAACATCACAAACTAGAAGACCATCTCCCCCTGCTGAGGCAAACAAAGATCTGGCTGACGACCTGAATCTCTTCTACTGCAGGTTTGAGAGGAACAAATTCACACTCCTCACCCACTCTCTCTGTTTTTGGAAATTAAATTAGGGACGTCAGTCTGAAGCTGGGGGTGCTGAGAGAAAGTCTATATAATGACGTCATATTAAATGTTGTGCAACATTCATGGTTTTTGTATTAATTTGAATGGCCATAACATTTTACACCAGTTTTAGAACGTTTTACCATACAACAGACAGTAAACTTTAACACCAACATGCTGTATGTACGTCAAAGCAGCATACGGAAGTTCACACATGGAATGCAGGTTTATTCCTAACCAGAAAACGATTTATTATTGACTGAGCCACAGTCATGCTATACGGGTAGCAATAGAACAAGGTACTTGAACTTTATAACACACACACACTCTCTCTCTCTCTCTCTCTCTCTCACACACACACACACACACACGCACAGCAACTGAAAACATTAACGAGTAACTCTTAACAGGCCAAACAGTGCTTTACAAACAGGCTTTCATTGAAGACTGCACTCCAAAATCTCTCCCACTCTCTCTTTCTTTCACACATATAAGAAAATACAAACAAATTATTTCAGGAATTATTTTCTTTATCAGTAGCCTCTCATGGGCTTATGATATATTTGTCACTTTTACATTGTCCCTTAAAACTTATTTCACCATTTACACTACATTTATGAAAGAAGACAATTTCCTTCATTGAGAATCCCACCCACCCAGATAACAGCCTTTTCTCCCTCCTGTGGTTGAGAAGAAGATACCGGATACTCCAGGCCAGCACTGAAAGGCTTAGGAAGAGCTTTTACCCTCAGGCCACTTGGATCTTAAATGAGGACACTGCCTATGAATTGCCCTAAGACTATTTTTAATTACTTATTATACAAAGTTACTACAACTGTAGTTAACATTATTAACTATTACTTATTCTTATATTCTTATTATTATTACTTATTCTATTTTACACTTAATTTTTACTGCACAATTTAAGGAACTAACAGACATACATTTCACTTTGATTATACTCAGTATGATTCTATGTGACAAATAAACTAAACTTGAACTAAACTTGAATTAGTTATTGTGACCCTGAGCTTTTGTGGACAAAAATGTATTTCTAGAGATAAACTGGAGGATTTTTCCCTTGAATTCAATGCAGTCAAAGGTTCTACTGTCAAAAGGTACTTTCATGCTGGCTTCCACACTCACAGCTTGATCTAATTTGCTCTCCAGATGTCAATCAAACAGTGTCTTCATACATGTGAGGTCTTATTCTTTCTTCGTCTGATGTCCCGCTCACAGTCTTTCTTCCATTTATTCCACACTCATCACCTGACAGACCTGTTGGATATTAGGAGTTCAGGATAGCAAACGTTAGATGAACAGACTGTAAGTTGAATAACTAGGGATCAGTGATTACATTAAATTATGCAAGCTCACTCACTTTTTGCGTGTTCTGTAAAGCACATCCAGACATGCACCCACACAGTCACAATTTAGCACTGCATTGAATTCAGCTTTGACAGAGAGGAAGCAGCCGGAACAGACGTGACGTCTCCTGCCCTGATTCTGCGCTATCATCTTATTTCCCCTGCGGGTCGTCATTTATTGGGGCTTCATAAAGACAGAACGAGCAAGATCTCAGCCAGGCAGTATTAACCGCCCGCCTCCTTGGAGACAACCAAAGTCAGCTTTCCTTTTCTACACTTCTCCCTTCTCCCTCTCTTTCCTTCTTACCTCTTGTTGCTTTGTCTCTTATCTTTTTTCTCTCTCCCCTCTGTTATCCTCTTCTCTCTGGAGAAACAGGGGAGTCTTCTTGCAGTTTAATCTCCAGCTGAGAGTCGGCAGTGTGGGGCCCAAGCCAATGTGACTTTGTCGTTTATTCTGTGTCAAGGCATCTTAGAGCACGGCCGAGTGTTTGTGCTGAGAGCGGTCGGGGTGATTGAATTGCCAGAAAAACCTCCAGGTGCAAAGAAGAGAGAAGAGGAAAATAAGAGGGAGTGATTTTTCACAACAAGCACACTTCAAACATGGTAATCCGATGCCCTGAAATATTTGAACACATAGCCAGACAGAGGGTCTGCAAGCAATGGGAGGTGGTGTCTGCTGTCTGCGAGAGTGTGTGCAACCCATAGCTTTATCTAAGCACTGCTGTGAAGTGCTACAGCAGGTAGCACGATGCAAGATGCAAATTAAAGGAGAGGATGGAGAGAAGAAAAGGAGTGGGAAAGAAACTCTTGCCGAAACTCCCTCAGTCTGTCTCTCTAAAAGACCACGGTAGAGGGAGGGGAAAAGATTCTCAGAAACAGTAAAGAGAAAGATTGGGAGAAAAAAAGAAACTGGCTAGAAAAGAGAAATAATAACAAATGCTACAATCTACCTTCCACCCATCCTCAGCTTGAAACTTTACCATGCAGAGGAAGAAATAAGAGCTAGAGTCTGAAATTGCCCCACAGGTGGAGGAAAGAAAAAAAAAATCACTAAGGATAATAAAGAGAGGTCAATCCCATTCAGAACAAAGACGGGGTTTCTGTGATATCCAGGTCAGATTCTCTCCAGAGTTCTGAATCTCTCCTCTTTATGTTTTCATAATAGGCTTTTTAATTTGATTGATGAGTTGCCCGTCAAATCCTCTTGTTCCCAAGGGGAGGGCTCGACACATTTTAAATGTTACATTTTCCAACTGGTAAAGGGCAGTCTGAGAGACGTGAGGAGAGAACAGGACTTGATCTGTTTTGATATAATTTGCTCTGGGAAGAAAGGATTAGGAGAAAGAGCAATAGACATAAATGACAAGGTCAAAGCAGCATCCGAAATCTTAATAGACACTCAGTTGTTTATAGTGAGCAGTAATAGGCTACAGAGATTTCAGGTACTTTTTGTGTCATACAGTAATTTTTGCATCTATAAAATGTGACGCATAGTATTGTGAGATTAAACGGAGCCCCAGAAGGGACATGGAGGGAAAAGGTTGAAAAAAAAAAACATTTACTTTTTATCTTGCATAACTTTTGGGAGATCTTGCAAAACATTTTTCATTAGGTCAGTGTACTTCTGGGTCATCTCAGCACCATAGAAACAACCACAATAATGGTGTGCACACACCCATGGGAGAGATTAATAGACTTTTATTTCAACATTGGCCTCAAACATAAAGACATTAACTCAGTGCTTGCCAGTAGGCACGGTTTTCACATAAGTGAGAGACATCTGAAGAGAATACTTATGCGGTCCTGGTTGAACTTATCAGCAACCCACCGCAGGAAACGTTCCAAATCCTTCTCCATGACTCTTCTTTTTTACTGATTCCCAAATGGCCAGGCAAATTACCAGAAAATAATTGTGTTAATTGAACCAATTGGCTCACGTACAGCGTAATTACTCCAGAGTTACGGTGTAATCTTTTGTACTAACTGTGTATGTACCAACACATATATGCAGTTAGCAGGGTGTGAAATATTTGATTGACACTTGAGACCCCCTGAAAGCCTCAACAGCAAAATTTTGGGGGGTCTCTGAAAAAATCTTTAAAAAATTATTTGTCACTTGCAATTGTCACTAAAAATGTATTTTAAAAGCTTACTATGTCCAGGCTTTAAATTCAAATTGCAAAACATTTATTCACAAATATGAATACAGAAAAATGTTGTTGTCGTGTTTCCTCTTACATTGCCATTGAATACTTTCTGGTAAGGCCTTCTTCCATGGGTGGCGGTGTTGCTTAAGGTCCACAATCCAAATGTTGCGTAGTTTAGAAAACGTTACCCCGTACAACCTGAAAAGCAGTGGGGGGTTTTTCTGCTTCGACATCATGGCTACAAATACAAATACAAACTCAGTACGAAACGAGAAGAAGCTGAGCCAAGTCCTTTGTGGTCCATTCTTTTTTAAGGTAAGATAGAATATTTTTCGATTTCTAGCAAAGTGTTTACGCAAAGCGTGTATAGCCTGGTTGATTGCCTTGGCTTGCATCCATGAAATCCTGTATATTGCGTATTGAGTCTGTGTAAGACTTCAGCATAACACTGATTAACCACTAATTGGGTACTCGTAGTTAGGTTCTGGGAAAACAAGATGTGAAGTTATGGAATAAGGGGGTAACAATTTGGGATCTTAACTACTGGGTACCTCTTCTATTACTATCATAGGGTACAGTATGACCATAAAACTGAGCAAAAATCTGGTTATAAGGTCATTTTGAAATAAAATCACATCAGATTTATTAAGTGATGCCATATTTATGCCTAATTTAGACGACGTTATTTTGAGTGTTGATGGAGCAGCGACAATGTTAGCATAGCTCTGATCAAGCCGAACTCCGTTCAGAAAATAAGCATTTTAAAAGTTGTGTGTTTGTCATCTTGTGGACAGACCCGACAAAGCATGAATTCAGCATGACATTTTACAAATCGGCATCATGATGTAGTTATTTCGGCATCACTTTGATCCGTTTATTGCAATTAATTAATTGTGTGCACTGTATTGTTGTGGTTGTTTCCATGGAGCTGAACTGACCCAGAAGTACACTGACGTAATGCAAAAGTTATGCGGGATCTCACAAAGGTACATCTTTTTTTTTCTTTTTTTTTTTTTACCTTCAATTTTGTTCCCCTCCATGTCCCTTTCGGGCTTCCTTGGGGTTGCATTGTTGCAAGCAGTGTACATAATATTTTTTCATTCCCTTGTTGGGAGTTATTGAGGGCACTGTATCCATCTTATTTTGGAACGCGAAGTAAACAGTCAGTCTAACATCCGGTTTTTGTGCCGTACTTCCGTCAACAGAGCTAATTACCTTACTTAGCGTATTTAACAATTCCGGTTTTCCTTGAAGCCATAGTTGTCTAAAAAGTTGTTGCGTTAGCTTCTGCTGCGCTGAAAAGTGAGTTAGCTAGCCGATGACCGGAGGTGCCTGACAGGAAGTCTTGCACAAAAACCCAGACACTGCGTCCGTATTTGTGTTCCAAAATAAGGTGGATAGAGAATGTGAAGTTGAAGTCGCGCCGTGTTGCATGTTGGGACGGGGGTGCCATCTTGTAAGGATTGCGTTCTGTTACCTGTGCCTGCTACGGTGGTTACCTGCTTACCTTTTGTTTTGTTATGCGAAAAAGTTGTTTAGATTGGTCAAATCTGATGATGATGATCTGAGAATGGAAAAGAGAAAGAAAAGGGACTCTACCGGGAGAAACTGAGTCATCATTTTGTTTACGCTTCATGTTGAGATGATCCCGCTGCCTTTCTGGGTCGCCCTATGATACACTAATAGCATCGGGCTCTGTAATCCAGTCTTGGGCTGCCAAGTCATATGGATCCATGTTGTTTATCGTGGTTAGTTTGTCCAAATACCATTGCTTGGCACTGAGATCCAGCTTCTCCCGGTAGGGTCCCTTTTCTTTCTCTTTTCCCTTCTCCATCAGATTTGACCGATTTAAAGGTTCTGTATGTAACTCTCAGAAATGCTTGTTAACAATGACACCAGTGGCCATTAAGTCAACTGCAGACAGCATCCTGTTACTCGTACTCTGCACGAGCGAGCCAGCATCAGCCAAAACGTGACATAACACACACAAGACTTAACGTGATTGACAGGCATCATGTTGATAGTTTGCTTTTCGATAAAGTTGTTAAAAAAAATGTTGATAGCTTCCTAGCCAGCTTTATCAATCGCTGTTTGTCTAGCTATCACCGAGAGGCTCAGCAACATCGGCATAGCTACATTAGCTGGACAAGAATGCTAACGGTGAGTGAAGTAGACAGAATATTATAAATAGGATGTGTTGCCTGTGTCGAGTTGTGAGTCTGCGTTATGGTGTGTGCCGGTCGTTTGTTGACGTTAGCTTAGCGGACTCCACTTACTACAGTGGTATGATCCCAAAATAAGTTTGAGACTTTGCTGTGATTTAATTGCAATAAACGGATCAAAAGGATGCCAAAATAACTACATCATAATGCCGATTTGTAAAAAGTGTGAATTCATGCTTTGTTAGGTCTGTCCGCAAGACGACAAACAACTTTTAAAGTACTTGTTTTCTGAATGAAGTTTGGATCAACACCTCGGCTGAAGCAGAAAACACATATCCAAGCACACGAACATAAAAGACAGTAAGAGGTCATTTTGACCTGCACACCCCAGAGTGTGTGTGTGTGTGTGTGTGTTATTAAAACAATTTCAGGGAGTTTCCTCTCCAGTTTCATTTTAATAAAGAACTTGATACGGTAGCCTTGAGTAGGTGAGATAAATGTGGCAGATGTTTCAATTACGTAATATAGTCACAACACCAGTTTACCAATTAGAAAACACCAGTGATTTCCATGTTTTGATTAAGCGGCTAATCAGAGGTGTCCCACGACACAACAGGTGGAGTATATGTTCTCATATAAAAATTGATGTACATTGGAGCAAGTTCAGTTGCTCCCGGGACCAGCTGGTTTTGTTGAACTCCTTTTGATGAACCTTGTTCTTTTGTTCAATAAATCTACAATATACCAGACTTTGAAGACTTAGTGTTGTTTTTCACGAATAGTGTGGTGGAAGATCAAAGCTCATCTGGTCCAAGCCAAGCTTTTTCTCCCACAATAGATATCTACATATTGTGTAACTTGTGTTACATTATATCTTTATATATAAGAAGTAGTATCACAGAGCTAACGTTAGCTCAACCTGTCCATCGGACTACCTTGCACGTTAAAAAGTGACGCCAAAGGGTCCTGACCAAGCATCCATATGTGACGAGTTGGGCCCATCTGTTGGGATTTTCCCGGAAAAAATGTCCCGAGTTCTTCACATTAAAAGCAGTCTACAGGCTGATAGAGGCAACCGAGAAATTTGCGGAAGGTCTCATTTTTTAGGTTAGGTTATAGTCCATTCACACATAAGTAATAAAAAACGATAAAAAAATGTTTATACATGTACAAACGTCCATCCAGTCCCTTTAAACAACTTTTTAGCCAAACAAAACAAAAGGTAACATTAAGCAAGTAGTAGGGTTGGGCGATTGTTTCTATTTTCATATCGTCCAATCGTGGTTACCCGAGATCGCCAGGTTATGAGGTGATTTATGTAAGTGTGTATACATTAAAAATATTTGAACATGAAAAAAAATCTATTTAATAGCAATGTCTCCTCTATTCAAACAACAGTTCCCTTTTAAAAGTCTGTGTGTCTGTGCTTGGTGTGACAACATCACAGAATCATGTTCCATTTAACAGTATTACCTTATCTTTAATATCACAATCCATATAATATCCATAACGCTAACTACTTTTATGGAGCGCAGAGCAAAGTTTTGGTGAGCAGGCATATGGAGAACAGAGATATCTCTGTCAGAGTGAAAGAATTTTGAAAGTGACAAACGTATTTTAAGAGTTACAATTACATGAAAAATGGCTGTGTAGTGTATATAATGTAAGCCGAATTGATGAGAGGGACCTAATAATTTAAGATACTCTATAAGTCATTTTTAACAGCGACACACATTCACCATATAGTGATGTAATGCTAAAATTGCATATTTTGTAATAGGGATTCGGAGTTGGTTCTCCGTATGCCGTCTCTTTTCACCCCGCATGTCAGATCCATGGAAAAGAGACGGCAGACTGGTTTGTAATTAACGGTAAGTATTTAAAATTCACTGGTCACTCGTGCTGATTAACAGGGCTTAGAGGGCGCAGATTCTGGAGATTATTTTTATAACGTCTTAGTTCTGATAGTAAGTTAGTTAAATCACCTTAATATCTGCGTAGGAAAAAACAACCGTTGATCATCCCTTCAATATACGGTCCCATCTGCTCAAGCTTAGCAACTAACTATAGTTAGTAAGTTATAACTTACTCTAACACTGATACGACATGAACGTGGTATGAAAATCTATAGCCACACTAGAAGCTCTGTGAGGCTGTACTTAAGATAAACTATTTGAGCTAAATGCTAACTGCTAACATCAGCATGTTAGCATGTTGATGTTTAGCTGGTATAATGTTCACCATCTTAGGTTAGGATTCTAGCATGTTAACATTTGCTAATTAGCATGAAAGAAGTACAGCTCAGGCTGATGTCATTAGTTTTTCAGGTATTTTGTCGTAAAGTACTGGACAAATTAAAATTTTCACCTGGTGGTGGTGTTACTGACATGGTGGCACGAGAGGAAAAGTCAGGATATCAGCAAAGTCATTAGGATTCACCCTTTGGGCACCATGAATGTCTGTCTGAAATTTTGTGCCAGTCTTGTTGAGATATTTCACTGGATAAGTGAAAATTCTGATCTGCTGATGGTGCTAAATAAAAAGTCAGGGAATCACCAAAGTCCTTATGATTTATCCTCTGGGGACCATGGATATCTGTTCACAATTTTATGGGAATCCATTCAACAATTGTTGAGATATTTTAGCCTGGAGTGGTGGACCGACTGACAAACCAACATTGCCAGCCCCACGCAGATAGCGTGGCTAAAAAGAGCATGGTAAGAGAGGAGACAGAAAATGTACAAAATACAAAAATACAGCCACACAGCTCTTTTATCACCCATCCATATTGTACCTTGCTGTTTTTGTCTTTTTTTTTTGGTCTTTTTAAAAAATATTTTCTCCACCTAGACATATTGTATTTTTCAGATTTATAACTATCTTGTTTTAAAAGATTTACAATATAAGCAAAATCAGTGGAACACAGAGATTCTGAAGCACATTTTCTATCACATCATTAGTGCAACATAGCACTCATATCTGACAGTGTCATTTAAGGATTCACTGGTCTGGCACTCCCTGGGACAATTTAAGTCTTTTCACATGGATGGGAAATAGAGTGGATATGGATGGGTGATTGTGCTCTTAAAACTGAGTTTTGCATCCTCCTGGCTCGCTTCAGGAAGGGATTTTTGAGAGGGAAGTCTGCAAAGGGCTCTTTTTTTTCTTATCTATGTCAATGTCCTCATCAACATAACTTTGAAAAAACAGAGGGGAAATCAAACAGAAGCAGTAGTTTTTTCCTTACCAGAATACACAGAGTACAATAATATTTAAGTCTCATATGTACTACTTTTGATCTTTCAAGTTCTCTTGCGGTGGCATGCACTTGGGATAAACCTAAAACTTGTTATAACTTTCAACTCCACAACTTTGAGAGTATATAGCAATGAGGAAGGGGAATAAAAACATCAGACAAGGCAGATTAAGCAAAAAACATGTTTAATCTCTCCTTGATGCGTGTCTATTTACACGTAATAAATCTGCAAAATAGGAAAGAGCAGGATATTTACACGGGCATGAAACAGCCAAAACCTGTCACAGCAGCTTCAAGTCTGAAACTCTTAAAAAGGTATCAGAATTCATAAAGTATTAAAACTCTTTAAGGTTTTTTTTTTCTTTCTACCTCTCTCCTCTTTAATCTGTGTGTGAAGGTATTTTACGTCCTATGCTCCTTCTCGAAATGTACTTTAATCAAAGTGAACATGGCAGGTGAGGAAGCTGACGAGAACTGGAGGGATGAGAAACTTCTGAGTGTTGCTGTTGGGGGGATCAAAGTTGGCAGATGAGGGGAAGTATTAAGGTTGTGTGGTGATGTGTCTATATGGGTCTGAGGAGGTGTCATGTTGGAGGGTGCAGTCCATGCTGAAAAATAAGTACATTTCACATAGACTTCAGAATAGATTTAGAGATGGCTTTCAGAATATACAAAAAATAGGTTCCTGAAATTTTTTTTGAGAACTAGGAATAGTTGGGAAATGCCCTTATTCACTTTCTTGCTGAGAGTTAGATGAGAAGATTGATGTCACTCTCATGTCTGTATGATAAATATGAAGCTAGAGGCAGGATATGGTGAGCTTATCTTAGCAGAAAGACTAGATGAAGGGGGAAAAGGGAAATATTTATTTATGATGATTTATGATTCTAGGGGGAGTTTTCTTTACAGTCACTCTGCACAGCATAGTCCCAGCATGTTACTCTCCCTAAAATCACAAATTGTTTATACATTTCTGTTTGCTTAAAAGTACTATACTGTACTAGTATGGATTTTTTTAAGTGGTTATGAAACAGTCTCAATTTAATACCGATGCCTCTGTATGACCTACATAAGCAAACGAGACCAACAGCGAGAAGACTGGCTATTTCTATTCTAATAGCCTAGTTATTCATGCCTGCCACCGGGTCGGATTTTTCTGCCATATGAGACGAAACGTCGCTTGCTCTGGTTGAATTCGAGTTGCTTCAGCCGCTAACTGAAGGTCCGTCTCTGGAGCTGCCACCCGCTCTCCTCCCGGTGAAGTAGTCTCCTTGCAGCAGGGAGTGAAATGGAGGGAACATGTAACCTAACGTTAGGTGAAACACTACCGCCTTTGTCCCCAGGGACTGCCAAAATCAACACAAAATGAAAAGATCCACAGAGCTGCTTTAAAGGTTAAGTAAATTAAATAAAATTTGTTACTTAGCCAGCTTTAGAGTTGTCGTTTGGTGTATTTTTTCACAATGGACAGCCAAGCTAACTCTTACCTTTCTCATGCTAAGCTAGGCTAAACACATCCTAACTCCAGCTCTGTATTTAACACACAAACATGAGATTAGTCTTTTCATCTCAGTCTCGGAAAGAAAGCAAATGAGCATATTTCACAAAATATTGCACTATTCTTATGAGTTTGAAATACATGTTAAATCATAGTTGTCAAAGTGTATATTTAAATATATTTCTTTGTCCATTTTTTGACACGTATCTTGAATCTTACCCTTTAAGTATATGGAAAAATACATCGTTTTCAGTATGGGAAGAGGCTGACAAGGCACAGTGAAAAGTTCTGTGTCAGTCAACCGTCGAGAGAGTCTCTCCCTCCACCTCTTTCCTTCTCTCTCTCCACCCTCTTCCTCCCTTTTTCATCAATGTCTTTTTCTATGTGTAAGTTGAACACCACAGATGCAATGGAATGGAAAATGAAATGGTACCATGGCCTTCAAAGCACTTCCTCTGCCTTGCCCAAGTCTTTTCATCTTTTACCCCAACAAGTGGTCAAGCAGAAAACAAGAAGCAAAACTAAGACAAAAAAGCACCAGAGAATCAAGTGGGCCTTATTCCGCAATTTTGCTGAACTTTTTTTTTTCTTTTTTTACGCCTTACAAAGTGATCTTAGGGGTCTCAAAGTCTCATTACTCTTTCCACAGCACTACCATCATCTTTACAAGTCTTCATCAAAAGAACAATTGAGCAAGTGAATAACATTCGAACAGCAATGTAGTGGTACACATCCTCAGACTGTTTCAGCCATTCATTCAAATTGAATCCATCCATTGAATTCATTCAAACAGAATGTGTAAATTAGTGCCTGTACATGGAAGTAACATCGCCTCAGTTTCACCATTCATCAAGCATACCTTCAGTGAGGGGGTATTTAAATGACTCTGAGTGCTAAAATCATTTTGTGGAAGAGCTGAAAAGTCAATGGATCAAAAATAATCTCTTGTCATGGAGTTGTTCTGATGTGGATGAATAAAGCTTTGGTCAGCTGCCCTGTATGTTGTTTTACCCTGTGTAGATCAGTGGTCAATTGAAGCACATACAGTACGTTTCATTCTGTCACATATTTATGCTGTCAGATAAAAACATGGCATCTTAGTGTGAACTACAGGCTAATATCTAAAGATTAGAATGTACTCTTATTAAGGGTTTCATAAAACATCCTAAATCTATCAAGGGTAATGTACTTTTCTTGGACTCAAGAGTTTTCACTTGACAGCAGCAATATGCGTTGGTTTGGTGGCATAAGGGTTGGTACAGGTTTGGTAATTGTATTTGAAAAAAATATTAACACCTGGACAAAATAAGCATATGGAAGAAATTAATTTTTGCCATATAGTCTTTTTCCATAAAGTGACATGCCAACTTTTGGTCAGACAGATGTTGATGTCCCAACATACAGTATTTTGTTCACTTTTCTGCAGATATAGCTGGGAAATGTAATTCGATTAATTAAGCACTCTGATTAATTTTTAGACTAGTATGTTAGCTAAGTAATCACCTCATCTGCAGTAGCTAACATCAGCTGACAGCTAGCGTGTGGCTAGTGCCTAGCAGAGCCTCATATTTACATTGTAACATGAAATGGTAATTCAGGTTATTTCAGTCTCATTCTTATCAAAACTTCATTATTATTTACCATTTTTTAGTTCAAAGACACAATCCAAATGGGCTAGGGAGTAAATTCACCACAAACTTGAGAGACTGAAACTCACCAGTCACACCAAATCTAATAGTCACACTTTCATACTGTCATTTCATACTGTAAAACAGCTGTGACTGAACAGTTATCACTTGGGATATGTCTGTTAGTAGTCCATCTGCTGCTTTTTAAGTGTTGCTCACACACTTAGTTTGCTAGCTGCTGGTCTTCTGTGTTCATGTCATCAAACAAAAGAATGTGATTTTGTCACTACAACTTGGAAGTGCACATGTATTATTAAAATTGTGGAATGCAGATTATTTCACATGTCAATTCAATTAATTTGAATATAATGATATTTTTGTTTTAAATCACCCCTTGGCTGTAGATGTTCATTCTTAGTTTAACATTTTTGCAACTGTAACACCAAGTAAGGCATGTTGGAACAGCGCAAAAAAATGCTGCTTATTGTACTTGTACAGTTCAAAAATGTATATATACATGGATGTTTTTCCAGTTGGCTTTTTAAACGTACAATAAATCTTTGAGCATGTGAATGTGCTATCAGAGAACCTGAAATTTCTTTATGCCAACTAGCTTAAAATTAGCATCTACTCCAATATAGGCACATTTGAGGCCTTGGATAATGACAAAACGGAATGTGGGCAGGACTTACTGAAGATGGATTGTTACTATGGTTAAAATTATCTTGAGAGTTTTTCTTTGATCCACTGGATTGTAATGAAGAGCATGAAAGTGAGATTAAGGGTGCTTTCACACCCGTAGTTCGGTGGTCTCAGTGCGATTCGGGGGTGAAGTTGCAACATTGTTGCATTTTTCATTTGGTTTGGTTCGCGTTCACACTGTAACTTTGTCAAGCGGACCAAACATTGTAAACAAATGTCACGCGGTCAAAACGGTCGCTCGTCTATTGGACAAAATATCTGAGTAAAACTCGCCGACACTTCCTGATCTCAGAAATAATGGAACAACACCAAATTTATGTGGTCTTGAGTTTTCTGGTTTTGCTTTGGTGTTTCCATCAATTAAATGCTTTACAAGAAGGCAAACAATATGAGCAGCTGACAAAACAGCGAGTGAGAAGGAGAAGGCCTTCCCTGATGAGAGAGAGGGATTATGATGTGTTGTCGTTGTTAGACAGAAGATGGGCGAGATTTGGTCATAATAAGCTGTCGATTTGAAAGTAATCATCCGCAATGCACTGTTTTTTGGTTCACTTCCTGTATTTGGTTCGGATAGCGTTCTCACCTGTAGCGAACCGAACTCTGGTGCACTTGGAAGCGAACCGAGACCCCC
>NTHP01000315.1:552304-681228 GCA_003416845.1 Oplegnathus fasciatus | reverse complement strand
TATATTTATATATTTGCCATTTACCTATTTTTAAACTCTCACTTTCAGCCACTAAGCATGACAACATTTTCATCATAGCACATTTCATCTAACGAAAAGAAGTCTCTTTGCACTAAACAACATTCAAAGTAAAACATGGCACAGGACGACTTTTTCCTTGTGTTTTCATAATTTTTCATCTTAGTAATATCAAATTCTCTTCTCAGACTTATCTTTTGTACATTAAAATGGAAAACTTTTTTTCATGTGTTTTAAAAACAAAATGTTTGTATATATCTTCTCTGTTTTGATTTAGCTTTGTTGTGCAAATTCAGCAGTAACACAAGTGGCACAGCATTGGGGAGAGTAGGCAGTTGGGGGAAAAACGGAATCAAATGCAATAACAAATCAAATGCAGAGTTGTGTAACTGAAATTGTCCTTTGTTAGACTATAGTGGAGTTCTTGATGATAGACAGTTGGAGAGTCAACACTGGAGGAAGTTTCCCTGCAAAGTCTTCCCTCCTGGTTGCCTTCCAGTGGCAGCAGCCTATGTGTAAGGAAGCATCCACCCTGCTGAGGTGTCTTTGAGCAACACACTGAATCCCTACCAGCTCAATGGCTGCTGTAGCTGTCCCTGACCTCTGACCTCCCTTCTGCAAGACAGCAACAGAAAAGAGAAATTCCTTACAGGGATCAAGTATCGCAGTAATATATCCTGGATTTTTATTGGCTCAGTCTGAACCATGGCTGTGGAAAGCTACTAGCTGGCGGCTTGTACCTTTCCCATAGCATTTCAGCTCTGGATCCAGCTAGGTGAGTTTTTGGTCACCACTGTGCATGTACTGGTCCTGATTGTGGCCTAAGTACCCAACTGCTGTGCCCATAGCACTCTAGATGTGATGAGGGCCTTGATGAAAATAAACGCTCTCCTGAGCTGAGGTCCATATCGGCTGAGGCTGCGCTTGATTTGGTTGTTTGGGGCTGGGTTGGTGGCTCAGAGGAAAAGAAAAGCCAACCCGGCCATAGGGCCATAGTTCCAAACTCTTCTGTCTCTCCAGTGTGCTGCTGCTGCTGTGTGCCTGTGTCCTAGCAGTCTTTTCCGCTGCTACTTGTTATTTGTGAGGGTGATAATGACAGACAAACGTCAAGGGTCAAAATGTCATGGGCGTCAAAGGTTGTCAGGGAAGGCGTGTTGGTTGGCCAGTTCTCCGCTAGCCAAGGCATGTGATTGGCCAGTCCTCAGCTAGCCAGGGCCATAGTATCGATGACTTGCTCCAGCTTGCCGCGTAGCCGCTGTCTGCGCGACTGTTCATCCTTCTGTAATGCTGACAGGATCTGGACACAAATATGGAGAAAGATTACGCTATATCATCACACTTTAATCAGTTACTTCAATCCTGTAGCATGAGGCAAAGTACACTGGGTGCTTCTATCATGCTCCTTAACCCTAAATATGTTTGTGCTCAGATACACTAGCTCTTCAACGGAAAGAGTGTTCTGATGCTAATTTCAGTTTCCCTGTTAGTGATTACATTTTAAACTGATGCTGACAACATGGACAGGGTTGGTGTGGCGGGGCAGGTGTGAGGGCCAGTGGGATGTCTATAATGGAATGTTAATGGCCACTGGGAGTATAGTGTATCGGAGTGTGTGTGTTAGTGTCTTATTATGTGTGACATGAACAAGGGAGGGAGGAGCTGGTATAGTATGTGCAAAAAGACTGTATTTATGTGTGCATTGTTCTGGTTAATGTGTGTATGTGCATTAGTATGTGTATGTGAGCATGTTAAGCACATCCTTATACATTTATGCCTGTGTGTCTGTTTTTGTGTGTGTGCGTGCGTGCGTGTAAGGTCAGGGCATGTGTTAGAGGCGATGGGGACCATGCAGCTGTCTACATCTGGATAATAGGCTGTAATGAAGGGGAGCAGTTGGTTTGAATGGAACCAGCTGCAACCAGCCAGCATAAAAACAGTAATACTGCTGCTATGGAGGGATGGAGGGGAGGATAGAGGGGAGGGGAAGAGGCTGAGGCGACTTATCTTTCACCACATAAAAGCATGATAAAGTTGGGGAAAGCAGAGGTTGACAAGGTTGACATATGATTGTTCATCAGGAACCGGAGGAAGAGGGAAAAAGCTGAGGGTGAACCACAGTGACTTATTGTACATGTTATTATTATTTGTTTAATACTTACAAAAATCGAAGTGTCAAAACAATATGCGTATCATATGTACATACATATGTACTTATCTGCCAGCCTATTTCTTGGCCAGTGCAGTGACTTCCATGGGTCTTGATGTCATTGTGAGGTTGCCAGGCAACTAGCTGAAAGTCCAGGAAGTCACTGCACCCAGCCAAGAAAATTAAAACCCCAAATTGTTGTTTATATACTTTGGTTTTAACAAGAGAGGTATGAAAGTGGTATCGATCTTCTCATCTAACTCTTAGTAAGAAAGCGAATGAGCGAATTTCCCCAAATTTCGAACAATTGATTTAAAGTCTTTCTAGATGAAAGATGGATGAAGCTGGCTAAATGCCTGCACATATGAATGACTCAAGAAAAATGTTTTAAATGTATATGGGATCTGATGCTTCAAAATCGTTCAAATTGTGGTCATTCAAACATCAAGTTTGAATGTGTGCGACACAGGAGATTTCCTGTATAGTTTTATACACCGTTTCTTTTGTAATGCTCGTATTTACTTCCTAGGGTCTCCACTGATCGCCTGGTAACCTTACGGTGACAACAAGACTCTGCTGGCTGTAGCTTCACATTTAGCGTACAGAAAGGAGAGTGGTATTGATCCTCTCATCTAACTCTCAGTAAGAAAGCAGATAAGCATATTTCCCAAAATGTCGATCTATTCTTTTAACAGATGAAACACGCACACATACACACACACCTGGTTTGTACAGAAATGTTGAGTTTTAATCAACAAGCAGCAGATGTGGGATACTGTACATGCAGGTCTTTGGGAAAAATCAGATACATTTAATGAAGCTCCATTAACTTCATAATGTGTTAATCTCATGCCTTAATGTACATCCTAATGGTGATAATACCTTCCAGACTGACTGGTTATCAGTGTAATTGAATTGAAATGACCTCACGGTATTAGTCAAAACAAGTAAAGGGGGAATGACACAGCACACTCTGCTACCAAGTAATTACAACACTCTTTTCCATTCTACTTGATTCTATTCCATATGCAGTGGGAGCTCACCTCGTCTTTGTATTTGGTGATGTAGGAGTAGATCTCGTGCAGTGCAGACATACTGTTGAACTGGCTGAGGTGCAGGCGGGACTGCTCTGCTAGGTAGGCACTCATGTCCTGATCACTGATGGCTGGCATACGGGAGATATCGGAGTAATACCTAGAGGAGAGGTCAGGCAGAGTTTTATGTATTGCACCATTTGTATTCCATCCAAAACTTGACTTATTGGCTGGACTTACTGGCTGTTAAATATTCTGAATGCAAACAGTGGCAGCAATCTTCTCAGTGGGGGATTGATACAGTTCACATTTCCATGTTCAACATTTAGCTGATGTTTCAATATCTTGCTCAAGGACACTTTGGCAGGACAAATGGACATGTGAGGGAGATTATTGCCAAACACAGCCGAAGTGGAGTGGACTGTGTATCATTCAATAGCATATATAGTTTTTTCTGCTTAAAAAAACCAATGCAGAGTAGGAAAATTATTAGGGGGGGCGACCGTTATATGTTTTTTGTTTTTGCTGAAGGTTGGGAAGATTGTATTTTTAGGGAGAACAGGGAGGGTGTCATCCCAAATAAAAATTTTATTTAATTATATTCTTGTGAGGTTTATTATTTAATAAAAATGAAAAAAAAAGAAGAAAGGCAACCTGTCTAGAGGAAAAAGTCCCCTTTAAGTCTCCAACACATCTGGTTATGTGACTCCAGCATCACTGGTTTAATTATGATGGTCAATGAGATATCTGATCTCATACTTACAGTATTGTGCTACAGTATCATCATTTTTAATCATCAGCAGTTGATATGCTCTGTTTTGTAAATATGATATCTTTGCAATCTGGGTATCAGCAAAATCACAACTATTTCATAATCTCTTACAACATCAATACTTGCTGTGGGAGGAGCCGCAATTCACATTGCCAAATAAAGCTACTTAGAGGCTATTGGTCTCTTCCCAAATAGCAGAAACAACAACTGTAGCAAGTGTCGGTGGTCCATAACTTATCTTGAGTTTAGTTAAACATTCTAGAGCTGAATAAAAGATGAAGGGTGAACCAGAGGACATTTTTTAGTGAGCCTCCATTTGGAGAGAGAGGGCAATCAGTTGCTACAAATCTGTCTTTCACCTGTGTGTTTTCTTACATCGCTTGAAAACCAAAGGGAATTTTTCTCTTCGACCAGAATTCACATAGCAAGTTTAAAATGTCACAGACAGAACAGGTATTACCAATATTTTCTACACTGTATTTCATATTTATAGGCTTGGAGCAAGATTGTTGTAATTATATGATTTCTTTGCACTAATTTACTCCAACTATGTACTATGTACTTTCAATGCTAGTACCAGAGTACAAATGTACCAAAGTTCAACCTGTTATGTTCTTATAATCTTACAGTTGTTTTTAGCTTAATAGTTTAGAAGTTTAATTAATTTTGATATCACCACTCCACCTCATTTTTCTTTGAAGACAAGTCTGCAGTTTAGTCAACCTTTCCAGCTTCCAACAACTCATATGTAACTTTTTCACTTAGCATTTAGAACTGTGGATATACTGTTTTTTTTTTTACTTTTTCTACTTTTTTCTACTCTACTTTGACTTACCTCTCTACCCAGTTCTTGTAGTTAGGGATGTCTTTAGCGTAGAGAAGTTTATTTGAAGGTGAGTCTTTTCCTAGTTTGTGTTCTGACGTTGAACAGGAGTCCATGAAGGTCTGGGCCACCACAGACAGACAGGCATCCGTGATACTGTTCTTATGGATGTCAAATACAAACTGGGGGTTCTTGATGACGTTCACCCAGAACCGCAGAGGAAGACTGGAGAGGGAATACAGAAAAGACATTTTTTAAAGCATAATGTAACCACATATAATTAAATGTAACCTAGCAATTTCCTGTATTACCATGCACCGTGTGACAGCTGTCTTATACACCATCATTCATGCTTTGCTTTGGTTGCTTAATTTTCTATTGTTCATATTGCCCTACTTCATTTTCAGTCCTGATTAGTGCATTGTGTGCATTAAAGCTTATTTTTTCTTATGGTTTATATTGTCTTCAAATCTTCCTCAGTAGGTACCATGGCCATCAAGCAATGTTGACTGGAAGAAAATGTAATTGGTAAGAATTGTATAAAAAGTTCACCTAAATGCAGTGCAAATATAGCAAAACCTGTTCAAGAAATAAACGCAAATAAATAATTTAATTTATACATAACACACTCATTTATAAGGCCAATTAAATACATTTTGACAAGTAATTCCATTGTCCACCCATAATTACCCAGTCCCCAGGAACACAGTGATTTTGGGGTAGTAACCACAGTTGGAACTGCAGGTCACATGATGTACTCTGGCTCAGAAAAACTTTTTGCCAAATACATCCATTTACCAAAAAAAACAGGTGTAAAACTATAAGAAATGCATGCAAAATTTACTTTTTGATTGATCACAATTTTAACTATTAGGTAAATAAATAAGCTTTATGTTTGTTTGGTCAATAAAATGTCAAATAAAATAGTAAAAATGCCCATTACAATTCCCTAAAGCCCAAGGTGATGTCATCAAATTGCTTGTTTTGGCCGACCAACACTCCAATACCCAAATATATTCCGTTTACTGCTATATCACATAAAACAAAGAAAAGCAACAAATTCTCATATTTGAGAGGCTGAAACCAGGCAATGTTTGACATGTTTGCTTGAAAAAGTGATTTAAAACTGACTCATATATGAATGATATATACTCCAGCCACCAAATATCTATCAACATATTATTCTTGTATTATTCATATGCGTAGGCAGTCAGCCAAGCTCAGCCAGGGAGACACTCTGATGCAAATGTCACAAGGGCCAAAGGTTAAGGCACCTGGGAATCTTTATGTGCTGGTGGTATAATTTTCATTGGACCGAATGGGGTGCCATCTTGGGACACTGTAGTTCCAGTTCCCATAATACTGTACATCCATGGTAATTAAATTTTCAGTAGCTACAGGTAAAAATAGAGTAACTCTCTCACTTACCAGTTACTCTTCCAGGTATGTCGTACATCGTAGTCTGTGATCGAGTGTTTGTCGGCCTGCTCGTCCAGGAAGTCGAACATATATTTGATGGCCAGCGGCAGCGCGCTGCCTCTGTGGGCCGTGCTGAAGATGGTCTCAAACAGGTCATCCACAAATTTCTGTAACGTACCCTGAACGGGAGGATGAGGATAGAGAGAAAACAAAAGAAATTTGTAATAAATTTAATTAAATTTAAATTAATGGTTCTCTTAACCGCTTTAACAGTTTCAAATATGAAATAGAGTTTTTATCAATGATTTTATTTTATGGTTATTTATTTGCTATGTTTTGGTAATCAGTGTTGGCTGGGTAGGATGGGAGCACTTTCATTCCCATGTTATGGATGAATAAATTGAACCCGTGTTGACAAGGTATATAAACAGCATGAAATGATCATGATACAGCATAATTTGTTGTAATTGTTTTTGTGCATACATTAGTGTTTTAAAATGGCTGAGTGGTCTTAGACACTCATTTACATTAAGAATTTAAATTATTACATAGAAGTATGAGCTGGGATCTCATGTCTGACAAGCACTTTGCAGGTGGTTTATCTCTGATTTCTTTCGACATTTTAATACAGGTAATATTGCCTTATTATGGCAACTCATTTTGCCCTCTGTTTTAAGAGGGTTTTTTGGTTTGTTTTTTATTCCGTATATTGATTTTGGTCATTCATGTGTTGAGCATTTTTGTGTTTTGTGCTGCTACTGATCAATGATCAAGCCACCCACCCCCACCCTCAAACACAACCCAACATATATACTATTTTATTTTCAAAGCTACTTTTTAATTGGAAGAGAAGAAGAACATGTTATGAAATCTCATAGAGAAGGTAGAGAATGACAATAAACATAGTTTTGCTGTGTTGTGTGACAGAATATAGTGTACCATTTCCTCCCACTTGTATCCACAGCACATGAATGGGCCACAAGTGTGTATATGTTTAGTATGAATGGCTCCAGTGGGAATCACAGTGATAACTCTTGCTCTGTGACTGCTTCGCTCTGTCTACTGAGCTCTGCAGAATCACAAACAGGAACCCCAGCTCTTGGATTTGGATGGCGCTTTCCTCCAATGACAATGCTTCAACATAATTACATCAAATATAGCTAAATGAATTTCCCTAACAACACATTTGTTTCCCAGACTTCTCCATCTGGCAGAATCTATTACCGAGGGTAATCGTATTTAGGGATTGGGGATCGTATTTAGTGAGCCACTGTGGAATGGGACAGGAAGTAATTCTGTCCCAGTTGCGGATCAGAGTACTGAGATGAGACACCCGGACAGACAGACACAGAAAGACAGTCATGGGGAGACAAGGACAAGATGAGCTTCTCAATTGCATTTGCCTCTCTGTTTTTTCATGCAAGGCCAAATCTTCAATCCCTCAAAAAATTACCTGTCTCCTGACACCCCCTATATCTTTCTCCCTGCACTCTGCACCACAAACCCACCTTTTATTAATCTGTTTTTTCTTATTACCAGTGGAAATTGAAAAGTCTGCTCACTTGCTGCTACCCATTGCTATATTTCCCTCTCCCTCTAACAATTAGGAAAGAGATGGTAAACTGAGAGACACTGAAGGAGGAAAGGAAAGACTCATAATGGATTGGCTCATAGTGCGAGGTTACAAGATGGAGGGAGTTGTTATGGGTCTGTTTATCCCTGTGTGTGTGTGCATGTGTGTACACAATGGGTCCTTGCTCACATTTGTAACAAATTTGGTTAGGTACATCTAAAATGTAATCAAGCTTCAACATCAATCAAGAATATATACTCCAGTACAATGTACTCTTTCAATCCATCTCACCCACAATCATGCCTGCGGTCACGCACTTGACAAAAGCTACACTGGCTTTGGGTACAAAGGCCGGTCTAGCTACTACATTTCGTATCCAAAGTTGTAGAGCATGAAGTTCTTGCCCAAGTCTCTAATTTCCTCTCGCAAACCAAACCAGTATGATTTCAAGAGTGGTCATTCCACTCAAACTGCTCCGCTGTCAGTGATAGGGCAATCGTTCAGCATGGGAAAGAGAAGAGTCCAAGCTTCACTTTCTTTCCATTGGGGTACAGAAGAGATTTGCACTTGGTCCTCTTCCCCTCTCAATATACAACACCACCCCTGGTCTGGTTATCCACTCACATGGTCCATGTCCTTGCTGTTGGACAACCCCACTGTCTTGGCGTAGATCTCAGCCTGCCTCACTGATACCTCAGTATCCAACTCAGCTCTGCCTCGCTCTCTCCAACAAAGTCTGCAAGAAATCTGGTCTTCGTGATTGATGACCAACTTTCACTGAGCATGTTGCATCTGTCACTCGGTAATGTCGCCTTTAACTAAATGACATCAGAAAGATCACGTCTTATCTGACTGAATATGCTGCTCAACTCCTTGTACAGGAACTGATTATCTTGCCTTGACTAATGCAGTGCCCTTCTGGCAGGGCTGCCAGCACGCACGGTAAAACCTCAGCAAATGGTCCAAAATGCTGCAGCATCTGGTCTTCAACCAGCCAAAAACAGCTTGTGTCACTCCACTTCTCATTGATCTTACTGGCTCCCTCTTGCCGCTCCCCTTAAGTCCAAGTCACTAATGCTTGGCTACCACCTACTTGAACTCTCTCATTCAGGATTATGAGTGTTCTCGTTAACTACAATCTGCAACTGCATCATGGCTAGTACTACTGTCACTGCGAGGAAGGGAACCTCAATCCAAACTCTTTTCCTGTGTGCTCCCTTGGTGATGGAGCGAGTTACTGAACTCAATTTGAGGTTACTCTTCCGAGAGTACCTACTCACCTAACATGCTCTCTCTCTCTCTCTCTCTCTCCCCCTTTCTCCTTCTGTCTCTTTTTTCTCTCTCTCTCTCTTTTTCTCTCTCTTTTAAGAAAAAGTAACTTTCTCATTTGTTATACACTTATGTGTTATTTCATGCACCTGCAACCTTGTAGCACTTGTGTCAAGTGGAATTTGGAACTGAATATTTTGGTACTTGGCTTCTTCCTTGACCTACTGTGCCTTAGATTGTATGTAATTTGTACGTCACTTTAGACAAACATGTCCGCTAATGAATAAATGTAAATATAAAATGTATATACATTTACCTATTTTAGGAACGCCTTGAATTTTTATGATGTGATTCAACACATTTTAACATTTACAATTTAATACATTTTTAATTTCCTCAATGACCTGCAGACTATCTGTATTAGTAGTTTCCTCTACCATTAAATAGGTGAGCTGGATCACTCTGACTTAAAGAGCTAGAAAAGATTCCATTAGTTTCAGCCGTAAGTTTTACCGTCCCCCAATGGTTCTAAGTGCTGTTTGAGAGTTTTTTTCACCCTGACTGGAATCAATTTTTAAAACTACTGGTGTGTAATTTACTCCTCTGTGTCTTACTTTTGTAGCTAGTAGCCTGGTCAGGTAGATCTCAGAGACCATTTTGCTGCCTCTGTCGCCCTCCCTCTGGTCCGAGTGGTCGTGGTTCTTCACAAGATGCCACAATTTGGTTCCGCTCTCCAGGTCAGGGGTGATCATGGGTGTTCGGGATCGTAGGCTGTCTGGACTACTGGCTGTCCTCAGCATACTCTCTATATCCAGAATCACAAGACAGAATTATTTGGAAGAACTATGTCAGCTTCCGTTAGACACCTTGTGATTCAATGAACAAAACAAGGCTGATTTCCCTTATTGGAGTTTCACAAACCAGCAAATATTGCAGCCTGTTATTCTTCTCCTTCTCACAGGTTGTACAGTAGAACTAAAAAACATGTGGATTTTCATTACTTGACAGGTAAGTCAGCTAATAAAGAAATAATCACCCAAAACTCAGCGTCTGTCTTTGATTTTGATTTTTTTTTCTCTCTTTTACAGACTGTGACTCAACCCCTTTTTTCATCTATGTCTGTTTCATTATTCATGGCGTGAGTGTTAAAGTTGATTAGAGCGAAGCAAGGAGATGCATATCTACGACTGTTCCATTTAGGATGGATAGGGAAAAAGCAACCAGGGTGGTGTGGTGCACAGGGGGAGATGACTATCTTCTGAGTAGCTGTTGCTCCTCGGGAAGAAGGCGTATGGAATGGACAGAGGAGATAAAAAGATACAAGAGACAGTTGCTGATGCATGTTGCTATCTCTTTATGGTTGGTGAAAGGATGGAGAGGAGAGGAGGTCAGGGGAGAGAGGGGTGAAATGGAGAGGGTAGAAAAGTGAAAGAGACTGAGTGGGGTGGTGTCTAGTTCTGTTGTTGCTTTTGCCAGCGGGGTGCTGAGTGGCTTTAATTCCAAACCCATCATGGCCACTGTTAGCCAACATTTACCCGTGTTCATAAACACACCCTCCTACACACACACATCCATGCCCGAGCACAAACCCACAATTAAACCATAAAGCAAATATGAAAACACAAACACACAGTTTTTCATTTCATTTGCTGTGAAGCAAAACAGCTGAAGCTGTGTATTACAGTAGGGTGTGAAGATTCATAAAAAATCATAAAAAGGATTTCAGAAATTTCATTTTAACTACATTTCTACAACTAATCCAGTACTCATACAGTGTAGGTGTTGTGTGGTGCATTGATTCAGAGGTTTCCAGTTCTGTTCAGGTCAAGCTTGTAGTGATGAATCCAGATCTAGAATTATCACTCGACTCTGCAGTTCTCCTCAGTTTTTATTGTCTTTCAGCTCATTGTTTTGGTTTCCTGGCTGGAACTTTACTGTTTCGGTTCGGTCTCACCGCTCTCATCAGCATTGTTTTCATCCTGAGAAGACTGTTGTTACCAACAGCTGTTTTTACCAAAAAAATAAAAAATCCACCATACGCTACATGTCCGGCACCAAACAGCATACAGACAATAACAGAAATTAGCTGGTGAACACAGTGGAACATTTAGCCGCTAAAGAGCCAGATAGTTTCTTCAGGAGTTGGTGGAGAGCAAAACAGAGCTAAAAACAGAGTTAAACAGAATATTCATTATCAGGTGGCCAGAAACAAGACTCCAATTGAACGCTAACGTTGTTCCCTATCTGCTGGATGTGTAAACAGGCCTCCCTTATAGGGAGTGGTGAAAATAGTCACCTTTACACACAATGTTGTCATTAACCTGACCTCTCTGGTGAGTCAAATTACCCAGTGTGCTGGGTAGTGAGGAGCAGATGTAATCCTTGACCAGCCATTCAAAGCACTTCATCACTACAGAGGTGAGGGCCACTGGGCGATAGTCATTCAGGCAGGCCAGTCTTGTTTTCTTGGGCACAGGAATGATTGTGCACCTCTTGAAGAACGTGGGTATGACAGACTGAGCCAGGGACAGGTTGAATATCATTGCTAGTTGGTCAGCACATAGTTTGAGGACCCGCCCACTGATACAGTCTGGTCCTACTGCTATCTTGGTGTTCACATGCTTGAAAGCCCTCCTGACGTCATGCACAGTAAGGGTGATCGGTGTGGAAGGTGCACCCACCCATCCATTAACCTCTGCTTCAGCTGTTTTTGCTTGTTGGCTGCCAACGGCCTCAAAGCGAGCATAAAAGTTGTTTTGCTCACTTGCTAGAGATGCATCAGCACTTAACAAGGAGGGGGGGTGGGCTTGTAATCTGCCATAGTTCTTAGACCTTGCCACATGCTTGTGGGATTGCTGTCCTAGAATTGTAGTTCCACTTTCTCCCCTTTCCCTTTTTGCCTCCTTTAGTACTATTCTTACATTGCAGGCTTCTGCTTTATAATTGTCCATGTTTCCAGACTGTAGCCCTAGGTTGTAGGCTGCAGTGCGTGTGTTTATGGCATCCCGGATGGTTCTGGTAATCCATGGTTTGTGGCTGTGAAATGATTTAACTGTAGTTTTGGGTACAGTTGCTTCTGTTGTTTTACAAATTAAATCCACCACAGACTCAGTGAATCCATTGATGTCATCGGTGACATCGACGGTGTTGTTCTGGAACATGCTCCAGACTGCATCATGTAGTGCAGACTGTAGGGCAGCCTCTGATTGGCCTGTCCGTTTCCTGACCTCACATGTCACTGGGGGTATGCGTCGTAGTTTGTTTACATACTTTGACTTCAGCAAGATGGCCGCATGGTCACTCTTCCCGAATACGGATAGAGATTCCGCTGTTTTTGAATGGTGTGTAGCAGTGATCCAGAGTGTTTATCCCCTTGTGGTGTTGTCAATGTTGATGGAAGTCAGGCATAACCTTCTTAAGGTAAGCCTGATTAAAGTCTCCAGCAACAATGAGCGCAGCATCAGGATTATAGGTCTGTGAGCAGTCCAAGTCTTTGCAAAGATCCGCCTGTGGTGATATGTAGACTGCTGTGATAATGGCCGATGTAAATTCCCTTGGTAGAAAGTTCGGTCTGCATTTGATTGTCAATAATTCCAGATCAGGTGAGCAGGAACGGGATAGCATTTTAATATTCCCTCTGTCACACCAATCCTTATTCACCATAAAGCACACACCACCTCCTTTTTTCTTGCCAGAGTCCTCTGTTCTATCAGATGGGTATACAGAAAAAGAGTCACCTGGTTGAATGGCGCTGTGCTGTTTTCCAGGATTTCGTCAAGTTTCGGTGAAACAAAGGACATTACAGTTCCTGATATCCTGTTGGAAACTGATGCGGGCACAGTTCATCCATGGCCTGTACATTGGATAGCAGGATGCTTGGCAAAGAAGATGCATGTGGCCGGGATCGCAGCCGGTGTTTAATCCCTCCCCGTTTGTCTCGGTATTTCCTCTGACGTTGAGATGGATGCAGAGATGGAAGCAGAGATGGTCTTGCTTGTCTATGTGGTCGGGATGGTAGCTGGTGTTTAACCTTTTCCTCAATGTTTACTCCGATGTTTACATTTGAAATCCTCGACCGGCCAGGTAGCATAGTCGGCAGGAGTAGAGTTTACAAAGAGGTGAGTTGACCATTTACCTATCCTGATGAGTGACTTGTAGTCATATGTTATCATTGTCGATATAAAATAAATTGAATTAAAATCAGAAATTTGCATAAATTTAGCGGAGCCAATGGAGAGCCGACTGGATAGGTCTGCGCCTTATATATCTACGTTTCCTGTCTCTACAGTGTCAACAAATACACAAATAGAGGCAAAAATGTTGTCCAGTTCAGTTTTTTTTACATTTTTACATTCATCCTCTAAACAGTTACATTTTCCATTGAAGTATACCATATTGAAGCCTGACCTCTGTCTATTTCTGACCGCCAGGTGTTCTCTCTCTCTCTCTCTTTTTCACTTTGTCAGCTGGGGATCGAGGTGTCTACTTTAATGCCTGTCATTTACGGACTGCTTGGAAATAGCCGTGGAATAGCCTTGGCCTGGGCTGATAGCAATGGATAAAAAGGATTGCCATTCGCTCAGAGGGAGGAGAAAAAAAACAATGGAGCCCAATCATGGCCATGATAAACAAAGAGAAAGAGTGAATGAAACAGTCAGAGGGTGTGGGGGGAGGTATACATTTAGAGAGACGGGAATAATTGACAGAACGATTTAAATAGGATCAAGTCAAGAGGAGAATGGGAATCGTACCGTATCTACTGAGGCTCTTGGTGAAGGTGGAGGAGTTGGAGATGTTATAGGCAGAGTTCTGCTTTGGCACCAGGGCGATCACTGAGCCATCTGTTACCTGCACATCAGGGCACACGCCAAAATACTCAATGTATGAATCCGAATCAGCCGTCGACTTTTGTTTGTGCCTGCTTTGTGTGCAGGCCAGTGCTTGTGTACCTGATAGTGAGCCAGTGTGTTGAGTCTTTTCCAGTCATTGTCGATCTTAGTTGTGACATCTTCATCTTGCAGAATGATTCTGGCCATTCGACCTTGGCGCCATTCTTCAAAAAGATGGAACAGAGGGTTAGAGCAAAGAGCTCAACGCAAGAAGTATGTGTGTGTATGTTTCATTTGGTCTTAAAAACATCTTGCAGTGAGGTCAGATATCATTTCAGTTGTCTCTAAATGCTAATCATCTTCTTATCTTAGCTCAGTTACTGTACAAGAAAATATCAAAACATGAACTGTGTACAACTGTGCACAGCTTGCCATGTTTCTGTATTGGCGTGTTTTCTATTTGCAGTGCATTTCTTCGTGCCGTGTCAGTGTGTTTCTCTATTTACTTGTCCACTTTTTAAAGTAAGTGACTACATAAGTAAATTATATGTAATCACTTAAAGCTGCACACATCAATATTTTCAAATGAACAATGGATCAAATGACTATGTATAATGTAGTGGGGAGTTTGGAGTTGTAATTTGAGATTGGGAGTAGTAGCAGTAGTATACAGTGTTGAATTAAGTATTTAAGACAATTCTACATCGTCCCTCCCATCCTGTCTGTTACTTCTGTTGCATCTGCTGAAGCCTCACTAATGTTAGCTAGCAGCTCCAATAAGTACGCCTCTGGACCACCATCTTGGCCATTTGAATTTGAATGAATTGTTGAATATGTGAATGGGGTTTGTTCAAACTAAAACTGTGGGTTAAGCTGTAGTGGGTTGAGCTATCTTGCCCACTGTAATAACATGTCTCATACATTTAGAATATGCATATACGTATGCAATACTGTATGTCTTACCCAAGTCCATATCAGAAGCCTTCGGCCTTTGTGAATAGGGGCTTCCCTTGTACACAGCATCAAGCAGCTTTTCTTTGACCTGAGTGATGGTGTCACAGTTCAGACACTTGACCGTCACCTCTGGGGCGTTCTCATTCTCTGGGTTTACACAGTGCAACGTCTGGCAGAAAAATAGGTGGAAACAAAGGGAAATGGAAACACACAAAAGAAATTAAGCAGGGACACTGCAAGAACAATGCCAACTAGTGAGTTGTTTGGATTATTGTTTAGGTGCATTTGAATGTACCTGACAGCATTTTCACACCTAGTTTGTTTGCAGCAGCTATTTTAAAACCTGGACAAGTTCCTAGTCCATTCAGTTGGTTTGCGGCTATAATAATTCAGCATTCGCACTTGGGTGCAGACCAAAACAACTGTAGCAGATCCTGCTAACAAGTAGGTTTGTCTGTATGTTTCCAATCCAAACCCGAAGTGCTTTGTTTGGAGAGAATGTGATTAATGCTGGGCAGTAGTTGGGCCAGTTCACGGCCAGATCACACTCTTCCTTCAAACACAACTGATGCTGAAGCTCCATGTTTACCCTGGAAAAAATCCTTACCCACAGCAAACTCCTGACCAATTAAGCAAACATGGGTTGCCACATTTGAGCTGCTAATTAGTTAGAGCTTGCTTTAAAATTTTCATCATTGTCAAATGTAACTAAAGCTTAACAACCCATCAAGTGATTCAGACCAAAGCAGACAAGCCTCAAGACACAATAAGTTTACTGACCAGTGTTTTGTAGTCAATCTGTTGCCTGATGAGCTTGTCCTCGCTGAGGGAGTAGCGGGCTTCTCCTGTGATTGCATCTATGGGTCCCTTCTCCATCTGCTGCTTGATGGCACAGTAAAGCATGAACAGAGGCTCCCCAGCACACTCCTGGTGAGGAAGGAGACAGAAAGAGAGGAGTTACCAGCAGTTCAACCGAAGAGCAGTTTTTCTTTCTCAGATTTTTTAGTTTGAGTAATTTGACTTTTTAGAGGCCTGGAGAAAGAAAACTGTTGACAAAAGGCAAGGATTCAAGAAAATCCTGAAAAAATGTTTGTATGGTGGTACTTTTTTCCCATGAATCATCTCACAACCCCTAAGAGGGGTTCCAGCCTTCTGATTGGGGAAAATACAGTAAAAATGTGTTAAAATACAGTATACCTATGTAATTAATAACACAGTGATTCAACTTAAAGCCTTAAAACACATGTACCTTTGAGCTATGCTGCTTTTCTTCCATTTTACTGCCACAAAACCTCAGTGTGGTCCTTCAGTAAATAAGGACAAATGCAATTGACTGTTTAGTGCCTAAAAGAGGGCCACAAATCCTTAGAAAATATCCCCATCTGTGTCTAGTGACAGAAATGTTCTACTTTAGTTATACTAGTTATTAGTAATTGAATTCTACCAAATTCTACTCTCTCTCGGTGTGCAAAGAAAGCCACAGAGCAATAGGTCTCTAATGTGGATTTTAGGTCAAAAAGTAAGCCGGTTTCTATTCCAATCAAACACAACACCACCTGCAAAGGGAGACTAATGGGTGAAATTAGTTGATGCAGTGATTTGTTGGATTATTAAAGTCTTGAAAAGTACAGATTAAACTAACATCAGAATTTGGTAGATATGGAAATGGTCAGGCTGACACTGCAGTCAGAATCCAGCCTATAAGATGCAGGTGGAAAGCTGAAGAAAGTATAGACAGCCAAAAAGGTATTTTTGCACCAAGTGGTGCAATACAGCGAAGGGATTTTAGAAGTCAAATCTTAAAGCTTCTGATGTCACCACTGGGTAAATCAACCTTAAGTGATCCATTTCTATCTCTTTATGTCTAGAGGGCTGATGAACTGAGGACTGACATTATATAAATATTTTCAGTTCTCTCCCATCGTTTACATTTCAGAGCTTATGTGACCAGACACCCAGACACAGATGTTACAAATATGTTTCCCACTCTGCCCTCCATCAAAGACACTTGCCAATCAATAGTGTCATTAGTCATCACTTGGGCCCAAGGAAAACACTCCCGACTGAAGTGGCAGCAGTTTAGAGGGGAGAGAGAGGACACATCACGGCCAATACTCATCCTGACGAGAGCTTAATGATCGACCACGCAGTGCTCCAGGAGATACTTCAGACTGTGTGTGTATGTGTGTGTCTGCTGGAGATGCATGAGCTCCAGATGAGAACAGGGGAAAGTACTAATTTATCTGTCTCACCTTCAAGCACACTCTACAACTCGCTTTGTCTTTTTAACACAGACATTCCTCCTTTTTTCGGTCTTTTTTCCTTCTCTCTCCCTATAATACCAATCTTCATCCCCTTACTGTTATTTCATCATTCTTGTTTATTTCTTCATCTCTTTCTCTTACACTGCCAGCCACTCAGAACTGTGGATCCCAGCCGGAAGCTGTCTGGCTGCCAGCCGGCTGGGATCCAGTTTTCTGCCATTTTCCAGCCACTGGGAGTCCCCCTTCTCCTGTCTCCTGACAGGGTGTGTCTAGATACATGGCCATTTATTCAATTGCAGGGTGTCACAATTACATGGCACTTTCTTTACAAAAACACATTCACAAATAAACCAATGTGTGACTGCCTACGGTACACTGCAGAGTCACACACACGTTTTTCATGTAGCTACTTTTAATTCTGTATATGATGCAAATGCATAGGATGTATATGATGCTCATCCATTGGGTTTTATGAGCTATAGGTTAACAGGTCCATCCATTTTCTACCACTTATCAGCAGGCTAAGCAAGGTAGTCAAGATGTCCATCTCCCTAGCAATATTTTCCAGATCCTCCTGGGGAATCCTGAGGCGTTCCAAAGCTAGATGACATAATCTTTCCAGTATCTTGATCAGATGCCCAAACCATCTCAACTGGCGGCTCTACTCTGAGGTCCCTCTGGATGTCTGAGCTCCTCACCCTTTCTCTAAGGCTGAGCCCAGCGACCCCACGGAGGAAACTAATTTTGGCCGCTTGTATCCGCGATCTCATTCTTTCGGTCCCTACCTTGATCATGACCATAGATGAGGGTTGGAACATAGACCAACTGGTAAATCAAAAGCTTTGCCTTCCGGCTCAGCTCCTTCTTCACCATAATGATCCAATACAATGCCTGTATTACTACTGACGCTGCACCAATCCACCGGTCCATCTCATGCTCCATTTTGGGGCAGTAACTCACTCCCAATGTAGAGGGAGCAATTAACAGTTTTCCGGCAGAGAACCATGGCCTCTTAGGTCCCCAAACCGGACACTCTCCTCCCCCAGGCTGCTCCTTGAGATCCTATCCATGAAGATCACGAACAGAATCTGTGACAAGGGACAACCCTGGCGGAGTTCAACACGCACTGAAAATGTGTTTGACTTTGTGCCGAGAATACGGACATAGCTCTCACTCTGGTTATATCAGCACCAGATGGCTAGTAGCAACGGCCCCGGTACCCCATACTCCCACAGCACCCCCCACAGGATTCCCCAAGGTCATAAGCCTTCTCCAAGTCTACAAAACACACATAGACTGGATGGGCAAACTCCCATGGTCTCCCCAACATCCCTGCAAGGTCCACTGTTCCATGACCAGGACAGAATCCACATTGGTCTTCCTGGATCTGAGGTTTGACAATCGGTTGAAGCCTCCTTTCCAGCACCCTGGAAGGAGCTTTCCCATTTTCGGCCATAGCAGGCAGCTGTTTCCAGCAAAAATGCTCTAAAGACAGACTGTATGCTACCTGCCCTCCTCCAGTTGACAGACAGACAAAGTTAGCAACTAGATGTTGAACATAGTGGAGCATTTAGCAGCTAAAGAGAGAGCTATTTCCCTCAGGAGTTGGATGACATAAGCAACTGTTTGCTGACAAGTTCGCCGTACCAACTAAAAAGGTGATAATGTTGGTGTTGTGTTCACAGCTTGTTTTTGTGGCCTCCAAGCCAAGGCAGTGGTTTTAAACCAGGGGATCAAATTATTAAAATGAAACAATCTGAGAAGGAAGAATCACGGTTTGGTTGGCCACTAATCAATGACATTTGCAACGTGTGACAATGTGGGTTGCAATGTGGGTTGCAAGTAGATGTAGCTTTGGCTTAAAGCAGCTACAGCTGCTGTGTTTAAAAAAGAAAAATAGTATTAAAAATAAGTTGTGTCTTTCTTTCACTCGCTTCCAAAACAAATGCATGCACTAGCCAGATCAAGATCTTTACAACACCAGGCGGTGGTTCTCATGGGAAATGCAGTCTTCATTCCGGGAAACACTACCACTTTTGTCCACAGGGGCTGCCAAAATCAACACAAAATGAAAGTTCCTTGTAGCTGCTTTAGTCAAAAGCCAAAAACTTGCGAACCACTGATCTAAATCACACTGTCGAACAGTATCACATATACATTACATAGGTTTCACATTATTAGTTAGGCTATGTTGCCTGTATACATAGGTTAGGTTAACCTAACAAACCTATTACTCCATGTTTTTATTGCTGCACCATTCCATCAAATTAAAATGTAGCCTTGATATATCATTTTAAACACATTTCCCCAATTGTCACCCGGACGTATTTGGTGTCTTTGGAAACTTTGGGAGCTCATTCTCGAGAAAACTAATGTTAAAGAATGTTATTGTAACTTGCAACTATTTATCTTTTTTCTATCGCCACTATATTTATCCCTCTACCCCTCCTTCATCTCTTCCACTCATCTCATCATTTGAGCAGCGCTGAGCAACCACATGCCCTGCTACTTACAAATGATGCTCCCTATGTTCTGGACACAATAACAAAAACAACATAAAAATATAAAATAAACTTGTGCAAAAAAACATATGATAAACTGTTGTTCTGTCATTCTTTTTAATTTGTCCCTCATTATTTCCTTTATGACCCCATTCAACCAAAAACCTTCCTGCTACCATTGTCTCTTCCACCGTCTTCTTTAATTTCACCCATTTTCTTTCATTACTTGAATCCTCTCCCCTCTTCCTCCTTTCGCTTTCCTCTTTTTACATACCTTACATTACCCTTCCTTTTCCCCTTTAATCTTCTACCTCCTTCTTCCTCACCTCGATCCTGCCTCTCCTCCCCTTTCCCTCTTCCTCCTTTTCCTCTCTTCTTCTTAACTGTTAATTGTCATGCCCCCCAAATTCCTCTTCCCTTTCCGCACCACCTCTGACGCCCACCTCTAACCCCTTCCACTCTTCTTTCCCATCTCACCCACCAACCATTCCCCTTTCTCTTCCCTTCCTCATTCCTCCACTGTGTGCTTTAAGAACTTCGTTAGCATCTGGG
Source organism: Oplegnathus fasciatus (assembly GCA_003416845.1). Taxonomy (NCBI): domain Eukaryota; kingdom Metazoa; phylum Chordata; class Actinopteri; order Centrarchiformes; family Oplegnathidae; genus Oplegnathus; species Oplegnathus fasciatus. The sequence continues at coordinate 661,074 of NTHP01000315.1, read as the reverse complement.
TCAGTTAGGTGGGCAGCTGCTAATGAGACAGAGCAAGCATGCATCACACTGTTATGCTTTTGCTTCAGCTTTTGCCCTCCTCGCTTGGCCGCTGCATACTTGTCTGCAAAATTTGCAGTGGCTTCATTAAGGTTCCCTAATTGTATGCTGACATTTACATTTTAGGGATATAATGATGGCTCTTGTTGCACAGAGAGAGGAATGGGCTCAGATTCCTACATTAATAACAATCAGTGGAAATTATGAATTAGCAAGTCAGGGACGTTGTTTATTTATTATTTTCTAGGTAAATAAATAGAAAAGTAGAAGGGATTTAAGTAACAGTTTAGGTGCATTTTGATACACTGTGACCACATTATGAATGCACACAGTGTAAACATCAAAATGAGAGAATTACACCCAATTTAATTCCATTTTAACAGTACTTAACTCGCTACAGTTTTTGCTTACTATGTGACTATAATAACATCACACTGCACTCATAACGTGATTAGTATTATAATAGCATAAGATGACAACTTCAGGTCTTACAATTTGTAATTATCATGTGGAGAGGAGATGGGAACCACTGAGAAGAGAGAGAGAGAAACATCATAAAGTATTTTCTGGCTGGACTTTAAGCACGCTGTAAAAGTGAGAGACGGGAAGAGGGGACTAAGGATGATGAGGGCGAAGGAAAAGAGGGGGCGTGTGAGGACAGCGTGAGCCACATTGCACCCCCTGGTGAGGCAAATGACCTTAAGGCAGAGAGGAGACTGACAGCAGAATAATGTCAACAGAAACTATACAGATGAAAGAGAGATCAGAGGGAGAGAAGATGTGAGCTAAAAGAATGACATAAAGATCAGTGAAGAGGACGTGTTAGCTACAGGAGTGAAATTATGAGAGTGGAGAGGATCTGTGGACTAAAAGAAAAAATTAAAACAGCAGAAAAGAGGAGAAATGCATTTGGCTGGGAGGCTTTGATGATCTACTGCATGTATACTACACTGGTAAGGCAAGAAAATATGGAAACAAGAAAACCCTTTTAATAACCACAGTGAGATAAATGCAACAGGGAAATAATATAAGCCAGGGGCATTTAATAAAACTCTGTAACACACAGACAGTATAAATGCATTTAAAAACATTGCACAATATGAATCCATTTTAGATGATGCGTATTAATAAGTGTTTAAAGGAGCAGTAAGAAAGATTTAGTGGCATCTAGTGGTGAGGTTGCAGATTGCAACCAACTGAATACCCCTGTCCACACCCCAAGCGTGTAGGAGAAACTATGGTGGCCTTCAGGTTCATTTGCGCTCGACGATTGGTTTTTCCTATGCCGATATTAAGGCGATTTTAACTAACATATTATAAGAACTAAGATGTTATAAATAATAAATAAACCTCTAGAATCTGTGCCCTACTGGGCATTTAGAGATGTTTCTGGTGGAGCGTCATGTCCGCCCGCTGAGAACCATTAATCAGCATCAGAGTGACGGGTGAATTTTAAATCCTTCATTACATATGCCTGCTCACCAAAACTATGCTCTGCACTCCATAAGAGTAGTTAACGTTATTGATGTGATTTGGATTGTGATATTAAAGATGAGATAATAATGTTAGACACTCAGACTTTTAAAAGGGAGCCGTTGTTGAAATAGAGAAGACATTGCTCTTATTTTTTCATGTTTAAATATTTTAAATAAAATACTCACACTCTGATATAAATCACCTCATAACCTCTCGATCAGATTGGTGATCTCAAACGATGATATAAAAATAGAAATGATCGCCTCCGATTTCAAGCTGCCACTTCAACGTTGTAGCAAGTATGTGGTTTATCAGATATTAAAATATCACAATTATGATAATATCAGAAATAATAAGTATTAACATTAAACAACAGAATTTAACCTAAATTAAATTCACCTCGGGGCACCACCCTTGACTAAGGGAAAAAGACAGCCAATCAATTAATTCAGTCTCAATCCAAAGGATGCTACAAAGGTCTTGACTCATGCACAGTGACCGTCATACTTCATACACACAGAACCAATTTATCAAGTTCTTTATGAATAAAATATTTATTAAACTACTAAACTACACACAGAACAACTACTAGACATACAAATAAATGAATAAATGCAACAATGAATAAATTTAACCGTAAATAAAATTATGAACAATTAATGGACTATTTTATACTGGATGACGCAGAGAATTAATATCTCATAGTATATTATTATTATTATTATTATAAATATATTAAGTTGTGGTAGACTATTATTAGCCTATTCTGAGCATATTAAATTGTGGAAACACAGGAGAACGCTAAATGGATAAAGTTTTAAGATTGACAGTGAAAATCACCTTAATGCATCGTTCAACAGCTGAGAGAGTATTTGGAAGCACCAGTGAAGTACTTTAAACACTTCCTATATTCGTACATAGCCTATCTATTTCCTACTGACTAGGTTTTATTGTTAGGCTAATACACTAACATATGAGGGAATTCCCTGTATGTGAAAACCTACTTGGCAATAAATCTGATTATAATTCTGATATCATAATTATAAAGGGGAATCCTATTCTCATATAGCACTAAATTACTTTAATAATCTACATAGCATCAACCCCGACTATCACAGGAACAGTAGAGTTTCACCTATGCCCAGGAGAGATGATGTTCTGGAGGAGAGGGAGGTGGAGAAAGGCCGGCTCTTGGCATGTGGACCAGCAGAGACGAAGGTATTTTGTCCCCCGTGAAGGCATCTCCACTGGGCATCTTTGGTAGCACTCTCCATCCCATGTTGCAACCTAGGTATGGTTGTCTGTCTCTCTCTCAGCAGGCAGCAGGGTCAATTAACATCTTCACACATCCCCACTTCGGATGTGCTGGCAAAGCGATTGCTGGGTTTAAATTTATCACAGCTTTGACTGTCTTGACTGTTTGTCATGTCAAGAACGCAGACTTGAGCAGACTGAAGCAGACTGAAGCAGGTTCCTCTCAGAAGATTTCTTCTACAGAGCTTACTGGATGAGGCCTGGAGCAGGTGCAGTGCAGCTCCTGGGCCCTCCTGGGGCCAGTGGACCCCGGGATGAGGCCAGGATTTCAGGAGTCTGGTTCAGCGACAATCAACAGGTGAGTGTATCAGAGAAGGGAAAAAGCAGGAGGACAAAGAGACTTCTCCTTGTCTTATTGTGTCTGTGAGATGGAGGCGGTGTGTCAGCTGGCAAGGCGCGAAACTTCATCTCCACCCTCTAATTCTAATCTCAGTTATTCTTTTTGTTCCTAATTTCCTTTCCAAAGAATTACTGACACTTATGACCTACACTAATGACTGTTTATAAACATTTATAAATTTTATAAAGCCTTATAAATGCATTATAATGTCTTATGAATGTGCTTATAATGCATTATAGACTTGACCTTCTTAGAAAGTGTTAAAGAGGCTTTCTCTGCGGCCTGGTGGGCCATGAGTTTTTCCAGAGCCTGTCTTGACACAGAGGGCTCTTAGGACAACAACTTCAGAGAAGATTCACTATTTCTCAATAACAGATTTAGACTGTTCAGTTTAAGTTTTATCAACTCATTACGCTACAGTGTAAAAACGCGAAAGGCCCTCTCTCGAGCTAGTTTGTCCATTCTGGGATACTGCAGAAACATGGCGGTGCAACATGGTGGACTCTGTGGAAGAGGACTCACTCCCTATGTAGATATGAAGGGCTCATTCTAAGCTAACGAAAATGCAATGATTCTCAGTTTCATGTGATTATACACCAATGAGAACATATTATATTCCATTTCTGTCAATAGATCCCCCTAAATCTTACATACTGCTCCTTTAAAAGATACAGTAAACAGATTGAATAAGGATATTATATGATCATGCCTTGTTGGGCTTACCTTGAGGAACTTATACAACAGGAATGTAAACCAGTTGGTCAGCATCTTCTCAGCGACAGACTCCGTCCTAAGACACAGAGAAAAAGGACGAAAAAAAAATACATTTGAAAAGGGACATTAAAAAAGAAAAGCTCTAACCAAATTAATGTGTAACATGATTATGAAAACAAACAATTTCCTTGGACAACAGAATTTTTGGGTCTGTAATTTCCAAGTAATTTCCAACCAACCTTCTTGGCTTGTGACCCTTTAAAGCAAAGTGATGCCCTTAGTGTGGATTTTTGAAAGATTTTCGCAGCTCTCAAAAAGTAAAAAATATTCAGTATCCAGTAGAGAAAACTGAACACATTTTTTATAACCTTTAATAATTTTCAGAACGCTCAGATTTATCTTCCCAAAGGTTGAAGGTGTTTATTATGTAACTGTGTGTGACAGAAAATAATGGGAAACATAGACTCATTGATAGATGATATTGCTAGCAGTACCCATGCTGTGACTAGATATACAGGGAGTGGACAAAATAACAGAAACACCACAATTCCCTACAGGTTAAGATTAATTAAAAACATTTAACATTTATGTAGTTCCTCTGGTATTCTATTAATTTATCTTCGGCTAATTGGACTGAAAAGATTGGACTAAGCAGTTAAGAGATACACATGTTTCACTGACTGATACTTGGATTTGGTTTGTTGTTCTTCTCCTTGTTCTTTTCTGTCAGCTATGACAGCTATGAGTTTGTAGTGTATTTTATCCTAATGGCATCCCTTATTCTGTCCATCTTTTTTTGCCTTTGTGCGAGTCAATTTGTTCTTCTTCACTGTAAAACATTTTAAGCTGGTTCAACTTAAAAACGTAAGTTAAACTGCTCCCTTAAAAATGTGTACTCAATGTGAACTCAACCTGAATAATTTGTTCAGAGTTGACTCATGCTATTGTACTGAACAACAATGAAATGAACTACTGTTTACTTTGACACATGTTAAATCACATCTGTTTTCAAAATACATTTACAAGTCTCAAACAAGTCTTTGTTTGGCACAATGACCTTACAGCTGTGCCTGCTGCTGGAGCCACTTTTGATTTGCTAACCTTCATTGTGGTTCGCATTGTTTTCATTATTATCAGAGGAAACAACCATTACTTAACTTAACATGTATTAAAGACACAGTTTCCAGAATGTGTGTTGTGAACTCCGGGAAGTCTGCTATGCTAATCTTACTTAATTTGATGAGTTTAGTGAACACTCAGCAAAGACTTCAAGTTAGAATAACTCATGTTTATAAGTTCTGAAATGCATCTGAAAATTAAAAGTAGAGATTTTAAGATGAATTAACTGCAGTTTAATAAAGCATATATATGTACATGATGTTAAAGGTATAACGAGTGGGATTTTCCTAAAAAACAATGTATAGAATCATACAAAAATAATCCCTCTCAATCATCACTTACGACCCACTAGAAGTGTGCGGCGGTGTTTGTATCTGCAGAGACCCTGCCTTCTGCCTGTATTTTCTTATTTTGCTGTGCTCGGGACGTTTCTGGGCATCAGGCTTTGGGCAGTGGTGTGTGGCCCCCAGCCCATAACAACGCACAGGGTGTGAGGTGGGGGAACGAAGCGACCAGTTTCCAGATCATAAGTATGTGGGACCACCTGAAGCGCGTGTGCTTTGAGCCGTGGAGGAGGGGCCAACTTTGAACGTTGTGTTTACAAACCGCAACCGACAAATTCTACAAGTTTATACCTTTAAAGATACAAGATTAGTTGATTCCACAAAATTCCTGTATGATGTTTTACAGTGTAGTCTATATTTGTTCCACATCTCTCCACATCTTCCTCACCTCCTGAGCAGCAGTTTGGGATGGTTTTTGCTCTCCAGGTTTCTGTCTATCAGGTCGGACAGCAGCTGTTTCAGGACTCCGGTGGCATACTCCATCTCCCCCTGCAGGGCCGTCATGATTAGAGATGCCACATTGCCTCGGTCCCGCATTGAAAATGACCTGGAAATACATTGAAACTCTATGATAAAATTCAATAAAAATATTTCACAAATGCTATCCCCAGCTTTTGTTGAGTCACATCTGAAGCATTTCCTCCAAATACATGTGGACCATTACCCTCATAACAGTTCACTTAAATATTAATGTACATTTTGCCATAAACCATTTGGATAAGTGCTTTACAGTAATTTTAGAGCAGCTGAAATGTTTTTACTGTTGATCAATTTGCCTTTCCTGCCCTAATCCAAGGCACAGCATAGCCTTTTATGTTATATTTGTAAAATTAAACAGGTGATGAAAGCACACTTTTCACAGACAAATAATCCTTTTTTGTAGCTGCGATGATTATTCCTAAAAAAAGAATTGAGCACACCATAGATTCTGTGGGGAAACAGTTTTAAGTAGTTGTCAAACTGAACTAAACTAGCAGCAACTGCTATGGTGATGACCTTCCTGCATTAACAAAATTCTATTCCCATAGCTGGAAATATTACAGTATGTGGGTAAATGCTAAAGCTCTTGAATGATATTACATATTACATGCTTTAATTTTGCTTTGATGTTATTTTTCAAAAACAGTAGACGTTGTTTATTCAAATAGTAGAAATCCCTTTGAGAAAAAATTTGTATACTAAAAACAAAAAATATATATCTGAACAACAAATGAATAAATGAAGAAAGAAAGATAGACACCTCTGTGCCTCCAGTGTTCGTATGAACGTCAACAGGAAGTGTTTCTTTGTCAGCAGCTGGCCAAACAGTGTCAGTGCCTTCTCAACATTTGCCTGGACCTGAAGAAAGACACAGAGACAGACAAGTTACAACAGGGACTAATGGCAATAGAACAAATTTCTATATACAAACATTTCTGCTTTTTATTGTGGAGCATGTCATTTTTTTGTTTTCTTGAAAAAAAAGGCCTTTTAAAATCTTCAGTTTTCCCAAAGAACTACATGTTATTACAATGTCAAGCTACAACAGTGTCTTTAAAGTCACCCCTTCCACTCAAAAATGTGTTTTGTTTATTGTTACTTAATTTGGAAGTTCGACCTTCACTGTATATGATGTATGTGCAGAGTCTGACACTAGAAGATTTGCACATTCATCTACTGCAGGAGGAAAGTTTCTCTGTGCTCACCTTAAATCTCAGTTTAAGACGTGTATGTATGAGCATGAATTGTTGACATTGCAAGTAGTTTGGAAGCTAATTTTAGTCCAGTATGCAACTTACACAAGTGTGAAATGGAAACTTGAAACCTCAGGGTCACATACACTGAGAATGGACTTTTCAGTTAAGTAGGATAGATCTTGTGTCCAGTACTTTTGTTATTTAGTATTTGTAAATGAAAATACTTCAGATTTTTCAGTGAGCGAGAGGGAGTAGATTCAGTCAGAATTTCTGACTGGGTGATGGAAAAACCATATTTATTTAACCATTATTATTCAAAGCAGAGTATTAAATGTGTTAAACATGTCTGGAGATGATCTTTAAGGCTTGTTTTTCTCCAATCTTTACCCTGTGACAGTGACTTTCCATAATAATAGATAAATACTGCACATGCACTGTAAATGTGTGGAATGAAAAGTGGAATTTTTAACGAGCCAAGCCTGTGATAAAATTTAGTACCAAATACTGACAATAACAGACAGGATAAAAAATATATATTTAATAAAACAATGACTGAAGAGCTGAGATGAGCTTAGGTTAGCTTGTAAACAGCAAGGTAATACTGATTGGCTACTCTCTCTCCTGCTGCACTGCTGTGTGCTGTTTTGTAAGTGTTTCCCAGTTGTTGCTTTCCAAATGATTTTAGCAGACAATTTGTCACAATTGTCTTCTTGACATCAGGGGGTGGATGGCTCAAAGCATGCTCCAGTTGAATATCGATAAGATGAGAATTTTAATTATCGGTCCTGACAAGTTGCACATGCACTGTGTACTCATACTGTCGTTGTCTATGACTTTAGGTTTTAATCTTGATTCCTGTTTGTTGTTGTTTGTCATTAGACTTCTAATGCAATGATGTATGTAAACATCCTATTTTCAACGCTCAGGTTTTAAAGAAAATTCTGTCTTTTCCAGTCACGTTTACAAATTTGCTGAATCAGTTATATTACTTGAAAGCCCATAACTGAATCTTTTAATAGCTCTCCAACAAACCGTGGTCACTGAGAACTCTGGCTTTTTATGTGTTCAAGGAAGTTTCTAAAAATGAATGAAGTCTAATCAGGCTGGATTGAACCAGCCCAGCACGAGAGAGATTCTCCTGTCAAACAGAGAGGGAAGGAAGAGATGCAGATGAGGGAAAGGAGGGAAGAAGCGTCGGGGCATAGCAGAATTGTGTGTGTGTCAGGGTTGGTGACAGAGGTGCACCCTGCTTGTTCCACTGGCTGGCACCTGTCACTACTCATCAACAACACACTAAACCCCCTGAAGACGCCCCTCTGTCGCTCACTCGCTCCATTTTCCTCACTGCTCTAATTCCCTCCCTCGCACTTATTGTTGACTGTTTCACATCATTGGTCTTTCTCCCATTTTAATTTCTCCTGCTCTTTGTCTTTTTGTGTCTCTCTCACATATACACACACAAACACACATCATTTCCACCTTTCTCTCTCTCTCTCTCGCTCTCTATTGTCATCCTTTTATACCACTGTAACATCTATTCTTTCTCCTTTCCGATGTGCCATAATAAAGTGTCTGGGCCTCTCTCTAAAGTGCTAAATGAGATTCTTGGGCCTCCAGGGTGGACACTGAGTGTGATATGTGTGTGTGTTAGAAAAGAGTGAGAGTGAGACCATGACAGAACAAGAGAAAGAGACAGATGGAGATGCATGTACATACTGCACAGGCAGAGTCTTTACTGAATTTCAAAGAGAGAGTTAGGAAGGGTGTATTCAGTTATCTGTAATGTGACTGTGTATGTGTGTATATGTACTGCATGTAGTGTGTGTCTGTGTGTGAGCATAACCGGTGTGTAGTGTGGCTGTCTAGCTTAGGGGAGAGAGCAGTCACACAGAGCAATAAAGCTAGGAGCATTGGTTTACACAGGCCATTGGATTACACAGGCAACCCCTGGGGGAAATACAGAGGAAAGGGGAAGGAAGTCTAGACATAACTATAAAATACATAAGGTCCCTTTACTTCTCTGCCTGCCTAACACCTCAAATTAAAGGTGGACCCTGCTTTTGGGAAATGTGCATTAAGGGACATCTTATCTACAATGTCATGTCTCTAGTCCTTATTTTGATACGCCAAAAAAAAACAAAAGAGAGAAAATTAGATATTTTTGGACCTCTTAGGCTGTCTGGTTGATAAAACCTATTCATGCAAGACACTAAGCATGACTTGTTCTCACAAAGAAGTGAGCAAACTTGAGCTGATTTTCAATGTTCTTAAGAGAATTTATAAAACTTAAAGGGCCGAGTGGAGCGGACCAGCGGAGGGACAGAGCCGCTGCTCGCTGACAGACAGCTGCTGAGCACCGGGGAGCTTTGGAGGAGAGAGCTGAGGGCAGAGCTGCAGCTTCTGGAGTAATAAACATCCGGAGTCACACTGGATTCTGCTCTGATCCGGAGCCTCAGAATTTATTTTTTAAACTTTTGGGATTAAAAAGTGGAATTATCTTCACTCTCGCTTCTCAACCTGCAGCAGCGAGCTGCGGAGGTGGCGACCTCGACTGTGGGGTGTTACAATTTAGTCTCTCTTCGTCCATATTAACTACTGACTGGAGGGGAAACGTACAGAGGAGAGGGGGAAAAGACTATAGGAAAATAACAGAAAGAACTGGAGTCTCTGGTGAGTTTAGTTTAGTTTAGTCAGAGGCTGAACTGAACACACAGACACACACACCCTCAGACACAGTCGGTGCCTGCCGTTGCTCAATAGGAGCAAATTATTAGCTTGCTAGCTATCCTGTTAACGCTAGCTACCTAAAATATCAAGTAAAATATAGGTAGCTAAAGTTTGATGGTTTCAACTTTTTGAACTGTACTTAGGACCTTTAAGGCCAAAGACTCAAAACCAACAGCAATTTCTTGGAAAATTACGTTGCTGTCACTTTTTCAAAAAGTCATGTTCGAATGAATTTGAAGTGATACATAATTCTCATAACATAATGGCTTTACTCACTACAGTCCTCCTCCATTTTTATTTATTAGCTTAGTTTACTGATAGGTCATCAGGGCATGCAATAGGTCAAGCTGAATCAACTCCAAGTGGTCTGTTGCACTTATAGATACATTTTGAATTCCAACAGGCCATTATAGTTGAGATATTGAATTTTTTCCCATGTTCGAAGGAAAGCTTTAATTTCGAATAAAAAAATGACGGTCCTAATTCAAATATACAAAGCGAATATGTATGCAAATATTCACAAAAACAGTGATTGCTGACATGGTGTATGTGATGTACTGCTGTATGCAGTTTTGTATGTATCCTGTCTTGTTTTTCCATATAATCAACATTTCATATTTTATGCTGCTCATCAAATTTTCAGGTTGTATCTACAGGTTGTGAATATTTATTAGGCTACAAGTGAAAACTGTAGTGTTTCTGGTGTCTCAGACAATAAAAGGTAATGGGTTTTAGTTATTCATAACATAATAAATGTTAAAAGCTGAACCTAATTAAGTCCAATAAGGGACTCGAAAGGAGTTCGATTTGATGAGCAGATTCTATTCGAGATTTGTATTCGATAAAATGCAATTGAACTCCAGCCCCAGAATTAAAGGCGTAGTCTACGATACTGGAGAAAGCTTGTTGATATTTGAACTCAATAGCAAAACAAATACGCTGTGCTCCTTCAAACTTGCGCGAGTAACTCATAGCATTAGTTTGTCCTGTGCACGAGCATGAGTTGTGACATATCATACAAAGTGTTTAGTGGAAACACGGCTAAAGCATCGGTATTTGACAACCTGGGTTGGTGGTTCTACCCGACTCGCTCTGTTTGTTTCCTGTTTACAGAGCCAGGGCTGTGTATGAACACCGGACTTTTTTTTCAGCACACACAGAGAATGGAAAGCTAGCAGACCGTGAGGAGATATTCACTGAATTTGACAAAAACTGTTTTGGATTAGAATTGTAGACTACATCTTTAATTATGTTATAAAGCTTTATGTGAGCTGGCAAAAGCGGTAGACCAAATATACAGGAAGGGAAGCAAAATATGGAGCTTAAGTGGATTTGTCCTCTGCTACATTTCTGTTGGTCAAGACTTTGTACTACTCTGTATTCTTTCAGAATATGATTTACCAGTAGTTTTAAGTTATAGCTTTATAGTCTCTGCTGGAAACCACGATGGGCTTTTTTATGTATCTAAGGAGAGTTCTATTGTATTTAAGTAATCACTACTGTTCCGTCTTGCCAGAAATAAGAAGTTGAATCACTAAGAATAAATAAAAAAATACAGAAATGGCAGCTACGAGACCGCCCAGAGGGCTTTTTTTCCCTAGGAATATAAATCCACTTTCTGGATTAGAACGATTAAATGAAGCTGTAAAAGGTCAAACAAATTATTCCTTGACTCCTAAAAGTCAGTACTCCAATCAAAGTCAATGGAGCAGCACCAGATTCTACATCTTAATGATACTGCTGATTACAAACTTGGCTCTCTGGTTTCTAGCTTTGGAGGAGAGTAGTTTATGTTGACATATTATTAATTCTACTTCCCTTGGTCTCAGTGGTAAAACGTCTTTATAAATCAGGTGCACTATCTCCATTCAGCTGTACTGGCGAGGTGGTTGCATGTACTGGCTTAATTAATAACTTATCGGGGATGTATAATGCAAGTAACAATCCCGATAACCCTGAATCTTATATGTGCCTCTCTGTTCTAATCCTCTTGCTATCTTTCCCTTCATCTTTTGCTTCTTCTATGCTATGTACACTTTTTTTTTACATCTCTTTATCTTCTTGTATCTCTTACAAAACATTTCTTTTCAGTCAATTTCAAGCAATCCTCACTTTAAAATTCTGCGTCCCTACATCAAGAGAATATGGTGACCATCTGCCGCATTAGACCACACTAATGACAATACCAAGGCTCTTGAAAAGTCGTTTACATTCATTGAGACAAGCAAAATGCATTAACACAAAGTAGGTAAAATATAGGTTTTGTGATTGCTTTAAGGTGAAACATATCTAATGTTCCCCTTGCCTCACATCTCAGACTGGAAATGCCATTAAATCCAACTTTCAACTTACACTTCTCTGAACGTAACATCTTGCTGTGGTGAACTACTTCTAGTTAGCATAAGCAGCTACTGTTTCTACCTTTGATGTTAGTTTATTAGTGCAAAACTTGGTTCTTGGTCCTACTGGAATTTATTATTTATGGTGAGTTTGTTTAAATTTTTAAGCTCAGTTGGTAGTGTACTGACCCGTACCTCCATCTCCTTGAGCACAGGGTGGTCCTCAATGCCTGGGAACAGGACCCTCATTGCATAAGTCCGATAGTCCAGGAAGGGAATCCCAGCTCCATCCAATTCCTGGGTCAGCTCATGGATATCCGTCTGAAGTTCAGCAAAAGCTACGAAAAAATATGCAAATGCACAAATAGAAAAGGTGACAGGATGAGGGATGGTGAATAATTAATGGTACAGGTTTTTTGTTTGTACAGACAGACAGTACCAACAGCACTGCTACTGACCATCTTATTGGGTTGTGAATAATGTATAATAATCACTGACAGTTAGCTTGGAGAGCTTTTTTCCCCCCAATATATAACAAAATGCCACGAAGGCATAAACGGCACTGTACAGAGAAAATAGAAAGAAGTTTGGAGAGCTATTGTGACTCACTGGCGCTACCATCCCAGCTTGCTAGCATGATGACCGTTAGCTTGCCTGGTACAGTAGTTCAACTACCCCTGAAAGTAGTCCTTACATCACCAAGCCCAAATATGGAATGATTAGTTCACTGTAGTCCTTGTCACTAACTCCATTGCTGACTTGGGGAGGATGTAGACAGACATGTGCTACCTCTGTGAAATAGGATGTCACTAGCCTCTTCTTTTTGGCTGCAGTGAGGACCCTCAAACTAGCCAGTAATTGTCAATAGTGCCATAACAAGGACATGATCCCCCACTGGCTTCCCACTTGTGAAAAATGCCAATTGTGTTTGCTGGAATGCAGAGCTAGGGGAATAGCACCAAGTTATTTGCAGTAGCGGGCGGGAATTTTGCCCCTGGACCACCCGTTTTTGACAGTTAGTGAGGTTCAGCGGCCCGTTTCACGATTTACAACATAAGATCATTTCCTCTCACGTTAATTTTGATACATTTCAATCATGAAAATTAATGTCATACTTGTGACTCATGCATGAACCTGCGAAAGCCCAGTAGGACATGCAAATGTATCTGCAATTCGCAAGTGACAATTATTATGTGAAACATGCCATTGACACCATTTGCTAACTACAAGTAAGCATCGCAACAATCACAAAGATTAACAGTGTATAAGAATCACGCCACAAGATTTTGCTGTAGCCTACGTGTATGACAGTGAGACAACAGCACTGTAAACACGATATATGGGTGAGATGAAGAGCCTTCCAGAGACAAATAAGAGTGGGCAATGCAGATAGACAGTGCAAACAGTGCACAATTTCTGGTAGAATGTCTGGGTCTTAAAAAAGAGACAATACGACAGTAGGTTGAGAAATAAATGTCAGCTATGATGAGGAAAGAGGCCCACAAAGGCAATAAATGAGAACTAAAACACAGAGAAGACAGACGCATGAGGGAATACAAGGATAGGTAGACATTAAAGCATAACAGATCCAGAATCAGCAATTCAGTTTACTTTTAGGCTGAAAAATGTAGTGAACTGAATTTCTTCGTTGGTGTCTTAGCCCCGACAAATTCAATCTTTGCTTGTCCAAAAAAGACCCAAACATAATGAAATAAAAGGGAAAGCTAGCTTGGGGAGAGAAAAGCAGAACCAGGAGACAGAAAACAAAGTTCCTGGAAAGGAAAGTCAATTAAATGCATGAGTGGATAATTATTAAGAGAGCGACGGATGAGTTTTCATGCATAATTTCTCCCAGCTGTTGGGCTGTTGGACTGTTTCGTCCACAAGAGAGATAGAGATGAGCGAAAACAAAGAATACAAAGGAAAGAGAGAGAAAAAAGGAAGCAAGGAAAAGAAAGGAAGATCGGGAGATAAGAAAGTGAGGATGGAAAAACAGAGAGGAAAGGGAATGCAGAGGATAGAGGACATAAGTGATTAGGACTGAAAGGAAGAAGAATGAAAGATCTGCAGGTAAAGGTCAGACCTGAATAAAAGTGGAAAGTAGAGTAGAGAAGTGGAGATCAGAGGGAAAAATACACAAGAGGCAGAGCAGAAAAAACAGAGGAGACAAAGGCAAAGAATGACAAGTAAAGAAGAAGAGAGGGGAGAAAAGGGGAAAGGCTACAGTTGAAGAAAGGAAGGGCTGGGGAGTGAAGGAGACTGAAATAGCCATTGGTTTGCTTCCATTTTTCACTCCATCATCTAGTTCCCTTCTTCTGTCATCTAAACTCTCATCTCCTCTTTTATCCATTAATCATTCTCATATTTATTGCTCAAATGGTCAATTATTCTGCTTAAAAAGGGCAGAGCAATACGTAAGACAGAAATAGCAAAATTATGGCTTCAGAAAATATTCTTCTGATTGGCTGGCAGGTCTGTTAAAATAATACAGATACATAATCAGATACCTCAAACATAGTTTCAAGCAAAACTATAACAGCTTGCTGTACTGGAGTCACTATGGCCATAAGTAGTTGGAAGATATTGAATTGAATTCCTCTCGTTTCTCAAGAGTCTTTTGAGTAAATTGCAAAGATGTCATCAAGTGTTTCACCACTATTTGGAATTCAGGCACTATATTCAACACATAACGATTACAACCAAGGGTTAAATTGGGCTGGGGCTGTCTGGGGCTCAGCCCTGGCACATATGCCTACAGTCTTCTATGTCATCAGGGGACACTTAACTTTGTACATCTGCAACAACATATATATTTTTACACTTTTCTCGGTCCTAATAATTCAAACAATGATTAAAACACGGTTTTCTTCATAGCTGTAGAGAACATAGGCCTAAATGTGTGATGTAAGAATAAGCTTGTGCCTATTGGCAATCCGATCATATATTGACTATTGAAGGGATGATTGATACTAAGGCCATTTTAACAAACTTACTATCAGAACTAAGATGTTATAAACATAATCTCTAGAATCTGCGCCCCACTGTGCATTTAGAGATTTTTCTGGTGGAGCAGCATGTGCCTCCACCAGAGCCCCGTTAATCAACACGAGTGACGAGTGAATTTTAAATCCTTCATTACAAACCAATTTGCTGTCTCTTTTCCATGGATCTGACACCCTGCATCTCCGCTCTCCATATGCCTGCTCACCAAAACTTTGCTCTGTGCTCCATAAGAGTAGTTATAGATATGATTTGGTTTGTGATATTAAAGATAAGATAATAATGTTAAACGGAACATGATGCTGCCATACTGTCGCACCAAGCACAGACACACAAACTTTTAAAAGGGAGCCGTTGTTGGAATAGAGGACACATTGCTATTAAATAGATTGTTTTAATGTTTAAAATGTTCACACAGCTTGGGGAGGAGAGATGAGCAGAGCAGCTTGGACAAGAGAGAGGAGCAGGAGAAGGGAGCAGTGTAGAAGCGGCAAGTGAGAACATACGTGACTGCTGGAATAGAAAGTAGTTTTGCGCACTGCCAACAGTATCTAGAATGACTTTGATTAGCATTTTAGTGTTCAGAGCAGAAGGTTGTCTCACCTTGTTATATTTTATTTACAGTTTGTCAAATGATATCAATCAGATTTTCATGGCACACACACATGTCCACCCATGACAACCCTGAACCAGTATGTGGTTTTGTGACAGAAAGGTAACACGTTAAAATACCCTGATGTTTTAAAAGAAGCTGTGTTTATGTGTTTAAACATTGAATGGGAATATATCGTAGAGTCTGCCGGGTTCACGCTAGTAGGAGCGGAAAGAGGAAAAATGAGCGGTAAGAAGAGAGGAGGAGGTCTTTTTTCACAATGTTTTTAAAAGTACTATATGTAACAATTTACATGTATTAATCGGTTTTTAATCATTATTTATTTCCAATGAGTGAAGGGATTGTAACATAACTTAAAAATGAGACCTTCCCCGACTTTCTCGGTTGCCTAGAACAGCCTGTGGACTGATTTCTATGTAAAGGACGGTTTTTCCGGGAAAATCCATCAGATGTGACATTATGCGCGCTCCTGAGTGCCTTGCCTCACTTCAGCTCACTACATCATCAACAATGTGCAACACTAGCTAACGTTAGCAACTTCATATTTATACAAATATAATTCTAAAGTTACACAATATGTAGATATCTACGTGTATAAACAATAACGTCGCTGCCGTTTTGGAGAGTGGTGGACATTTTGAGTGTTGATGGTGCAGCTACAAAGTATAGCGTAGCCCTAATTGATCTGAACTCATTTCGGAAAACAAGCATTTTAAAAGTTGTTTACTTGTTATCTTGCTGACAGACCTGGCAGAGCATGAATTCAGACTTTTTACAGGCATTCTTTTGATCCATTTATTGCAATTAAATCACAGCAAAATCTGTTTATTTTGGGATCATACTGATGTAGTAAGTGGAGTCCGCTAACATCAACAAACGGCCGGCACCCACCACAACCAACAGAGATGCCAATACAAACTCCACGTAAGCACAAAAAAACAAAAGCTTTATCTAGTGAATCCTGTCCAGCAAAACGGGAATGTGACCGACGTTGGGGGAAAACTGAGCTCAACATGTTAAACTGAAACATTAGCGCATCGTTCAGCAAAATTAGACTTAATAATTAAGTGTGGCAACACATCTTACTTATAATATTCTGTCTAGTTCACTAACTGTTAGCGTTATCATTCATCAAATTTAGCTGTGCTGACACGCCTACAGAGTGCGAGCACATGTGTGAGCGCGAGCAACAGGATGCTGACTGAAGTTGACTTAACGGCCACTGGTGTCATTGAAGCATTTTCTAATTTTTACATACTGTATGGTACCTTTAACAGTCAAGATTTTGCTGTGCAAAAGAAATGCAAAACAAATTATGCAGTTATCTTAAACGAATGAAACAAATTATACAAAAACAACAAAGTACCTTTATTGGGGTAGCCCATAAGACGACCCCCCCATCATCATATGCCAATTTGGTAGACATGGCCCAACTCTAGATGGTGGTAGGATTGAGACTGTACAATCTGCCATGGGAGTTCTCACAAGCCATTACTGTGATTGTTTACATCTCACTATCTGCTGCTGCAGCAAGCGCGAGTGAACCACTCAGTCATCACAGGACTTCAAACGCAAAGCACCAGCACCCTCATAGTGACCAGTGGGAATTTTTATCATGTCTCCCTCTCTCCTGTCCTGAGAAACTGGGATAGCTGTGCCTCTGAGGGTGTGATTAGCAACACTGACGCACCTCAAGATACTGTTCACACCTCAGACTTCCATTTCAAGTCTGGTTCCTTCCACCTTTTCCGACGACTCTTCCATTGTTGGATGCATCAACAATGACAAAGAGGAGGAGTACAGAGGACTGACAGAAAGCTTCGTCACATGGTGGACAACATCGGCAAGACCAAAGAGCTTGTGGTGGACTACCAGAGGAACAGGAGGCCCCCTGTCCCTCTGACCATCCAGGGAGGGGAAGTGGAGAGGGTGGACTCATACAAGTACCTTGGGGTCCAAATCAACAAAACTCTAGACTGGTCTCATAACACTGACGCCCTCTTCAGGAAGGGACAGAGCAGACTGTTCTTCCAGAGGAGACTTAGATCCTTCAGTGTGCAACAGGCTCCCGAAGACCTTCTATCAGTCTGTAGTAGCCAGTGCACTGTTCTTCACTGTGGTGTGCTCGGACGGTGGCATCAAGGCTGGTGAGGCCAGCAGACTCAACAAGCTGGTAAGGAAGGCCAGCTCTAAAGTCAGGTTGGAACTGGACAGTCTGGAGTCAGTGGTGGAGAGGAGGATGAACGACAAAATCAAAGCCATCCTTGACAACCCCTCTCACCCCCTGTATGACAAGCTGTGGCAGATGGGCAGTTCATTCAGCCACCGGATCATCCCACCCAGGTGCAAAATGGAGCGCTTCAGGGTGCTCGTTTGTACTTGCTGCCATCAGACTGTACAACAGCAGTGGTGACCACAGACTATAACGCCACACAACACACATGGACTCATTTCTCCACAGTGTTTGGTACACTAGAGACTCTCACCTCACCTATCCCTCTCCAATGTTTCTTTGTTGAACTGCTGGACTGATTATATACCTGGCCATACTTGTTGATATATTTTTGTCGTATATCATACTGTACCAAACAATACCATATTATATTTAATATTCTATTCTATTCTGTGTTATACTGCTGTACTATACTACATATTATATTATATCATACACAATGTTATACTATATATTATCTTATATTGCTGTACTATACTTACACTATATACTATGTTATATTGCTGTACTATACTCTATATTATGTCATACTATACTACTACACGTCACCTTATACTTCTCATATACCATACTATATCATAATGCATCATATTGTACTATATTATGTTGATATGTTACATTGACTCTAGCATTATATTCTATTATATTAAACAAACACTAAGTTTCCTTGCTTAATCATATCATATATTAGTCTGGTGTACACTGTTTACATAGACTTGTTGACTCTGCTGCTATTAATCACACCACTGTCACTTTAACTGCACCACTGTCACTTAACCTTGTAATTTGTCTCCAAATGCTCTTATATAGTTTCTATTTTATTCTATTCTTATTTTAGTTTATGTACCTCTTATTATTTCTTTCTTTTACTTTCTATATTTGTATTTATTTATGTCCTTGTACTGCTGCAACAACTGAATTCCCCTGCTGGAGATCCATAAACGTGTATCTTATCTTATCTTATCTTACACTTTCTGTTTCCTGCTGCAAGAAGTTACCACAGTTTAAAGTAAAAGTAGGTCCCCTTGCCAAGTGGAGAGCTCAGGAAAGTGAGGAGAAAAATGGGGAGGACATTTTTACTTACTAACATCCACCTAATATTGTGATACATTATGATCCTCGTCTAAAGCAATCAGAATTGCAAAGGTGTGCAGAACCAACAATTCAGTGAACACAGTGAAACACACAACCACTCTAATGCTTCCCCTAAAATGATGTGCCCAAGTAAAGAGTTTGTTTGTAAAAGCAGGAACACACAAGTTCAAAAATTCTACTGAGTATTTTCATTTAAATTAATGTCTCACTATCAGCTGTTGCTGTAACATGATTTTGGTTTTATATCCAGTTGATAAGAAACTTCACTTTGCCTGCTGTAAACATTGAATCCGGCAGGTGTTTCCTGGGAAATTCCTTGTGTTTCTGATTTGAGTACACAAAGACAAGACCTCAATCTACACAAAGTCTGGGAAGTGAAGTGTAAAATGCCACAGTATTGAGTGTGCTTACATTAGCGTGTAAACAATGCTTTGGCCATGAATTTGTTTGAAATTCCATTCGCATTTTGTTCGCTTTTATACGGTCAAATAGCATCTCAAAAACATCTATATTACCTCCCCTGAACAAAAAAGTGACATTTGCCAGTCAGCAGTTGTCATTTCTAATGTGCATCTAATCATCCGTGACTGCTAATATGCTAATTTGGATGTTAGTGTACAGTGTGATGTTGGCTTCTTACGGATGACTGAACCAAACGTCTTCTGTCTCTTTCCCACGAGACTCTTAGAGCGAAGCTGACCTCACGCACATATATTACAGTACAGCAGGTGGGGCGGGGTGCTTTGGGGGGGGTGGGAATAAGGCCGTGCTTCACTTCCTGGAAAACTGTGTGCTTTCATTTCTAATGATTCAAATACAGTCCGATTTCTGATCAAGGAATGAACAGGGCCTTTCTAGTTGTCTTTCTTGAAAAACATCAATGACAACATCTTAAAATTAGTCATTACAACAAGGTAAGAACACAATTTCTGAAAATGTCAGAAAAAATGCACCCTGAATCACCCTGAAACTGTAGTACTTTAAATCAAAAGCTGTTGCAGTTTTTTGTTTGACAACTGATCCTCAGTTGATCGTGTGTCAGGGTCATGACTGTATTATAATCATATCATAACCATGTACCTTGGCTGTGTGTGTCTGTGTTATTATATCAAGTGTAAACACCCGGGCTTACCTCACATAAGCACCCTCTCAGCCTAGTCCTTCTCTCAGTCTCTTGTCCAAATGTTTCTCGCTCATTTTACCTCTTATTTCTCTACAAACAATCCCCTTGTTACTTTGACCTCATATGGCCTCTCCCTAACTATCTACCTCCCAACACTTTGCATGCTCTCTGTCTTTTTCTGACACTCTCTTCCTGTTGTGGTGTGTTTTCACGCGGGGGTATGGACAGATGACCGGCATGTCAGTGCTCTCCATCACCATCATCAAAACAACAAATGAGGGGAAAATCTTCAAATCAGTAGTTCCTCCAGTAGAGTTCCACACATTTACAAAGTCTACGACGAGGAGGTTTGAGGCTGCTGTTGAGGCCCGTACACCCTACTAAGGCACTTTATAGTGTTTTTTCCTTTAATTTGTCACCCATATGCGTGTCATGTCAGCATAGCATACTTATGACTGAAAACACATTGAGGTGGACACATCAAGTTGTACACGCGCCACCATTTGGTTTGTCTGCTGAGTGTATTTATATGATAATGGTAATATAACTGTAACTAAACTGGCTGCAAGTTCCTTCTGTTATGTATAATTTTATATCGGCCCTGTATTTTCGATATAAAACTGATATTTCATATTTGCTATGACTCAGCTATTACACAGTTATGCATTTGTCTCTGTAAACACATCCTACAGAAACCTTCAGTGATGACGGCAACATCCAACTGCAATTCTCTGCAGTTTCTTTCACAGTTCTAACTACAGACAGGTGACAAATTAAAGGAAAAACCTGAATCCTTGACCCCCACTCTGAGGGGATCTGGTGGCTCTGTTATGCTGTGGGGGACATTTTGCTGGCATGGTTATGGGTCCACTTGTCCCCTTAGAGGGAAGGGTCACTGCAAATCAATACAAAGTTGTTCTGTTTTTTGTCCTATGATGAAACATTTCTATTCTGATAGGAGTGGTCTCTTTCAGGATGACAATGCCCCCATCGACAGGGCACGATGATTCACTGAATGGTTTGATGAGTATGAAAATGATGTGAATCATATGCTATGGCCTTCGCAGTCACCAGATCTCAACCCAATGGAACACCTATCGGAGATTTTGGACCGATGTGATAGACAGCGCTCTCCACCATCATCATCAAAACACCAAATGAGGGAATATTTTTTGGGAGAATGGTGTTCATCCCTCCAGTAGAGTTCCAGAGACTTGTAGAATCAATGCCAAGGCGCATTGAGGCTGTTCTGGTGGCATGTGGTGGCCCAACACCTTACGAAGACACTTTATGTTGGTTTTTCCTTTACTTTGTTGCCCGTCTGTACCTATCTCTCTTTCTCTACAAGTCAAGTCTATAGAAATGTCTGCAAACATTACCCAGCCTGCACATTCATACCCTGAAACCTCAACCTGCTTTCTCATCCTGTATAGTTGCATACTCACTCGGCATAGCAGACTCACAAACCCAATCAGTGTTATTGCCAGCGGCTGATCTTTAAACTAGATTACTCAGGCAATACTATATCTAGGTCCTGGCAGATGAAGCGAGTACAGTGTTTTGTGTGGCAGTTGTGTAATTTATTACATTTGGGAATTCCATGTTAGCTCATCAGTAGAGAAGCTGATTAATGCATGGATGGGAAACTTCCCTATGTTTGTTTAGCTGAAAAGGTTATTTGATATGAACTTAAAAAAAATATAGACCCAGTCTGACATACACTAGAGAAAATAGAAATTTTGAAGCTACAGCCAGCAGCAAGTTAACTTAGCTTAGCATAAAGACTGGAAACCTCAACAGCTAGCCTGGATCTATGTGAAGCTAAAAATCTGCTTACCAGCACCTTTAAAGCTTACTAAATAACATGTTATATCTCATTTGTCTGGTGATCACCTCAAGGTTGTCAGGCAAGCAGCGGAGACACCAGGAAGTCAGTGTACCCGGCCAAGAAATATCCCTGGGTGACTCCCCATAAAATGTTAAGTTGTCGCACTTCAGTTTTTGTACAAATTAAATAAATGTAACACGTTACTGCTAGTAGGTGGATTTCATTACCTTTGGACAGAGCCAGGCTAGCTGTTTCCCTGTTTCCAGTCTTTATGTCAGTGGTAGGCAAATAGTGACCAGTGGGCCAAATCACACCCTATTCGCAAAAATGTCTACTGCAGATAACAATATAAATACAACTGAACAATGCTGGAAAAAATGGCTCATGGTTTAACCTAATTGCTGACTCCAGCTCTCTGCAAAACTAAGCTGCACAGCTGCTGTCTCAGGCTTCATATTTACTGTACAGACATGAGAGTGGTAAAAAACTGTTCCTTTAACACCTCATTTAGTCTACAACCGTATTATTGATTATTTATAAGAAATCAAACACTTATTTCTAATTCTCTAAGAGATGTACTGCTGTGAAATGATTGTACCATACTGGTAGAGTTTGGTGTACTATCTATGATTTTGTACCACAGCAAAGATGTTAAGACATCGATAAACTTTAATTACTTTCTATAATTTAAAAAGTGACATTACTTATAATCTGGATTCATTTTCTAATGGTTTCAGTATTCTTTTTTCAAATGATGATGATGTTCAATTTGGAACAAAGCTGTGGATTAAAATTCAAAAACACTGCTTTCATTACCTACCTTCTTTACACTCCAGGGCCACTCTGGACTCCAGGTTGTCCATCTGGAGCTGAAGACGTTTCAAGGTGCGGTCAGCATCCCTCGACTTCCTCTTATAGGCAATCAGCACAGCGATGATGACCAATAGAAGCAGGCCGCCACCCCCACCGATGCCGATAATGGCAGGAAGCGTCAGCAGGCTGTCCGAGTAGATGTGAAGAGTCCCAGGGGAGTACTCAAACCCACCAGCGCGGATCTGAACACACGCATAACAGATTTTTTTTTAAATACACAGATTTGTTACCCAGGGAAAGTTGTTTCTTTTTAAGCAATTCTCTACTATGTAACTGTATGAATAAAGCAATCAGTACGATCTCTCTCTTCTGCTGGTTGCCACTGAGCAGCTGCATTATCAGAGCTGAAGCTTCAGTGCAATGCTCAAAGGCAGCTCCACCACAGTCGTTAAGGGAGAGGAAATTACTTATTACTTATTTTCTTTCCCCTACCAGATTCTCTTCAGTCAGTCTGGGGATTTGAACTATCGCCTTTCAGAGAGACATAAAAACAGGTACAGGTCACTTAACCACCAACAGATGGTTTGAGAATAGATGAGATAGTCTGAAGAGATCAAAAGTTGGTGGTCTGATGAAAGAGAAGTTTGTTGACCCAATTTCTACCACAAGGATCATTAAATTTTTATCAGTTTTGTACTCACATTAAACAGGACGATCTTTTACAGGCTTACACTGGGGAGGCTTACATCATCTTGATTGCTGTGAACATTTCTTGTAGGAAAGGTTTTCAATTTTTGCTTTTAGGGGAGCAGCTTCGGAGGGTTTTGGTAATGAGGAATGTCCTTTGAATGATTTACCTTCTTCTGCTTTGTCTGCAGATATTTAGGCTCAGAATTTGGGTATTAAGATAGGTATTTTGTCATTGTCCTCATTTATCACTGTCAACTTTAACAAACTGATTTAGGTCAGAAAGTAAACGCTGCATACGTGAACAAGAATAAAGCATTGCAATAGAGGTAGACACAGACAGTGTTAAAGCCATACACACACATATACACTCCAGACACCCAGAACAGTCACACACATACACACCATACACCGTACACAAACTCACACACGGTATAAGTAATCAAACAAAGTAATCACCAGCATTTAAATCTCTCCCCAAGGAGTCTTGGTAATTATGGGAAGTCAAACACATGTAATGTTTTTTTTCTGACTAACTACATTTACATAAGCGTGTGTCTCAGAGAAAAAACCTCACAGCACTGGAATCCATCAAATCAAGCTATCCACAAGGGGGGTTGATAACCGATTAAAATGAGGTGTGATTATGCACTTTGAAGCTCTTGTAAGTGCACTTTCACGTTAACATTATCAAAGTCTGATTTAAAAAAAAATAAAATAGAGAAGCTGTTATATCAATATCAATACCTACAAATTAAATTTGCAATAGTAGAGACAATTAGACTGGCCTGTATAAGATTAAGCAGCCAATTAGCTGTGTGGACATGATCAGGTTGCAAAGACGTTTGTTTGCAAGGGAGATTTAACTAAATTAACCTGTACAAAAATAAGAAGCCAACTATAGTATGAGTTTGGATTCGTTAGGTTGCAAAAAGACAGTTTCTCACTCAAACTGATAATTTCAAGAGTTTGCAAGTCTTCAGATTGACTTGCAAACTCTTGAAATTATCAATAAAATTTGCACAAGCTGATGCAGCTTCATGAAGTGAATACAATAAGCTTATTGTACTTAACAGTACATGATACTGTATTCATGTTATAATGGCATAATTGCCAACATATTGAACAGGTTCAAAGTGGTGACTGGTAACCCTTCACACATTTGTTTTATATAAACAACAACAATTTGTGTTATGTGATAAGAGTTGCTGGTAGTGATGAACCCACAGAGAATTATTACAGTTAAAGCTAAATTAGTTCCCCTCAGCTCAATTGAGCATCTTTAAGCTCATTATTTTAGTTTTACAGCCTGCAACTTTAATGTTTGGATTCACTCTCACAGCTCTCATCACCATTTTTTCAGAGCGAAAAAACTTTGATAAACTGTACACTACATACCCAGCACCAAACGGCAGACAGAAAAAGGTAGCAACTAGCTGGCAAACATAATGAAGCATTTAGAGGCTAAAGAGCCAGATACACATTTGTAATGTAGCCACATGTTATAATACGTCATTGGTGTTGTTGTTTTTTATCTTGTTGTGTTTCCCACAAGTGGTCAAGTTTAAGATTTATCTAAACTTTTGTTGATCATCCTTAATATGCAGTTAATGAGTAATAGAAGTGAGCTCATGTTTCACAGATAATCAAACCACTCTGCAAATTCAAGCAAAAAATACAACAGGTATTATTAGAGCAAATTATTATATGTTCTCTGTGTTGACATGGGACTTGGTGGAAAGGGCACCACAAGATTTGGAGGCCAAATAGACTATTTTTCACTGAAGACATTTTAACATGTCCCAGTAGGAAAAGCACAGGTGTAAATAATAAAATGAATGATGGCTGAATTACATTTAGCTTTGTCAATTTCAGGGTCCTGATATTGTGCACATTGATTCACTGTCATGGCTTACTGGCATATTTCAGTAGAACTCAGCCATCATTAATGTTATTAGTAACACCTTTGCTCTTTTCCTAGGACAAGTCAAAATGTCTGCGTTGAAAAAGCCCAAAGGGTACATTTTCTAGGGCAGTTTGACATGTTTCCACATGAAACAAAATACTGGGAGGCACTCAATTTAACTAATAATTAGAGTTTCAATGTTTATTTTGAGGAAATAGTAACACATTTGTAGACCAGTATATTGCCTCTCCAAGTATTAGTTAGGATAAGGCCTTTTACTGTAGGTTTTTTATGATATAGGAGAGTTTGCATGGATCGGCCCAAAATCTATGATCACACATTAAGTATACACTAGGCATTGAATGCAAACTGTATCAACAAAAAAGGGTTTGTTACCTATCACATTGCCAGTTGGCAATTATAATCTAATATAATAATATATAATCTTACATCAATCGTATAATTGATACACTTAACAAGGGGGAAACAGGGGATATCCTCAGATGACATGAATGCAGCATAAGTATAACCAATATTTAGTTGGAAACACATTTTCTAGGCATTTGTCTATTTTTATTCTCCTGACAGACTGAAGGACTGATGGAGGAACTGAAAAAGCTGAAGGCCAAAACAACAAACAAGTTTCTTCGAAAACCCAAGGGAGGCACACAGCTGCCAACACACAGCTGAGCATCTGAAGGGACACATAAAGACACACTGACACACAAATCCAGCAGTTTTTTCTGTATACCCACACATGCACAAAAAAACACGCACGCAAGCCAAGTATGTCTGGACACCCATCGGGGTCCCCTGTATGTAGGTCATTCTACATGAGGAATATTATTGTGCTACAGCTGTGTCCTCTGCAGTACGCTGCACAACACACGCAAAGACAAAGATGTGCACATGAATACAAACACATGAGCATTCTCACACACACGAGAAACGAGTCACAAACACAGTACATGTGGTAACACACACACAGCAGAAGAGATAGGAACAGACAGCTCTATTTTTTCTTTGGCTATTGTCAGACGAAGGACTAACTCCACCACCCCCGCTAACACATCACATCTCTCCGATATTCAACGTGACATTTTGTTCAAAGAGAAGAAGAAACGGGGGGTGGGGGGGTCCACCTTGGAACTGGCTGGTTCCGTTGAGAGCTATCATATTGAATTACATGGATGCGCTTGTCAGTGGCTTTCTAGGTATATTGGCGGTTGCTAACGGGGAGTAAATGTCATAAAGATATAGTGAAATGACAGTGAAAGGACATTGGTGACTAGTCTAAAAGGGGCAGGAGGTGGGGGAAAGTTGAGTGGGTGTACTGGCGGGATATTCAGACAAACATCCAAATATATTGAGAGTGAGTGCTGTGTCGCCTGGCTGAGGTTTGACCTTCCTCAGTACAGATGCTCCAGGAGCTTCGTGGTGATTTTTAAAGTCTGCTCCAGTCAGAGTGAATCAAGGATTTCAGTCTGCAGTCTGTTGACAGCTCAAAAGTGAAAAACTGAATAGATGCCGTGAGACGAACTTGTAAGCTTGTTCTGACTTTTTCCAGCACTATTTCCTGCTGTATTGTGATTTCAGAAAATATGAAAGTGACATCAACAGCATTCACACTGTGGGTGGTGATAAAAAACTAGTTGCAGCTTGTGACACTTCACATAGAAAACAGGAAGTATAACTCAATGATGATGTGACAATGACTTTCAAATAATGCAACTCTAGCTTGCATTTGCTGAGAGTTGGACAAAATTTGCACATCAGAAAGATTTATAGAGTGAACAAGGTTCCTGGATTAGAGCTTAGAGATGAGCTTAGTGTCTGCATATCAGTGGCATTCTGGAGAAAGAATTCTATTCTTAATACCACCTTTTATGTTTCTGCATAACTCTAGGACAGAGCCCCACTGTTGACAGTACCTTGTCATGGACATAAACTGTTGCAAAGTGGATACTCATACACTTTTCTTATCTCTTAATACATACAGTATATCATACATTACTTGTTTTCCCTCATTCAGTGGATCAGATATCCTATTATAATACTAGCCTGTTAATTTTGTTTTGAGAAGTAGATGTGTATATAACCATATACCGATAGTATCCCCTCCCCGCCCTTATGACAAAAAGAACTATATTTGCCTGTGACTGATGCAGTGTGCAGCTATGAGCACTCCTGAATCCGGCCAGCAACTCAAGTGAGATGAAAAAGGTGACAAAAACCGAGCCCCTATAGGAGGAGGGGGATGCTGGGGGGCAATTTCAATGTGTAAAAAAAGCATTCTGATGCACTCTGAGATGAAAATTGGAGAAAGTTTCCTGCTGTGGGTAACTTGCAAACCCCATTGTGTAGACTATGAAATCAATTTCAACAGCATTATGTTCAAGTGCATAAGTTTTAGTGCTGTGATGATTAATTGACTAGTCAATTGACAGAAAATGAATCAACAATTCTGATAATCCATTAATTATTATTAAAAATTAAATGTCTTTGGATCTGGGACTGTTGGTTAAACAAAATAATTAATTTGAAGATCTCATTGTGGGCACTGGGAAACTGTGGAGGGCATTTTCCACTATTAACTGACATTTTATAGAATAACCGATCGACAAAGTAATTGACAGATTAATTGAGAGTGAAAAATTAATTTGCAATTATCATCATTTCAGGTCTTTTGGACTGTACAAAGATTTCAAGCGCTTGTTGTTGCTGCTTAGCTATGTGCCCCTTTATTCCTCGCCCACTTCTCTCCTTCACGAGAATGGCCCAATCATGGCAATGAAACTCCACTGACACCATTGTGTAGGGTTGCTTGATTTAACAATGCCAATAGCACACACCGCACCCATGGATGTATTAAGAGATTTTTTATAATACATCCATGGACGCACCATACAGTCAAAAGTTGTAGTCAAGGAACAATAGCACAGAAAAGTCGAATGAGATAAAATTGCTGCTTTTCTGGAGAGTTAGCTGTGTTAAGGCGCTGCAAGTGTGTGGGATTTTACGTAAAAACAATAGATGCGGGTGTTATGATGCACATCAAATGCTGTCGGCTACAATGCCTTGAGAAGCAAATCACTGGCATTACATAGAAAATGAATAGGGGAACTGCTTTCAGTGGGTGACCGTTGTCGCTGGGCCAGACAAAGCTAAAATTAGCTCACTTTGGACAAGGTAACGGTACTGTAGCTCAGTTATACAGCAACATTTCAAGTAACAGCAACCACAAACATAGCGGCTCACTTCAGTTTGCATTACAAATATGTGGTCACGCAGGGTCTGTATCAAGTGCAGGTGTAACTGATTTGCTCATGTGGAGCACATGGGATACATGAATCACAGTGGTGTCATATTTTTTCCATTAAAAAAATGCAAATTTTGCCACATGGTAATTAGTTTACAGGCTTGTTAATACAGGGTCGACAAAGACATGTGATTGTCATGTGGTGCAGGCCATATATTTTAGGTTTACTTCCACAGAAGTCTGTTTCCGTGTTTTAAGAAACCTTGCAAGCTGCTTCATCTGGTGTGGACGGTATTAATCGAGCATGCCTGAATTTCTAGTGAGTATTCTGGTCTTTGTTTGTCACAGCATTTTCAGCAGCTAAATGTGACACAGTTTAAGGTATAATTCTGGGCTAGTGTAGATGCAGGGAGAGATGTAAGGAGCAGTGGTGATGAGTGTAGCTCCGATTAGAGTTGAGTGTGGGTGGTGGATTGGCTTGTGGATTTACTGAGGGTTAGGTACATTGTATTCTGTGTACTATTAAATGTCTAACCATCAAAAGTGAAGCTAATCAAAATACATGGAAAATGGAGACAGCATTGGGGGACTTAAAAACTTCTCAAATCCAAAACCAGCAGCGCCTGCAGCAAAGAAGTGCTGACACCTGCAAAACTGTTGATGTGGATTCGCTTCAGCGGATAGAAAGAAACATGGTTTTCAATCTGCAGACATGTATGGAGGTTCGCTGTGGTCATGTTGAGCATATTATGTGAACAAGTGAATGATTTCCCTGTGAGTTGCGACATTTCAAACTCTTAATGGATTTAACTCAATATTAACAGCACCAAAATGGTGCAAAATCTGCAGATCTGTGCTTTGTATTTTGAATGTAAAGTCATATACTGTATTTATCAGGGTTCTGGTTCCTGTGACAAAAGTAAACTTCCACTGCCTTATTTTCAGCAACAGGCTAGCTGAAGGCCAATGAAAATCAACATGTTAATTAAGTGTTACATATTAAACAGTAGCCTTGGTGTGCAAGCTCAATGGAGCATATCCTGCATCTGTCAGAGGAAATTGTTTAGAAAAGACACGAGTGGTTATACACATAACTCAACAACAAGATTAAAGTGACATTATGGGCTGAGATTGTCAGGCTGGAATGTTTTCATATTCATAAACATGAATTACTGGGTCGGGTGGATATACCAAGTAGAACAGGTGGTATTTTTTGTCCTTCAATAATTAGCTTTTTGAATAAATCCTACAAACTGAAAACTGACCCAATTATTTAACGAATAAGAAAGATAAGAAATAAAAAATTACATTAAGAAAGAGGTCTACCATGAAGGTCTCAGCCCATAATATTGAGTGAGTGAGTGAGTGCATTCCATTCAGTGCATTATGGTACAAAATGGTGCAAAAAAAAAAAGTGCAACATTTTAGAAAGTCAAAGTCAAAGTCCCGTCAGATCAAAATGTCACTGATGGAGACAGAGAGGACACAGAGAGGACACAGAGTCGTGATCTGACCGTGACTTTGTGTTGTCCAGTGAGGTTGGGCCATTCACACAGCAGCTGGCTCTCCGACAGGGTGAGGACACAGGGAGTTTCTCCAATCAGCACTGTGTAGTTGAGGCGACTGTTACCTGGAGCTGCTGGGATCAGGTTACGCCCCTAAACACAGAGAGAAATGTGGTGATGAACGACATTCAACCCATTTACAGTATGCATACTTTACATTTTCATAAAGACATTTGTGAGACCTGTTCATATTGTAGGATAGATTGTTATTAAATCTTTTATTTAACTACAAAGTGCATTTGTTGGGTACTTTTTTCAGCACATACAGTATTTGGTGCTCTTGCAAGGGTTTATGACAGCAGGACAGATCAGATTTTCATCATAATAAAGGTACATGTCACCCAGTGCAACAGTCTGGTTCACTGAGTTGTCTTTAATAGTTTTTGGACAACAATGGACCTCTATGGCACAGATGAATAAGATATATCAGGCTTTGGATACACATACAATACTCATAGACCATTTATTGTTGGTTTTAGTCTTTTCATGGGATTTTTGTTGACAACGAAAAAAGCCTAGAATATCATAAGACTTATAATTTAAACAAAAACTGCTTGTTTACTCATTTGCAAGCATCTGTTGTTGCTTGCAATTGTACAATTGCTGATACACTGTTCTTGTTTGTCTGCTTGTGGTTTAATGTACGAATTGTGGTTTTCTAGGATCGAATATTCCTATTTTGTATTCTATTTTGAAATAATTCTGATAAATAAAGCCAAATACTGGAGAAGAAAAATAGGACAGGAAGATGGAGAGGAGGAAGAGGAAGACAGAAAAGTGGACTAGTGCATACTGTATACTACATAGAGACAGTTGGGTGGCACACAAACTCTCACCCACATATACCAACACTGTTTTGTCTTC
Source organism: Oplegnathus fasciatus (assembly GCA_003416845.1). Lineage (NCBI taxonomy): Eukaryota > Metazoa > Chordata > Actinopteri > Centrarchiformes > Oplegnathidae > Oplegnathus > Oplegnathus fasciatus. The sequence continues at coordinate 630,000 of NTHP01000315.1, read as the reverse complement.
TGTCCACTAAACTGAATTCCATGCATAAAGTCTGTACCGGAGGTGTGTTCCAACATTTGTCAATTTCAGTTTTTTATTTCAATATCAAATCCACTTGTTCCAATTTAACACACACTTTGTCTGTGATGGAAGGGGCGAAGTTAGTAATGTGAAAAGACAAAACCCACGAAACAACAAGGAAACAAAAAGCAACATGGGGAAAGATGAATACAAAGAAAACAAGACAGATAGGAAATGTGGCAGGAAAGCATCAGGAGAGCAGGCGCTAGGAGTGGAGAGAGGAGAGAAAAGATTAGGAGAGAGGTAAAAAAAAAAAGATGAAAGGAATATACTCTAAAGTGAGAAAAAACAGGGAATAAGCAGAAAACAGAGCTAGTGAGCGAGTGAGATAGAGAGAGAAAAGGAGAGAGAGAGGAGATAGCTGCCGTGTCTCCCGCTGGCTTAGCAGTGGGACACAGAGACAGAATCCGTTTTCCAATCCCATCGTCTCTGCAGGCCGCCACCTAGCCCTGCTCTGCAACCCTGTAAACATGCATCCCATTCCATCTCGCAAACACACACACGTAGCCTCCTAGCCACACACACACACACACACACACATGCCGAGTTCAAGCCACAGATGCACTCAAGTTGAAGCCACACATGGAGCTGTTGCCACACATACACACTACAGGCAAGAAGCATCATGCGGGGACACACTCTCAGAAACACATAAACACACACAGGAAAGCACTCACGAAACACCAAGACCAGATGAATGTTTTTTCTCTCACTAACACAACTCAGTAAAAACACACCTGACATTTCAGATGAGAAATTAATTGCGTGGCGCACACATCTCTGAGAAATGCTACCCCCACATCCCACCCCGCCAAATTGCATTTTTGTCCATCTCATCAGTGCTTCCAGTGGGTAGGCAGTTTCACCAACAAGCCTAGCAGGAGATTTGGCTCTCTGCTAATAAATTATCATTTAAGAAATAAATTACGACGGTTACGCTGCTTTCAATCTCTTCACGGAAATAAACAGCGTAACACACTCTCTTTTTGATAACACAAGAGAGAGTCAAGGCAAATCCTAAGCAAATGATAAAAGCACTGAACGCTGGATTCAATGCAAATGTAACACATATACTGTATGTGACATTGATATAAAAGAAATTACTATTATAAGGTCCCTTTATTGTGCAAAGTGTACACTCTCATGAAAGATGAAGTAAATGTGTATAACCATTTTACACTACTTACACTGTATAGCCCACCTCCTTATGTTATTTCCGGACACTGAGCTGCTGGCTATTTCAGTTACTTTAACATTAGTAGTAGCACATATATATTTCCTCCAAAACAGCCGCTCTCATTCCTCCCCAATCACTCTTTGACTACACATTTCAGGTGAGCTCCGTGAGATAACACAATGACACATACACACGACTCAGAAATTGCCAATTAATTTCATATACTTATGTCCAATCACTGTTAATGAAAATGAAAACCAATATAATCCAAATCTCCTGGACCGTGGGCCTGTGTGCTTCCACACTGCCCTTCCAGCACTAGAAATTAATTACACAAATTGAAAGGACTGTTATTTAAGAGGGCTCGAGGCTGCAAAGGAGGATGGCAGTCAAAGAAGTTGCTGTTAGTTACTGAAGGACAGAAATTGGCCTTGGAAGGTGTGGACGTTTGCTTTCAGCTTTCAATTATGAATTAGTGAGATTTTTTCCCCCTCTGAGAGACCTTGTAAACACATTCGAGAGCTTTTTTTTTTTCCCTGTGTGAAAGAAATGCCAGTGAATGTGTTTGTGTGTTGGTTTATGTAAGCTTTGCCATTATTAATACAAGATAGGTTCAATATGTTTGAGAATCTTGTGGTCAACCTGAAAGTAGAAAAACCTTGGGAAAAAAACATGCATCTATCGCTATCTGAGACCTAGGTTTAAATAAAATACTTAGAATGTGTGAACAAGTGTACACACACATTTCGCATGTAAACACACTTTTTTGCATGGCTGTTCAGCATCAATACTCAAAAACCCAAAACCTTTAGTATCCATACAATTGTGACCTAAATCAACTTTTAGCTCTGTTTGCACTGAAGGAACAGTGCCCTCTTCCGGTGCTGCAAAGCGATCTGATTTACATAAAGGAATTGACAGTCTGCTTAACCCCTCCCCCAAACAGTGGTTATTTAATCATAGCTTAGCAACTGTAAATAAGCAGGCAGGTCTGTCATGGGACTTCTCCACATGTTAAAGCACAGTGCATGGAGCTATAGTAAGAGCGATACTGGCATCTACAGAGGTTGGAAGGAGGTGTCATTTGTTTAGCCTTTCCAAAACCAGAACCACAAGAACAAATGTGTAAGGAATGGACAATAAACAGTGTGTTTATCTGCTACGTGAGATGCAAACATTAGCATGTAGCATTAGCTAACTAGCTTACACAGTACAGAAGTTACCTATCCCAGCATGACTTCCAAATTAGCTTGTGAGGCTACAGGTTATGTCAAAAAAGAGCCCCATTCACACCTAGCACATTCACTGTGTAATATTTCCCCACAGCGTGGAAACTGATTCTGGATGCTATCAGAATTTAGGGTACTGTTGTTAACTGCTTTGTCCTGATTTTTATTGGTACTATATCATGTAAGTAGCATGTAAGTGAATATTTAACAATATTCTCATTCTTAAACGAGCCAGCTGGAAACATTTAAGATTAGTCTAATTCAGTGACAGGGTTTTCTACAAACTCCCAGGTTAACATTAGCATAATTAGCTAGCTACAGCTGATAAAATCTGCCACCGGCAGTTGTCATTTCAGCAGACAAAATCAATGGTCGCCAGCTAGAAATGAAAACCACAAGCTAAAAACCTTTTATGCTCGCTTTGATCTCCTCAACAAAGAGTCAGTTGCCAAGTCTATTCCGCCTCCAGAGGACCAGCCACAGAGGATGTGAGAAGAATCCTGCTGAGAGTGAATATGAGTAAAGCTGCTGGGCCTGATAACATCCCTGGCCTTGCACTAAGAAAATGTGCCAACCAGCTAGTCAGTGTCATTTCTGACATTTTTAACACATCACTGTCACAGGAGAGTGTTCACACCTGCTTCAGGATAGTCAACATCGTCCCAGTACCTAAAAGCTTTACAGTGTCCAGTGTCCGCCCTGTTGCACTCACCCCATTCTGATGAAGTGCTTTGAGAAATTGGTTCTCCAGTGCATCAAAGACAACATCCCAGCCAGTCTAGACCCTCACAAATTTGCATTCAGAGTCAACAGATCCACAGAGAATCTCCACTGCCCTCCACTCAGTGTTCACACACCTTGAAAGTAACAACACCTACATCAGAATGCTGTTTGTTGATTTCAGCTTAGCATTCACAACAATCTTCCCCATGAAACTGAACTTAGCACTCTAGGCTGGAGTACTACACTCTGCAACTGGATATTGGACTTCCTTACAAACAGACCTCAGACAGTTCAGATTGGCGGTCACACCTCCTCCACTCTACTGCTGAACACCAGTGCCCTCCAGGGCTGTGTGCTCAGCCCCCTCCTGTTAACGCTGTACACCTACGACTACAATCCCCAACATGGAGAGAACTCTGTTGTGAATTTGTGGACGACACCACCATCATTGGTCGGATTTCAAACAATGATGAGACTTCATATTGGGAGGAAATCAACAGTCTTTCGGAGTGATGCACAGAGAACAACCTACTGCTCAATATCAGCAAAACCAAGGAGCTGATCACTGATTTGAGGAAAAAGAAGGTGAAGACACACACCATTGTCTACATCAGTGGAGCTGAGGTGGAGCAAGTGAACAGTTCCTGGGAATCAGCATCACAGAGACTCCTCAATTCCACCTCATCCTCCGCACTCCGCCATAAATAAATGACATGGAACTTTCTGTTATGCTGGTTTTGCATATTACCATACCACTACCTTTTGCACTACCCTCATTCCCACTATAAACCAAAGTCTTTCTTTTTGCACATACTGAACACACTTCCTGTGTATATACGTATATAGGTGTATATGCATCTAAGTATATGTATATAAGTAACTGTGTATATTGTTTTATTTTATTTTATTCCATTTCAATTTAAATGTATGCTGTATGTGTGTATAGCGTGAAGGGGCTACAATTTATATTTTATTGTGCAACCCTGTGTTGTAAACTGACAAATAAATGAACCTCGAAAAACCTGCTTTTGTCCACCCCTGTATGAAATCAGGGGCTCACTGTTTCAAAAATTACTAAGAATTTTGAGTGGTAAATCTGCCACCGTTATCATTGTGTGTATGTTGTGTGCAAGAACAAAAAGTTTGACAAGCGTAGGAACAGTAATTAAGGGGGGCTGAAGCTTTGCGAAAGGTCAGTTCAGAAGATTTCCCATCAAATCTGACCTGATGGTTCGATATGAATTGTGGGATGCTCTAGTTTGAAATTCAGATCATTTTCTAATACCAAGTAAATGTGACAATTTTCAATTCTGTGTAAGTGTCAATAGCCTTGTTCCCACTGCATAAGCTGTCTAAAGGCAATGCACTTAAGTCTCTTCATCTTCATTGTAGAACAAGTCCCTGACAAGTTAAAAAGTGTTTACAATGCTCCCTAGATAAGTAGTAGTACTAGCCAATGCTGAAGGTAAAAACTCAGATCAGAGCACTGATAAAATAAACTGAAATGTACAGGTAGTAAGAGAAAAGTCTCTCCAAAATAACACTTCTGCCTCTCTGACCTTGAGTATGAGCGGCGATGTGGGTTTGAGCTCCAGTATCCCAGAGGGACTCAACGGTTCAAACACGGGGTCAGGGTAGTAGCTGAATGTCTCGTTGACCACCACCAGAGCATTCACGTTGTCCATGTAGAAACCAATCTCATCTGGACCGGTGCCGGTCTCAGAAAAACCCAGCTCTGAGTCTGCCACTGATGGAGCCAAGCACACCATGACTGAGTTGTTATATACCGTACAGTTCTGAAAATGAGAGAGGAGAAACAAGAAAGAATTTATGGCTTATGTTGTGTATGTTGTGTATGTGTATATACAGTATACTGTATATAATTTATATATATATATATACACATATATAATATATATATATATATAATACTTTAGATGCTTTTTACATTATGGCTGCAAAGGGAGGAAAGACACACACAAACACAAACAGTCACAGCAGTCACAGACGAATGAAGTTCGATTTCATCAGCATCCACTCTCCCGCTCTCATCACACTCTGAACCTCCTGTCGTCCATTTTGTGAAATGTTTCTCATGTCGTCAGTTTCAGTCAGCTGCACTCTTTCATTTGTTTTAAATCCCCTTTTTTGTTTTTTAAGAATTATTCCAGCGCTGATGGAGATTTTATTTGAAACATTCTCCATCTTTCTGAAGTTCAAGTGTATATATACTGTATATATTTACAGTGGAAACCTCTTATAGTGATCATGTCTGTCCATGTCAAATTGATCACTATAAGTGGATGATTATTATAACCGAATTTCTTTTCCTTTTCTTTATTTCTCATGCAGATTACCATCTAATTGACATTTGTATATTTATTACACAAATATAAAGTAATGAAACAGACAGCTTCGCTATTTACTGGGGTACGCTATTTAGGAGGCATTATGTGACTGGGCATTATCAATCCACTTGACGAGGGCGGCTTTAACCACAGGTGCTTTCATTTTCTGTCTCCATCACTAGCAGCCTGTGTGTGACTGTATCTCGTTGTTTGAGTAGACTACACAAGGTTGCCTAAGGAACACCAAGTTTCGCTGCTGCATCTCGTTGCTCGGTTTTGGCAGTTTGTCATACGTTTTGAAGAGACTACATTTTTCATGGAGAGAAAATGACCTCCTTTTTCCCATCATGATTTCAATGTGCATACTGCACCAGCCTCAGGTAGCTAGCTGGAAGCAGACTGGTTATCGCGAGGCAAAGTATCATGGGAGTAAAGTAAAAAAAATAGAACTAGTGTAGTTTTAACTTCTTTTTTTCCATATGTTGTCATGTATGAAAAGACCCAAAATGAACACTGTAAGTGGACTACTTGATACTATAAACAAATTATTTAAACATTTGTATAGGAATGATTCTGTCCCAAGCTTTTTGATCCATATAAATGGTTGATCACTGTAACCTTGATCACTTTAAGTGGTTTCCACTGTGTGTGTGTGTGTGTGTGTGTATATATATATATATACACACACACACACACACAGCATATACACTAGATAGATAGGTAGATAGGTAGATAGGTAGAGAGACAGAGAGAATGTGGACACAAACAAATGCTTTTTTGTTACAATCTAGTCATAGTTCTATTTACTGGAGAATACATTGTATTAAACAGGTAGTACAGCCTTTTGAAATATTGAGAATAACCTGCAGGCTATAATTTTCTAATTTTCTTTTAAAATTGATCTGTTGGGTATAATAACTCTAACTCTAACTCTAACTAACTTTTTGTAAGTCAATGCCCTATGAAACTGCAATGCTGTTACACCTATTGGAAATGTAAATTGGCTGCAAATTTATGATCAACTGTTAATAATGGGCAATGTGCTGTGTGCCTTTGCTTGTACCTGAGAATATTTTACATCATTGCTTGGAGAATACATGATTACATGATGTCATGGCCGTGTTTGCTTCAATTTATAGGACTGCTTGGAGGACCATACCGTTTTTTTCCCCCCATGTTTACATGATTTACTACAAATGTATTTTATATTGCTACCATTACTTTTTGCATGGAGAAGAGAAGCAATCCATGCTTTCAATTGCACTATAATACAATAGTAATGCCACTTTGATAAAAAACTAAAATAAAAAAGGCGACATGTTCATTGTGATGGATTACCTATCTCAAGCAAGTGGCCGTCAGTTAAGTATTAATGATTTGTGGTAATTGGGCGACAACATTAAAAAACATCAGCATGGTCTTTTAAGTGTAAAGTAGCACTTTGATAAAGCGCTGTGTGGGATGCATCGTGTAGGCTGTTTGCCTCAATAAACGACAGCTTTATCTGCAGGTTGAAGTGCCTTAGTACTGTATGAAGTTCAGTTCTTAACCCTGACAACTAAAGAGCTTCAACTCACAGTGACAATCACCAAAGTGCTTTGTGAATATTATCCATAGAACTGATGAAACTCTTCAACTCTTCAAATGGGACTTCAGGTTTTGCATTGATTTTTTCTTTCATCTTCATTCCCAAAAACATTCTGTGTCTCACTCTCTTTCACTCGCACATACAGTCTCTCTCATGTTGTCTCTTTCTTTTTGTGACACAAACACTCATGTGGTGTGGTGACATTTGAAAAGCTATGTGGCCTGAGGTAGCGTTAGATGTCTGAAGCTGTAGCTGTAGAGAGGGGAGACGTGAGCAACACACAGAGACAGACTGTCTGCCACCTTCAGCAGCACTGCAGATATAGTTGTCTGCATGTGCTTGTGTGTGTGTGGAGGGGTATGTCTGAGCATATTTGTCAGGTAATGTATGTGCTGCATTTGTGCGTAAAGCTGAATAATGTATACTATATATACTGTATGACAAGGTGTGTTTGTGAATTTAGATTTGTGCATATTAGCTTGTGTATGCCTGTGTGTGTCTCTGCACTGGCTACCTGTGAATGAACATGTTTGTTAGTCTGTGTGCTTGTACTGTGTGTGTTTATGTGTGTGTCTGTGTTTATGTGGTGTGCGTGTGTCGTTAACATCCACACTCACGTGAAAGGATTCTGCCTGCCCATACTTGGCCCTGATCTTTGGCTCTCGGATGGTTGCAAGGTTGGTTCCACTCACTGTCAGCAGAGTCCCACCACTGTATGAACACAGAAGAAGACAGTAGGAGAAGAAGAAGAAATGTCCAGTATAGGCAAGACCTTCTCCAGGGCAAACAAATCTTCCTGATTCAGTGGTATTTCTGATTGGTAACAGCCAAATGTACCTGCAAAATGGTATTATTGCAGCATGCATGTGCAGGATGTGGTGTGACAAACGTTCTTTTTATTCTTTGCCAAAGCAGTACTGTGGCAGAAAGCAACATTCGATTGCACCATTGAAATTTGGGACTATGAAGTCACAATAAGGAAAAAACATACATGCTATATTATTATTAAGAGTTTATTGCAAATAACATGCCAAGACAACTTGCAGCCAGCACCCGTCTCCTAGAAGGATTGGATTATGTTAACAGGCAAAGTTTTTTGTGAATGAATGAAGCGCTACATTTATGTGATGTTTAGGGAACAACAGCACTTTGGTTAATATTAGGGAAAAATTGTGTGTGTTTTGGTTAAATGTGAGTTAACACGTGTATCGTGCTTCAAGTCACTGCTGACTTTTCTGTATTAAACCAAGAACATGATCGTTTCGTAACCAAAACCAAGAGCTGTGAATGCCTAAATGTAACTATAAAAAAAGTTTTATAATGCTATAAGTGCCAAGAGCAGATAATGTATTGCAAGAGTGGTGAAATTTTGGTGAAGACAATTTAAGTACATTGGCAGTGAACAGTTTACTGACTTGTTTGGTATCAAAACAGTCTTTTGCAACTTGCCAGGTACATAAATTAAAAACATTATCTATATTAAAAGAACACGTAACCCAGACGCCATTACGTTTCATCCAAAACATATTTGTTTTTGCACACTGAATGTAATTTCTAGGAGACAGGGTTGGTTAACATGAAAAACGATGGTAAGGAGCAGAATTTACACTGGTGTTTGCATAAATGTATAAGAATACGAATAAAACTGTAGTTCAGCACTCCATGTGCGCAGCGTTTATTAAAATGTTTAGAAAAGAATAGCTTGACCACTTTGCAGGAAAGAAAGAAAAGAAAGTTTGACTCAAAGTGTAAAGTGGAGTGCCCTGGGCATCAGGTAGGGCTCAGAGATTAACCATTTATAATGGAGTTTACAGAGAAAAAGAGTAGAACATGAGAACATGAGGGAGCATTTGTGTGAGTGAAAGTGAAAGAGAAAAAGGAAAAAGAGAGAGTAAGAGGCAGAGTGAGAAACTGAGTGAAGGGGAAAGCTCCACAGAGATACTCTACATAGTTTAATCACAACTCTATCCACAGTAAATTTGTGCTTGCCTTGAGCTGATGAAGGTCACTGGACTGAATCCAGTAAATAACGATGCCAGAAGTTGGCTGAAGCCCCAAGCTTCATTTTGTTGGTGAGTAGTGTGTGTGAAGGCAGACATTTCTACACCAAGAGGATGTGTGTCTCTTTTGTTGGATCAATTCTTAAAAGATTTCATTCTTTCCTCCATGACTGAGACTGCAAATGCTTGTAGATTTGAAAAAGCTTGTTGGCTTGTAAATTCTATCATTCTAATTGGCAAGTGTTTTTGGAGTTTGTGATACAAGTTCTTTAATTTTAGGTACAGTTCAGTGGTATCCCATGTTAGTCTGACCCAAAATGACTGATGGACTTGTTTCTTTTGATGACCCCCCACAATGCAAGGTTACTAGTCCCGAGAAAGGATCATGAAGTTCAGGAAATAAATGTAATCTTTATTGTAGGAGGACTCTTGCCACTTGTAAAGACAATGGAGTGAGTCTGTCCTTTTCACTGCTACACTTAAATTGGATTTATGAGGTTTTCATGAAAGATGTCTTACCTTCTTGATGACTACCTTGTTTTACAGTGGCAGTTCCAACCTCTGAGTACTCTACTCTGTTTTCTGCTAGGAGATCACTGCCTTTCACTGCTGCCTGGCCTATCTGTGCCTCTGAGAAATATACTGTAGTTCATAAGATTCCCTATGGTGTATCTTTCTGCAGGTTTCTCACTGCCTGGAGGTGGATATGCTGTAGTCTCTCACACTGCTGTCTGAAATGAAAGGCTTAGATAAAACCTTGTATCTTGAAACAGTCATAAACAATGTGCAGCTCTCTTACTGCACATTGGACACCAAAGCATTTTTGAAAACATGCAGTGGGCATTCAATGAGTATTTTGAGCCTTGGTTAAGTTTGTAGTTCAAAAATTCACGGCCAACACCCACGGTTATGATATCTCACTAAAAAAGGGATCTCATCTTTCCACAGACATCTTGTGGGCTGGATGTGGAGAGTAATGCACCTAATTCTCTGTTTAGAGATCCCTGCACCTGACTGCTGCCTCCACTATCTACACCTTAAAGACAAGTGTTTTTAAGATTTACTCCCTCTGTTGCTTGGGTTTCAGTGGAATCTCCACTGACGTCTCTATTCTGTAGATGACTTGCCACTCGTCTCCTACTTTGTTGTCCTTTTTGTTGTTTTTGAATATTGTGGAGCTTAACCCTAAATTATAATTTCAAACATTTCAAATACAGGCATCTTGACCAATCACCACTGCAGACCTGTACACTGTGGAGTCCCTATAAAATACCAAAGCTATTCATGTTCTTTATCCCTTTACCCCTATTCCTTATCCATGATTCTTCCAGGATTCATGATAACTTGGATGGCTTTGAATCATGCAAGTCTGCCTGTATTGCCTCCATGTGAAAGTAATGGATCTGTCACATAAAGTACCACTTGGACTTTCTACTATTTGACACAGGTTCTAGTGCTCCCAGCAAAATCAGGTAATTGATCCAGGCAAGGTCATACAGGCAGGCACAATGACTAAAATGTTATGATATAGCATCATGCCACTCACTGAGGCACTGGGCAAGCCTTCGTCCCTGGCTCGGCTTGCAACTCAGAGAATACTCTCTCCAACTCTCTACCGCAGGAGATAAGGATAACAAGACACATTCCTTTTGGTAGGTTACCATGTATTACCAATGATTTGTGCAATATGCAGGTGTCTTTTCATTGTAGACATTTATCTGACACTTATCCAGAACGACTTAGTGTACAAGCACCAACAGCAGAGTAAGTGATATGGTGATATGAAGCAGAGACAGCGCCTCTTAATATCTTGGATAGAGAGTCTGGCTGGCTAACACTAGACAATCCTCTCTAACTCTAATCCAGGAAGACTTACAGTAACAGCAAACTGTAATGATAGGGAGAGAAAGGGAGTAAATGATAAAGGTAGACGTACCACCTCTGCCATTGTTGGTAGACAAAAGGATTCAAGTCTGGCTATTCCTCTAAGCTAGAGTTTTTTTCTTTTGGCAGGTTGGCCATTACTGGCTAAGGAGAATGGGAACCATTCATCCCAGGTTTCTTTGGAGAACAGCATCATGTGTAAGATGTGGTTATATGTTATAGGGGGCATCAAGACTTTGAATGGTAATTTGACTGCTGACGTAGGTACAGCAGTATTTCTTTACTTGCTTCTAGTTTTACACACTATTCACATTCAATTTCTGTGATACTGTATTCTTGTCATTTCTACTACAGCATTGTAATCTTCAAGAGCCAAATTCAGCTTCAGCAAAGAGTCTAATTAGTGTTAAGTTTGTAATAATGTGAAACTTTTGGTTTTTTTATCTCCTACATTCCACTTTGAATGCAATTTAGTTCTCTGATGTGTCACAGCAAGGGAATGGACTCCTGGATTCTTCATGTATTAGATTGGACTGTTGGGCTGCCATGATTTATTTAGCTGGATTATATATCAAAAATAAATATTTTTAAAGGTTTAGCTAAAGTTCTTATGATTGTAAGGCATAGTGCAAAGCACCATATTAATCTACCTGTGTTTTTGCTCATATACTACATGAGTTGTTAACAAAAGACAAAAGTGACCTAGCATCATGTTACAGAGCTCTTTATAAGAGAGATGAAGGTGGCTGATCAACAAAGGAGCAATGGAGCTGAGACCACATTCAAATGAACTGATTTTTAATAAGATGTCATTGCCACACATGAATCATGGGACTAGGCAGACTGCACCTCTTAAAATACTGCTTGTCCTCTGCCTCCTTTCTCCTCCTCGCCTCTCCTCCTCTCCTCACCTTGATGTATATTTGTGCTGAGTCCCTCCATCCCTGTTGCTCCTCTCTTTGTTTAAGTGAGTCTCTTTAGCTCAGGTACATGCTTCAGGGAACAGACAACAAGACAATCAGGATAAACTCTCAGGGATAGCTGGGGAAATCCAACCACTATTGTTAGTGTTTCTCTCTGTCTGCTCTCCCTCCCATCTCTGACCTCTCTTTCTGTTTTCCTCCTCTCACTGACTGTCAAATATTTTTGATACATATTTTCTACAGAAGGGGATGCTTAAAAGCTTAAAAGCCCGTAAGTTGACCGTTAACACTACCTCAAGTGAAAACACCAGTTTTGATTATATAACATAATAGCAAGCCGCCTTGATAGTGCTGACGGAGACCCAGGAAGTCCAAAATGGCAGAAGCTATCATAGCCTATTAGCTGTCATGTTTTATTAAACGCTCCTCTGTTGGGGCATAAAATGTTCTATAAAAGAAACATGGTTTGTACACCGTTATGAGACAAAAGTTGATGGTACAATCTTTTGAATAAACAGTGTAAACAAAATGTTCTGTTAGCGACGAAGCTATCAAGCTTGCTAACTTATGCTAGTTAATTCCTGAAAATTATTCACCGTTGCAATGTTTTTTAGTCGTTCTCCGTCGAGAAAAAGTAAAAAATGCTGTTGCCTGAACACCTATTGTTTAGACTTGGCCACTATCCAGTACAACCAGTTTTCTAATGGTTACTATTAAGCAGCTGCACTGGAGTAGTAGGGGTATTCAGTGCCTTGCTGAAGGGCACATTGGCAGTGCTTGCTGAAGGAGTGGCAAGTCTCATACCCATCTGCTTTATTTAGCCAGCCAGTTTGGGATAAGATTCAAATATCTAGGTCCAAATTGTTTCTCTAACCTCTGCTGCTGCCTAAATATCTTTCCTCAGAATCCCAGATGAGCACTCCTCATTGATTTATTTTTGAAGTGCTCTGTCTTCTTCTTAAATGGAATATCATCAGCCAAGCACAATGACAATGCACTCTCTCTCCCCCATGCTTTTTTCACTTCTCACTGTTGTTCATCCACTCTTGCTATCATCACCCAAGCACAATGATAATGCTCTGCAGGCATGCATGTATTTGCACAAAGGCCGACAATGAGGCAGATATGAACCAATGCGATATCACATCTCATTGGTTCGTTATACTTTTTACCTGAGCCAACATGTAACACTGTGACAGAGGACACCGGCTGAAACACATCAGCTAATTTAAAGCTTTCAATAGCTGGAAGCAACACACGCACTTTGTCGATCACAGTTTTGCCACTGTTTATGAGCTGTGTGTGTTGTTTTGTGGTTTCTCAGCCAGATGGAGGAGGGATCTGGGGCCAAACATCAGGGACTCTGGGAATCAGTGGGTGTGCATGTGTGTGTGTGTGTGTGTGTGTGTGTGTGTGTGCATGCATGTGTCTTTTTATGTGGGATCATCACCCCTGAGTGAGCTTCCTGAAGTAGAACCCCAGTTTTGAGCTCCACACACACACAAAAAAACACCCTCACAGTGGGTGTGCAGGGCAGTGATTGGGCCTCAGCTGCTTCTCGGCCAGTCCTACTGGGCAGAAGGAACAGGGCAGGATTCATCAACACTCTTCACTAACAAGCTCTGCATCTATCTGCTCCCATCTACTGATGAGTCACAACAGGGAAGAAAGCAACACAGAGAAAGAAAGAAAGACAGGTGCAGGAGGGAAGGAGGTAAAATGAGGAGAAACAGGGCAAGATAGCTGCCTCTTTCAACATGTTGAAATAAATTAAGAAGATAGGGAATTAAAAAATGCACAATAACAGAAAGAATATAAAAAGGAAAAGTGTACAGAAGGTGTTCTGACACCAGCAGCTGCTGGCAGCTTTTTTTCTTGCATGGTACTCAATGCATGAGTTGATGTCGTGAATCAATCAACACACCTTAAATGGTGATGACTGGATCTTCAAGTGCTTCAAAATGTATATGAATTTCAACCGGATTATGTGAACTGTGAATATTCTCTATCCTCACTTGGAAAAAAAAGTGGCGGGGTGGCGCTCCGGCAGAGCTACACCTATGAACGTAAGTAGTGTGACGATTCTGTTGACCAATCAAAGGGCTGCAGTGTTTCTAGCTCCACCTTTAAAGCTGCAGTTGGTAGGATTGAGAAAAGAGTGGACTTGGCTTGAAAATTTGAACGAGTACAACTTCCAGGTCCCTCCCTCTCTCACTCCGCAGCGCCCCAGCTCGTCTACAAACTCATTTACTACTGTCAGGACATAGTGACGGTTTTAGGAAATATGACAAAAAGTCATTTTTATACAAGTTACTGGGTCAGTGTGCTAGGTACCTCAACAGAGGGATAACAAAAAAAAGGGACGGTATGGAGTGGTTCTATTGGTACTATCCACAACTTTTGACAATGGAAACGTGAAAATAACCGTTCTAATGTGTAACGAACTGAACTGGACTGAACTGGACAGCTTGGTGGAAACACAGCTTAATGCTATGGAGAGAACTATATTCATATTGCAAAGCACACACGTTTTGCTTACAATGGGTCGTTTACTCACTTCAGAGGATGAGCCACCGGGACTGCATCTGCATTTTGCCTGGACTGGCCGTTTTCCAGTCCACCACCTAACAGTAGCTTATTTAAACCATATATTTATATTTATAGGCTACTGTATACAGTCTACAGTTGGTAAATGTATGTGTTCTAATCGAGGGGTAACAAGCTATTCTGTCTATTTAGAAAAACTGAAATTATACACAAATTCACAGAAAGTCCAGATGTCACTGTTTTCCACCAGCACTTAAACGTAGCATGCATTTGTGGATCTGTGTGGAGCTGGAGAGCGTGGAAAGAGTCTCAAAACTCCACATGCAAATGTAACCTGAACCTGAGCCATGCACACAGATTTAACAATCTGTAAATAAATACAAAAGGAATATCACAAATATCTTTAGACTTTGTATACGCAGGAAGCTTTTCGAAAGCAAAAATGATAAGATCTGTGAAGTTGAAGTAAAAAATCTGTATGTAAAATATTATTATTCAGGTTGTGATGTGTGCATTTGTAAAACTGTTTTACATGAGTTCAAATTGCTTGCTATTTGTACAAACACGCATTTGTAAGAACCCAAAATTACGCACAAATCGTTCTATACATTGTTCATTTGTAGATCATGTAATACACATTTGTGACCATTTTGAGTTTAATTTCTCTCCATATAATGCTAGCTAGTTTAGCTAACATTACATACCAGGAAGCTGACTTTAAACAGTGGCTGCTGTGCCGTTACCGGTAACGTTACTTTATTTGCTCAGGCTGCAGGTGATCAAACTCTCCTTCGTTGTTTGAATTTATTTTAGGAACAACAGCCATTATTATTATTTGGTGAGATGGTAAGTTGCCAAAAGACACACAAACACATAGATGACACATGCCAGTTTGTAGAAGCCCTGGTTGGGCTACAAATGAGCACTGGGACAAAATACAAAATACATAAAATGAATAAAACTAAGAAATACAGCTAAGTAAATAAATGATAAGACAACACAATAGCTTACCTGGCAATGCTCCAGTCAGGTTCAATCCTCAGAACAGTGGGATCTTCCGAGTAGTTAAATTTGACCTCTGGGTTTCTGAGCTCAGCGTCATCGATGTCCACCAAGACTGATGCACTGCCTGGTGCTAATCCAGCTGGTGTAACACACACTATCTCACGGGCGTTCCTCCTGGATGGACAAACAAAAGAAAAGTTGGAGGAAGGTGATCCCATACCCAACATGGATCCCAGCTAATTGTAGAGTGTGCCCAAAAGTCATGTCAATTCAGATAAATGCTTAATTTCCACAATGCGCTATGGCACACTGTAAAGCTGAAATCCAAACTACAATATAAGAAACTGTTGTGAACTGATATTTAAAAGATATTGAGGTTCTGCTTTGTCACAGGAATTTCTAATAAATAGAGAGATCTAGGATACAGATACATACAAGATTGCAGAGAGAATAAAATTGAAGAAACAATTCACACTTCAACAGAGAGAACAACAGAAGGAGGCCCTCAACAATATCCCGCAAAGACGCTGTCTAGCAGTGTCAGATCACTCTAAAAACGGAATTATAATAATACATTCCTTAAATACTGAGGTCCAAGCTGAAGCGTTGACATATTTAATGACTTGCCCATTGTGCTTGTAATTACCGCTGTCCAGCCTGGGAAGTCAATTTGTCTCATTCTCTTCATATTGTAACCCGCTAATTTGATTAGATAATTCCACTTGTGACCAATGCACTTCAGTCCAGTAAGCCAGTCAAGTTGTGCAAGATGACCACTCTCCTGGTCTGCTGGATCACAGGAATCACAATTGGCTAATCACAGTTGCAGCTTTTGATTACAGCAGTGTGAGCCATTAGCAATAATGTATATAGTGTGTGCATTGTCTGTGGCTCCATTTACACCTGTTATTAACATGTGATCTGTATTTGGATACACTGGATAATGACATCTGATCTATGGGCCTACACCAGGTATTAATCACTTCATCACATTTCTGCCTGCATTGTGATTAGATCGCAATATGCAATTAGTTAGGCTGGGCTGGCAGACTTAAAACACGACACGTCCCAGGTAGAGGGAAGAAATGTAATGGATGGGCATCATTCATTTTTAAATTCCTTTTGCTGTGCATGCTTAAGCTAGCAGGCAGAGGCGGAGTTAAGTGACCTTTCAACTTGCTGGGCAGATTTTTTTGAATGTGGAATGTGGTCATGCTGTAAGGATTGCATTTACAGCTGGCTGAGATCTGATAACAATGCGAGCCAGACCACGTCTGGACGTGGCCTGGCTGATCTGACTACATCCTGATCACAATGCATTTACACATTTCATTAACATGCATTTGTCCTTATTCAAATAAGACATCCAGATTCAGATCACATTTTGTAAATGCGACCTATATGTTAGGCTGTGCTGGATATACATCCAGTGTCAAATCTTAAAAATCATCAAAAGCATCAAACAATAAAGAACTGCTATGCAGCGAAAAGTAAAATTGTAAAGTGGAATTATTTCTCTTGTAGTCAGAAAAAGATTTAAGTTGTTAAGATGACATTTTTGTAGTATATTGTATGTACACATTTGCATAGGATGTGAAATAGCAACAACAACAACAACAACACTGTATATTATGACTGGTGTTACATCTCCTCTACAGTGTTTCTTGTATATAAAATGTGATGCGTTCAGTGTCAGGAGGAAGAGTAGTGAAGTCATGCTTAATGAAGTTTATACCTGCTATGATTGGTGCAATGACAGGGATGACAAGGATCAAGGCCACCAGTCACAAACATTGGTGGAGGGATGGAAATAATTTGTGCGTGTGTGTATATATATATATATATATATATATATATATATATATGTGTGTGTGTGTGTGTGTGTGTGTGTGTGTGTCCATGCTTGCATGTCCCATGGGCAAAATAACATTTTCAATTGCAGTCTTGAGTGCAGTCCCCAGTAGCTACATTATCTAATATGTATTTAGCACAGTTGAGTGGTGGCTGCTTTTCTGGGCCATGACTTCACAGAAGCAATGTATGTGTGTGTGTGTGTGTGTGTGTGTGTGTGTGTGTGTGTGTGTGTGTGTGTACACTTTAATGTAGTGTTGCATATTTTATTGTGCCTCTGTATACCATGACAGTCACAGAGAGGGAGAGATTGTGAAAGAGGGAAAAAGGAGGGAGAAATAATCTACAATATCCACTCTCCCAAGCCCCTTGGCCTGTAACCATAGCAACCTCATTCACAAAGAACACATAACCCAGCAACCTTCACAAGATGCCACAAACACAGCCACGCAGTTAGGGTGTGACAGATAAAGACAGAGTTGAGGTGAGCGAACAGTTGTGGTGAAGTGGAATCTGTTGGATTACTGTGAGGAGGCTGCAGCACAAAAATGACTGCTGTGACATCAAAGCTAGCATACAGTTGCTTCAACAGAGATTAGCTATGAGAGGCTAATCCATGAATTTGACATGCAAGCAACTGTGGTGATAGTTTAGATTTTTTCATGCACTAGATTAGGGAAAGCCTGCGTGAGCAAACAAAGAGATGCTGTGTGTCTGCAAGCAACAAGCATGCACACACACTTAAACACAAACATTCATAATCCCACACACACACAAAAAACATCCTGACACACCGATTACATGTTTAAATGTGCGTGTAATATCTTTATGATAATGATATAATATGATAATTTTTTGCAATACACACAAATAAATCTTTAAACAGAGCACGTCTATTTATGCACATATTTTCTTTATCTTTACTTATTCGTTTCCTGTATTAATCTACAGTACCTTCAGTCATAATTATGAATTTGTTTTATTATACTCTTTTTTGTCTTATTCTTATCTAAATCCCATTCTCCTCTGCTGTAATGGTCCTATTTCCCCACAGGGATAACAAAAATTGTATTTAGACTGAAAACATTTTTTTCCTTACTTTTTGAAGTGACATGGCTGCGGTCCAATGCTGACAGACACGTAGCTGCCTGCGTTGAGGTAGCTTCCCTCAATTGTGACCCAGGTGCCACCAGAAATAGGA
This sequence comes from Oplegnathus fasciatus, assembly GCA_003416845.1. Classification (NCBI taxonomy): domain Eukaryota; kingdom Metazoa; phylum Chordata; class Actinopteri; order Centrarchiformes; family Oplegnathidae; genus Oplegnathus; species Oplegnathus fasciatus. The sequence continues at coordinate 611,464 of NTHP01000315.1, read as the reverse complement.
CCCTGAGATGGCTGAATACGGGTGAAGTATGGAGTCTGGAGAAAAGAGAATAACAGATATAAACAGAGGCATCATTCTCATAAATCTAATAAGAAATATCAAGTAGACATCAAGGAAAACAGCATCTAAATAGTCTAAAAACCACCTATATATTATCGCTCTGTAATTTCAATACACTCCTTGGACCACTGTAATTTTGAATATGACAGAAAGCAGAGATAGATGCCTCATATAAATTCAACCATATGGTACACAATGGAGATTTAGGCAAAATTCATACATGAGATGAAATAAAAACAAATCTGTAATATAAATAACAAGTTACTTTAATAGTTAATATTGGCAATGCCACTAAGGCAATACAAACAACATTTTAAAGGTTTGAAAACAAAGTACTGACTGAAAGCTAAAAAAATTACAGGAACCCAAGTTCAAGGAAAATTCAAGGAAAATTGCAGAACACACAGTAGTAATAGAAATTAGCTCTTTAGAGCTATGTTTCTTCATCAACCCATTCTCAAATTGATCAAAGCAGTGTCTTTTTTGAGTCATCATGGTCCATATAGAACAACTTATCGAACCAAAGACCCCTTGTATGGTTCTTACCACAAAGGTGAATGGCCTGGGCGACAGGGCTCTGTAGTCGTTGACGCAGTCTCTCACACACACCTCAACCTGAGCTTCTTGGACCCTGTAGGTGGTAGCGTCGTTCAGAAGACACACTATTCTGTGGGTGGAAAGTTGGAAGGATTAATGGAGAAAAGGAGAGAGCAAGAGGTTATTTTGTTCTAGTCATTTTTTTTACATTTTTATCTTTATTTTGTTAATTCTATCTTTTTATTATCTTCAGTAACAGTTGCACACTGGAGTTGTCAGTAGGGAATACTTAAAAGACATCCAAAGTTTGAACACCACAAAATCTTATCAAATGCTGCTTCAAATTGATGCTTACTTATTCAACATACCTCACATTCATAGTATGTGTTAATTAAGATGTTTGCAAAATTACAAAATAATACAATGATATCAGTAGCAAAAGCAAAGACATAAATTAAGCACAAACACATCCACATGCAACCATTTGTGGTCGTGATTAAGAAAATTGTAGGGTAATGCAGTTTTCACTTGCAGTCCCTGTACTATGTGCTTTAGACTCAACAAGAGGGAATGAACAGTCAATCACATGAAGGCTTTGTATGCATTGTACACTGCACCAAAATATCTGACGCAATAGATTTGAATCTGTTATGAGGGTGCGACAGAAAGAATAAAGACAGTTAGAAGCTGGGTAGGAAGGAGGGGGAGAATGCAGGGTGTCAAGAGTAATGTGTAAAATAACTGACATGTGTGTAATATTTGAATAGAGATGCCCTCTGTCTCAACATGCATCATTTCCCAACTAACTGCACTACAGAGGGATGTTTGATCTGCGTGAACTCAATTCCTCAGCCATGTAGGACCCTGCGGAGGACTAAATGTCAGGATGGAGGGATGAGAAAAATAAAGGAAAGAGCATATGTAGGGAGTAATGGAGGGGAACAACAGATGGAATTTACAGACACAAAAAAAACCCTGATGTCACTATCTTTCAGCTGTTGAATGAGGCTGCATGGGCACCTACACTAAAACGAAACCTCTTCTGTTGACATTTTTTCTGTCGTTTGATTGGTCAGGATGAGAGAGGTACTGATTGCTGCTTCCTTTGCTGTGTGTGTCCTCAGATCTGTGAGTGTGTGTGTTTGTAAAAAGAGAGACAATTGCTGCCTGTGTGTGTCTGCAAATGTATTCATCTGTGTTCCTGTGAGCATACTCACTAACAGTCACAGTTTGCGAATGTCTTTCTGCGCATGTGGGTGTGTGTTTGAGTATTGATGTGTGTGCTTGTATGCGTATGAGTGTGTCCTTTGTTCCTTAACTTACCTCTCTGCACTCACATACTCCTCCTCAATAGGCACACAAGGTACCTTGCCCAACCTGACGCCCATCTGGATGTCTCTGAACTGCAGACCAAGGTTCTCTCCCAGAATGGTCACCCTGGTTCCCCCTTGGCGAGGCCCCGTCTCAGGGAACAACTGGACCAACAAGACAACAGGAGATGAAGGTCAGAATGGATGGAGGAGGAGAGAACGAAAGTGTACAAAAAAGAGACAAAAGAACAGAGATAAAGAAAAAAGGTAAAGGTAAAGATGAAGGGAAAAGAGACAAAACAAAGACAATAAAGAATGAATATTTTTTGCCTCTCTGACCACTGCATTAAGACGTATTCACACATGCATAAACACACACACACACTCACATTAAGAACACAAAATGTATCCACAGTTTCATATGCTGTCCCCATTGAATTACTTTAAAGTCAGAAAATGATCCCCAGATATGACATAGCACGGACACCCCCACACAAACACACACAGGTATACACATGCATAAAAACACTCCAAAGAGAAATCAACCCACACAAACATACACACACACCATACAGAATTGCCCATATCAGGTGATTCAAGTTTTAATGAAGAAAAATCACCCTCTTGGCTTTGAAAAACAATGAAAATGAGATAAAAAAGAGGGCGAAAAAACAACTTGCACTGACATACAGAACCAAACCGGCATCATCTCGGGGGTTTAATTGAAACTTATTACGCCGGCTTGGCTTTGTTGGTAGGACTGTGGTGCAGTAATGCTCAGTCGCGCCGCCAAATCATAATGTGATTTATCTAGCCAGATTATGGTGTGTTAACAGGGACAGGTGTGGTGTGACAAAACAAATATGGTGACTGATGGATGGTGGCTGTCACAAACACGCACACATACACTACAGCATTTACATGCACATATAAGCCTAATCCCTAACGAGCATCACAAGGTAATTATGTATAATCTGTCCACTGCCCTGTTCTTCTGCAGTGCTTGGCTGAGCAGAGAGCGCAAAGTGAAAATGCAAACTCAGGCTTCAACAATATGGAGGCATAAGGCTATTATTATACCAGAGACAGTACCAAACAATAGACCTTGACAAACGGTGATTTCAACAGTGTGGACTAGTTTGAGGAATGAACGATTTGTCTTGCAAGACACATGAGATTTAACTTTAAACTTTTATGCAGAGAAAGTCAGCTGAGATCCAAACCCTTTTCTGCACCCTGCTTCAGAACCAAAGGCTACACTGTTGGCTAATGAGCAGCACCACTGGAGCAGCTGGATATTAAATGCCTTGCTCAAGGGCACCTCATATGTAGTCACTGATAAAGGGAAGAACAATACTCATTAACTTTTCTCCACAAAAAGGCAACCAGATGGTCTGGCAGTTTGGATATGCAACCTTTAGTCTACTGCATTGCCAAACATATGGAGTATAATTTTACCCAAAAATAAAATTAAAAGGAAAAATGGAGAAAATTGGAATGGAAAAGTACAAAATGCAAAAATTATTCTAAATATAAAAGATAAACTGAAAATGACAATGGGAAATGATAAAGGAAAATGTGTAATAAAAATTAAAAGAGAAAATAATAAAAATTGAAAAGCTTAAATACAAATGTAAGAATTAAAAGCTTTGCTCGAAGGCCAGTAGTAACAAACTCAGTAAATCAGTAAATCATAAAAAAGATTAAAAAAGTTAAAGCCTCTATGAGTAGAATTTGGATATTTCTGACTTTGGCAACTCCCATTGGTAGTATCAGAAGAGGTTTTAGCCAGGATTGTCTCATATTTCTACAAACCAAAACTTATGCCATCAGAATAATTTCATGTAAAAATACACATATGGATACTTAAAGCTTGGGTAGCCCATGTCTTTTAGAAACATTTTTTGTTATATTTGTTGAAATTCTCTTTACATACAGACAGCAATCAATAAATCAAATGCTCTGACAAATAAAAAAAAAAATCTGATGACTGTGGCTGTAGGACTGTAATAAGCCTGGCTACCTACACACCTGCCCACCTGCGCGCACTCTGACCCTGCACTCATTGCGCACGCCCGGAGTCTTCCACACGGCTGGGCAGCTAAAGCTAGCAAACTACTCACACAAAAATGGCAGAGAAAGAAAAGAAAGACAGAAGCAGAAAAGGCTACGACCAAAAAGAGGTTGGATAGAGCAAGAGGTCAAACAGGAGTCAATATCGGCATGGATTTTCAACAACAGCGAGAACTGAGGGAGATGAAGGGCTGAAAAGTGACACTGTGAGTACTAACAACAGCCATGTTGGTTGTTTATGTTCATTATGATGACGTCAGGTGTTTTCAAACATGTGAATGAGACAAGAGGTAGAAAGCGATGCGCTCCTCCCCCCAACGCTCTCTTGTGGACTCGTCCTCCAGCAGTAGTCAGGCAGTGTGCGTTTGTGTGTTTTGAGGGGAGTGGCTCTGAGGGGAGACTTGAAGGGGGGGAGGCAGTTGGATACTTTCAAAATCTAGCTTACTCTTGCTGGTTTCTCCAACACTTCCTACCCTAGCTTTAATCTTTTCAAATTCAATAAATCAAGTACCAAATCGTTCTTTTAAATTAACTGAGCTCTTATCTTGCCAGCAAGCTATGAAATAATAGTATGACAGACTGCCAGACAAATCACATTTTGGAAGTTCTTGCATGTTAGGAGCAAAAACACAATACCTTTGGCAGCCTCATGCTACTACAGACATTACTATGCATACACAAAGGCAGAAATTTACCAAAAGCCATCCAGTTCTAAGCAGCCAATATCAGTATTGTTTTTAAGAGTGTGAACTGTAATCTAATGTCTGAATATATGAAGTGTTGGGGTTTGAAAACCGCTTTAGAAAATAATCTATAACAAAAAACATAGTAACTGGAGACCAAGAGGGAGACAGAGGGGCAGCATTCTGGCCGGGGATAATGCTGCCTTCTATTTGGGAACAGACTCACATTGGAACCTCAGGCGTCAGTAGAGCCTCAGTACTTTGGTTCCACAAACACAATAGCTGGTAAACACTGACCAGAGTGAGTAGCCATCAAGCTCTAGGGTACGATACGGACAACAGATGTCAGGGTGTGGAAATGGGGCTCAGATGGTTTTGGAAGAACTAAGCTATGATACCACAAAACACAATATCAGCTAACCACCAAGCCCTGGGATGTAAACACTGGGAGAGCCACAGACAGACAGGCAACAGAGAAAGAGAAAGAAGAGCGCTGTTAAAGGGGATTACCACCGTTATCTGAGGGGGGTATTGACAAGGGACCAATGAAGACTATGGCAACATATACCATAAACACAAAAAAACTCATGGATTCCCTTGCAGGTATAGCAGCAGCTTAAAATGCACATTACCATATTGGCCAGCTTACAATCCTGCATGATAAGATGTTTCCCCAGTATTTACATGGAGGTCTGTAGAAATAAAGCCAGTCACAGCAGTGGCTGATTTAGCTTGTGCACCAATTCTAAACGACTTGTACCAAAAACAGTACAGCTGTGGTTCATTGAGGCCAGGTAACGACACAGAAACTAGAAAATACCTCCTCCTTAGTTATCAATAGACCACACAAATGTAATTAGGTATCTGGGGGTGTATTCATGTACTGTATAAATGTGGGTCTGTACTTTCACATGTATTTCTGTAACTTCATTAGTATGGCATTGGCATTGACAGAGTTTGACGATACAATACCACATATAATACCATACAAAAAAATAGGGTTTCCTGGTCCCGTATAATATTTTAGATGAAAGTTATACTAGCTGTAAAATGCAGTTGACATTAATAGAATGGTGATACCACATTCACTGAATCTGTTAACCAAGTAAACTAGCCTTGGTGCTTGGGGTGGCTCTATGACCATCTGTCACTCCTCATCCATATTTGTGAGAAGGTTGTGGTAGCTGGCATATTGTGTGCAAACTGCCATCTCATGCATTCAGCAATAGTATCATGATGGACCTAAAAGTTGAACAGGATATCTCAATATCCCTCAAAACCTTTGAGTGGGAGAAACATTAAGAAGAAAATGAAAGTGCTGGGTGCAACCTGGCAAAGCAACTGTAAGTAGGGCTTGACCTACACAAACCAAACGCAAATGCCTTATATACTTCATAGAACAAGGAGACTTGAGAGAGCAATGACATTCCCTCTAATAAACCACATTATGATCTCTAGTTATGTATCTGAAACATGATCATAGCTACTATGCCCATAAAGAATATAATGGTTGTGTAGCATTATATAATATCTGTGATATCTGAGAGTGGATTTCCATTGGAACCTCAGAAACCCCTGGAAGTATAAAATTATGGCACCACATAACAAGATAAACAGTGCTCACTGAGCCTGTGGGCATGCAGGCAGACACCACAGTGTGGAAATGGGACCTCAAGCAGCTTTGGATTCATGTTGCAGTGATTCGACACAACCCTACCACATTCAGGCACATAACCACCACCTCTAGGGAATGTAAAGTACAGACGCCCTGGAGCTGAAAATGGACCTAAGGGGGTTTTGGAAGGATACTGATCTGATACAACACAACCACATTCAAGCACTAATTAACAAGACTTTGGACATAACTGCAAAAGGATAACAGATATAATTGTTCCTCATGAGCAGCCAAACGGATCTACGATTCAACTGACGCAAGGACCACAAATGCTTGTGGACGCATACTAGTATAACACAATCTCTGCCAGCTACTAGCCACTAACCACCAAACCAGGATTTGATTTTTCTCTAACCAATCACTAATGACTACGTATACGCATACGTATCCAGCTGCTCTGACCTCATTTTCAGTCAACATTAAGGCTACATTAGCCAGTACTACAGTTAACCACACAGTTAGCATAAGTTAAGCAATTGTGCAGAGAACCACAGTTGAAATTGAGAATGCATGTGGTCTATGCAAAGATGGATGATGAAAAAGAGTTCCTTCCACCATGTCCACTGTTTTCCAATTTTAAGACACGTCATAGCTAGGGAAGAAGTTTGGCTTTATAATAACGTTGTAGTCTATGGGGGCCCACGCCTTTGGAAGTGCAATAAATTCAATTCATATTTTTATCTTGGCATAATTTTAATAATTTTTCTTCTTGTGATTGGCCACTTCTTTTGAATACCACTGACCAGGAATCCACTGGAGGTAAAGTACTGTGGCGTCGCTACTGTGGTGGTGTGGCCTTTATATTGCAGTCCTAACCACATACTGTAGTAGCCACCTCAAATCATCAATATTATAGCAGTGGTTTCCTAGTAGTCTGTCATCCAGCCTGTGCACATATTGTGTGTGTTCTGTAAGATGGTAATCTTGCTGTGGTTTGAGCGGTAACTAATACGAGCCATGGAAGGCCAGCAGCTGCCAAAAACTGGGAAAGTTGTTTATGTGGTCAGAAAATAGTTTGGGAATTCTGCTAAGACACTCTAAGCAAAAGGGGAGTATGGGAAATTCAATTTGCATAAGGCCTTTTTTTTTCTTTCTTGGGAATACTGCCTCAAACAAATAACCCATAAATGTAGTTATGTTCAAATACTTAAAAACCCTGGGAATACTGAATTGGGAATAGAAAAAGTGGATTTTAGGTGTTTGGAGAATGTATGGTAGGATAATACATTTTATTACACTATACATATTATTATACATAATCCCATTATAATGTAATAGGATTCTTGTTTTTGATAGCATCAACTCAGGCTATTTTAATTTGTTGAGAGATTTGGTTGTTGCCCATTTGGGGTTACTGCCAGCAATACCTATGTGATTGACCAGAACACCTACTGCATACAGGGGAGTCAGTATGTATCAGGGCAGTGTGTAGTAAAAAGGCATAGTCAATGTTACCACAGAGAGTAATAAACCTGGCTTATCATAAATGACTAAATTGACTAAAACCAAACCCTAACCCTCCAGTTAATGAAGTAGCTTAACCTTTGATTATCTTACATGCAGTTGGTGCAATTTATGCTTTGTTCACATCCATTGTTCACATCCATTTTCATGGAGAAATGTATGTACAGTTATGTACCTATTGAAAAAATAACTGATATACTTTTTCCTGTAATAGCTTTAATTACCCTGTCCAAGTCACTGTCATACTGACTATTAAGCGAATAGTACATGTATTGGTGCTCATAAAGGCTGATCTACTTGATAAATAAAACTCTGCTGGAAGATAATATGGACTTAATAGGGCAAAATTTTTCCATGAATCATGAAACATCTGCTATTGATATCAAGATGTCTTTCACTTTTTGCCATTTCTTCCTGCCCTTGTGTACACACAAAAACACACACCCAGACGAATCATACCAGAGGAACTGCAGAAAATTCCTCCTCCATCTGCCTTTTCTGTATGCCTTCTCCACCACCACATTACTATTTATTCATATTTTAGTCATTATCATCCTCTCACACATCAGACATTTATTTCTATTACTAGCCATATTTCTATTATTAGTCGTATTACAATTTTTAGTCATATTTCTATTATTAGACATTCTTCCATTGTTATTAATGTTATTATGATAATAGCTGTTATTGCTATTATTAGTTATATTTCTATTGTTATTATAGTTGTTGCTGCATTCCTGTCTGTCTGTCTGTCTGTCTGTTTCTCTCTTCTCTCTCTCTCCCCTCTCTGTCTCTCTCTCTCTCTCAACCCAACCGGTCAAGGCAGATGGCCGCCCACCTAGAGCCCGGCTCTGCTCGAGGTTTCTGCCTCTTAAAAGGAAGTTTTTCCTTGCCACTGTCGCCAAGTGCTTGCTCATGTTGGGAATTGTTGGGTCTCTGTAAATAACATTATTAAGAGTACGGTCTAGACCTGCTCTATATGTAAAGTGTCATGAGATGACTTTTGTTGTGATTTGGCGCTATATGAATAAAACTGAATTGAAATGAATTGAATTGAATTTAGTTAACTCTCTTTTTGAAGGCTTTAACATTAAATTAGTGTATAACATTATTACCAGTGGCATTATCAGTTCTGTAGGGTCCAGAGTCAGGAACTCAGAATCACACATGATCCAGCAGTATGGTATGAGCCAATTAAAATTATGATTAGACTTATGTCAAGAGAAAAAAAAAAAACTTCACAAGATTTGTATGAAAAGTCTACTTTCTCATGATATCTAGCTAATAAGTGTAAAATAGACAACTGAAGGAAAGAAAAAATGTATGTGCTGAGTAATTTGATCGAGAACTGAGGCTTTAATGACTTTTATGAGTTATTGCTCTTAAAAAAATGAGAATAGATAAGACATGATAAGTGGGAATATCCTTAAGTGACACACATCAAGATCATCATCTGATTCATTAAATGTTCATTTGAGCTGGAATCAAGCATGAACATGTCATCCTATTCACAGATTGCGTACCTGCTATGGAGGAAATTGAATCAGGTTTTTGATTCTGATTCTGATTTTTATAACAGCTGAGGACTGAGAAAGGCTGTCTCTCTTACTTGTTTGACTAATACTTACTTAAAGTCAAGATAGAAAGAAAGGCAGGAAAAAGATCCACGAAAGAAATAAAGAAAACAGACAAAAATGAATCTAAAATATTTCTGACCAGTGCTGGATTTTGACCCTTACAGCCTTCCAAATACATCAATACACAGACAGACAATGACATACAAAAATGAACATACCTAAAAGAAAGTTCGAAAGAAGAATCAAAACCAAACAAACCTCTACATGCCTCTGTCTCTAGAGCACCAGTTTGATGTAACAGTGAGTAATAGTACCATTTCTGTGCCAAGGGCAGGCACAAGGTCCCAACATGTGTGTGTTTTAATAGAAACACATTAAAATAGAGCAGCTTTCATTCTCGGTTCAGGACACGTAGGGCTTTCGTGACCACAGGGGCTTCAACAAAGAGAGCTGACGCAATGGCCTATCAAGGTTTACCAGCCTTGCATCTCCGCAGGTGACTTTACACTCTTCACAAGTTGACGAAATTATGATGTGGCACTCAAAGAAGCCGCACTGCTTTTCTTTGCAGGTGATTTAGAACTGTAACATTGGAGGGATTTATGATTAGAAGAGTTTCTTTTAGTTGTTGCCGACTGTGGATGTTGGATGTTTTTTTCCTTCCTACCGATGCTGATGCCTCTGTCGAGTAACGCTGTCTCCAATTACCAACTTAATTTTGTGTGTAATTTTCAATAGTCACTTACATTTCAAAATGTCTCAGACATTACATTTTGCAGAACTCATTAAAATTCGAAACAAATACCAAGCCATAGCAGAGAATTGAAATAGCAGAACAGAATGCTAAATGTTTTTTACCTAGAGCCCAAAATGAACAGTGAGAAAATAAAGTTGCTTCAGTTTGGTTTTCAACATCATGATAAAAGTCAAAATTTGGCTACAGCTGAAGGTTTGGTAAGAGTGAGTGTAGCATCAAGGTTTGCATGTGTAATATGTACAAATAACAAAGCTGTTCAGCATGCTATATATACAGTACCCCAAGATGTTGAATATTTTTCCCAGAGAGGGTTCTGGTCATTTTTATTTATATCAGCAGTTCATGGAGAAAATATTTATTAGTTGTGCCCCAGCATGTCCTATTTATAGAACATTTATATTTATCGGTCCTATTAAATGGTTCATGGCTATTTATAGCAATTTATATTTGTATTAGTAAAAAGGTTTTAACAAAGTATTATTAAAGTAAACTATGTCCTTTGATAATTAAAAGACTAGCATAAAACCAAGAGTTAAACAATTTAACAGCAAATGAAATATAACAAAGAAAACAGGAGACTTTTTAAAGGCGGCACAATCTGTGATATATCAATTAAGGACATTAAGGACAGGCCCACCAAAAATTCAAAACACAGGACTAGAACCTGCTATCACTCCAAAACTGATTGGTAGTTTGGACTTGAACACCAGACTAAACTAAAGCAGTTTAAGGAAGGTTTTTTTGATGGTGTTATTTAGTAGTAGTAAAACAGGCCCCAATTCAAATATATATGTGATGTGTGTGTGATGTGTATTTTTAGTTTATATAGTCAAAAAACTACTGATTATAATGTTTCAGTTGGAAACACACTCACATCAGGTGTATGTGGCCAATAGCACATTCAAAAGTTTAACTTTTTTGTTCTTTTTCTGAAAAAAAGCCATAGAAACGGATATCACAGTAATATATGGCATTCATACTCTCTCTCATGCACATACACCAGAAAATTCTTTAAGACTCCATAAACACAGAAATGACACAATATTCCACACACAACAACAAAGTGACAATTGTCAAGTTTCACCTACACAAGGAATACACATATGCCTAAAAGCATCCTCTCAAATACACACTCTCAGTACATCTCTCAGCCTGTTCAATATATGGTGGGTGGTGTCATCTTCTACGTATGTAGCCATACCAAGAAACACACACACACACACACACACACACACACACACACACTTACCTTAGTGATCTTTGGGTGGGTGCAGCGGCTGTTTCCAGAGGTGGCGTGCATCCACCTTCCGCCTTCAGCCAGCTGCAGCGGGAGGTGGGAATTTCCTCCACCGGTACACTCCTGCCTGAGGGAGCACTTCTTCTCCTGGATGCACCAACCACATTCAAACCTGGGGTCAGCCTTCAGGCACATACCACAGCTATCCCGCAACGCTCTGCACTTGTACAGGTGGGCTGGCCGGGAGACAGAGACAGACGGAGAGAGACAGAGTCAGAATTGATATAATTGGAGTTGTAATGATGTTAGAAGATTAACACGCTAGCTAACCAGCTTACTAAAACAGTGTGTAAGATAATTTAAATTTACAACCTTACCTTGTGCTCTTTGAGGTTAACAAAACATTTATATGCTGCTGCATTTAAGTTCTTTATTGTCATATGCACAACAACTACAGTGAAGCAGTCATTCTGGAATTCTTAGTTGTCAGGCTCACTCCAACAATGCTCAGACAATATGTATAAAAGCAAATCACTCAAGTAAAAATGAGGATCTAAGATATAGGACATAAAATAATGCAGGCGTTAAAATAAAATGAAATATAGAAATAAAATAAAAAATAATACTGTGGTAAGCAGGTGTACAGTAATGATGAATGAATAAATTATAATTTAAACAGGTTGTGCAGCAATGTAGGATGTATATGCGTAATGAGAACTGGTTGTGGACAGTTAAGAACAGGATGTGGACAGGTAGTGCACATAAATATATATACTGTGATGGTTAGAATTGAGGAGGAGCTCGATACATGTAATGGCACAACAGGAGCCTTGTCCCACTTCTGGCCTTTTCCTGCCACATTAGCATTCGCTCGACCATGTTTTTTTGTATGTATGCAAGTTTAATTAGTATGTCCGAAAAGCTGAGACACAATGTTGGGGTTTTCTGCCCACATTCAAAGATAAATTGATATCTGCTACTCCACTTATTCAATTTGTTAGCACCCAAAAAACTACTTGATATTAATTTTACCTTGTTTAGCATAAAATGAGCTCGTATACTCTAGAGGTGCTGGTAGGCACCTGTTTTTTACTTTTGGACTGAGCCAGGCTGGCTGTTTCTTCCTGTTTCCAGTCTTTATGCTAAGCTAACTGGCTGATGGATGTAGCTTCATATTTAGCATACAGACATGACATAGATCTCCTCATTTTACTCTCAGGAAGCATAAGCGCATTTCCCAAAATGTTGAACAATTGCAAGTACCGCTGTACATACTTATTCATCTTAATTCACAGAAAATCTGTATGATGTTTCAACTTTTGAGAGAAAAGTATTTTTCTTCTATTTTCTACAGCAGGCTGGAGTACATCAATAATTTTAATTGTATAAATAGCAATTAATTTGGTATGATTTAAATGCATGAACTATAGTTGTGGTATTTTGAAAACCTTTGCTTTTGTATACTTAGAAATATATACAAAAATATTATTTTTGATGAACAGAAAGTTCTGTAAGTTGTTAGAAAGCAACGGTGGCAAGAAAAAAGTCAAAAAAGTAATCAGGAATTTATATGTCTGTTAGCCTGAGAGAGAGAGCAGAGGAACAGCATAAATTAATGTTAATCACCCGCATAACACCTAAAACCTCCAGTAGGTGATTATTACCACTTCGAAGCTGTGACGATGAGAAAATAACTGTTTCCACAGATAGTTGAGGAAAAAAAATGAACAAGCGACCTACAGGGATATTACAGAAATTAATTCAACAGGTAATGTCTTCTAACGCCAATAGGGAATTGATAATTTGTTGTGTAAAAAACCATTCCCTCAACTCTGCAGAGTGGAAAAAGTCATTAAAAGTAAAAAATGAATAAATAAGTAGTTAAATAAATAATTAAAACCTCAAACACCTGAGAAGAGAGAGGAGAGGGAGATGAAAGGAAGCAGGGAAGAGGGGGAGGATACATTTTAGCTGCGCTTGTTAACAAAACAGCAACAAGAATTGTTATGAATTTAAAGATGGTAAGGCCCCTCGAGGACAACAGAATCAGAGAAACAGATCCAGAGAGAGTGAGAGAGGTTTAAAGAAAATAAGAGAGAGAGATGAAAAGAGACCCTAAACAACGGAGAATTTATTGTATGTGAGTAGAGTAACAAGCAAAGACAAATAGAGGAGATACAGTTACATGCAAACGACAGAAAAAAGTACCAGTAAATGGATATGTTTTTCTGACTTTTGTTTTGTTACCATTTGTCATTGGTTAATCTCTATCATAATTATCTCAGTTGATACTACAATGCCAAAATCTTGGCAGGTTTGTTTGCTGTCACACCAGTTAAACAGATTTGAAATGTACTCAAGTGGAAAAACAGAGAGGAAAAAAAAAAGCAACAGTGCATGGAAGAATCTCCTTCCTCCTCCTCCTCGGCAGACAGACGGTGGCCGGACTTCAAAGCGAGCCTCTTTCACATCCATCTGCCCGCCTCAGCCCTCCACTCTGCGTAATCTGATTAGCCACGGCTCAGTTTAAAAGTAGCGCAACGCTAATTAATCTGAACCAAATGAATGATTTAATTAACATTAACATCTCCACTTTACACCAGGGCAAAGCCGGGCCAGGGCCGAGCAGCTCTGCCTCAGACGGATAATACAGCTCCAAATCAGAAAGAAAAAGACAGGGATGGAGCAGGGAGGGATTAATAGAGGATGGAGAGAAAAAGGAGGAGAAGGTCTTTATGAAATGTGTATGAGTGAGGACGGTTTTATAATGCAAGTTTTTAAGGAGTTTTAGGCCTTTAGCACTAAGCATGGCAATGAACTCATAATCCTGATACATATTCTGTGAGCCCTTAGTACAATATAATGTATCAATGGGGGGTTGATAGGGTTGTTGATTCATACTAATTACTCATCCATAACCTAGCCAGCTGTTTCAGAAGTCTGTCCTCAGCTTGTTGTGAGAAACACGCCACTGGTCTTGGATGCTGCCTGCATAAATTCTCTGCCACCTAGAAAGTCACGTAGCAAGCACTGCTTACTCATAGTCATAACAACAGGAACATACTTGTCAAGTTCACACACACCGCCTCCATGATCATTGCACTCCCAAACTCTCAGAGCTCTATACCATTGCTGTCACATGCAAAGCACTCACTGTGGCACACATCCCTGGAACCTGTTTCAAGAGTTAGCTGGATAACTCTGCTGTATAACCTCATATCTGGAGCATGTACTGATGTCAAAAACCCCGTTATGAGTTTTATTCAGACATTATGATCTTGGATGTGTAAAAAACAAAAGAAAAGTTTGCAAGAGTGCCCCGAAATCCCCCAGATTCCTCACAGCTCACTGTTTTTAATCCAACTATGAACTGTGTTTATTTTCAAAATATCAACAGTGAGCTGTAAGGAAATTTGGGGATTTGGAGATGCTGTACAACAAAAGCAGGGATTGAACTAAATGTTGTGAAATATCAGATACCAACATGTGAAGTACATGTAAGTCATAGACTTGATTCACGTTTATAAATGACTTCAAATTTATGTTTTTGTAATATAGCAGACAACAAAGATATAGTATATTTTAAGCCACATGTTTACCAAAAAGTTAGATCCTCTCTGTGGTCAGTCAACCCTTCATTTGGACACACAGTAAAGAAGTTTTGGTTTCTCATAATGAAAACGCTATGTTCACCATCTCAGTTAAGCATGTTAGCATGCTAATATTTGCTAGTTGAAACTAAACACAAAGTACAGCTGAGGCTGATAGTAATGCAGGTATTTGGTAATAAACCAAAGTACTGGACAAATAAAAAAAATGACCTGATGATGGCACTCTATGACAAGTCAGGGAACACCAAAGTCAATAGGATGCATCCTCTGGGGAACATGAATGTCTGTACAAACTTCTATGGCAATCCATTGAATAGCTTTTGAAATATTTTAGTCTGGACCAAAGAGATGGACTGACCAAACAACATTGCCATCCATACGAACAGACTGCTAGCATGGCAAAAAAAAAATTCATTGTTGCCATTTAGTTCTAGTAGGTTTTATGCTCACAGGAAAGAGACAATCATGAGGTCATCATGAACTGACAGGTAACGCCTTTATTGGACAGTTTGAGTGACTGTCATCCTGCATCATCAACGGTGCATGGTGCAGCGGAAGGAAACAAGCTGACAACAACAAGTAGTTGGTACAGTTTACTTTGCACCACAAACGAACCACACAAGTTTACTTGGAAGCAGACTGAGACCCCAAGCAATATCTGTTGGGTTGTTTGAAGTTTGTGTTGGAACAACAATTTTCACACCATTGTAAATTAAATAAATGAACAAATGCACCACAGTTGGTCTGAAGCGCACCCAGAAAGCATCCTCAGCAATCTAACTTCATGCAGTCCATACAATTTATTTCCAAAGCATTTCAAAAGACAATGTTCAACAGAGTTACAGAATTTGACTAATGTAACCTAAAAACACGGAATAACTCAACAAAACATTAAATATATACGTATATATATTTACTACTATTTCATGAATATTTCTGGATAAAATGCTCCATTAAACACATAAATGTCAAACTGTAATGTGCAGAATTTCTTGACTGTTAATAACATAAGATAAGATAAGGATAAGATAAGATACAGCTTTATTGATGCAAAGCGGGGAAATTCGGTAATTCGGTAAATAAATGCTGATACTAGTACTGAGTGGATTATTCACCAAATATCGGCTGTATTGTTCAGTTGAGTACTTATCTGATTAGGAAAAGGGATCATATCTAAAGTTCAAAATTACAGTACGGGATCCATCTACTTGACTGCACAGAAATGTGATTATTTATTTTATTGTGGCAGCTACACTATTTCTAAGTACATACTAAACTCAAGATGTTTAATCCCCAGCAAGGATCTTTCAACACAGACACCCATATTTTAAACGAAGAGCATATTTTAAACAAAATAACACAGGCAGAAGAATTGGGTCATGTCCGATAAGCAACTAATTTTCAAGCAATCTGCAAAATGAACTGTATGTCTGACATTTATCAAAATGAGGTCAGATAGAACACAAAAGATGTTAGATTAAAACGTGCATGTGTGTCATCTAAAGACTGAAGTGAATCATGAACAGAATAGAAGAATAAGAATAAAAATAGAAGAGAATAGAGTAGGAAGGGTTTGTTAATCTGACTTTAGACATGCAAATTTAGAGCAGAAGACGGTATGACACACTTGAGAGCAAGACTTATATTATCTTGTGTAATGGGACGTCTAAAATCATTAGCCTCCACCACCCAACATATTACACTTGATAAAGAATTTAGAATTGGTAATTGTTTTCCACTTCATGCACAAATAGCGATTAAAAATAATAAATGCCATCCCTCCATGTCGCTTTCTGTTTTTCTTTATCAATCCCTTTATTCTCATCTACCCCCCGCCATTACATGGTGCATTTATCAACCTGTCATCCACCCATCGTTCTTCCCCTTCATGCTTTCTTCTGTCTATTGGTTTCCCCATTTGTTTATCTTCCTCTCCAACATCCATCCCTATTAATTTCTGTGTTGGATGTTTGTTTGTTATCATCGCCATCCATCAATCACTCCCTCTGCCCCTCTTTTATCCCCGAGACAAGAATAGTGTTTTCCAAATGGATGGTACACTTTCACCTTTCTCCCTGATGGCTGTCAAAAATGAAATTACAGATTTCTTATGAAGGGGACAAACTGTGTTGTTGCTTCACAGAAAATAGTTACAGACAGATAAACAACCAGGACTGATTCATATTTTTCGCTAGCAACAATGCCCACGTGATCCACCAAAATGAGAGGTGAGAAAAGAGGTTATACAGAGAAAGAAAATGTTATACCTTGAATGTTGAACGGGTTGTCGATGACAAAGTTTCCATTCCACACCACGGAGAGGTCGACTGGTAGGTCACTGATGTCACTGCCTTCGTAGTCATACTGAGACAGACAAGACACGAACAGAAAGACAAGGAGTGTGTGAGAAATTGTTCATTCAATGAAAATTGTGAATTTTATGAGATATTGTTTAATTTGCATAGTGAGTCGCTCTGGCTTGTTCATTGCAGACAGTGATACAGCCCGAGCATGCACACATGCATAAATCCATATTTACCAAAACAGACATATTTCATAAATACACATAGAGAAATAACAGATGGGTTACAGTTGAATGGGCATGGAAGAATGGAGACAGGAATGGGAAAGGAGTAGAGAACATGAGGCAGGGCGGAGGGAGAAAGGACAAGACAGGTGAAGCAAGAAAAATAGGGGAAGGGATGATGAGAAGTGAAGAGAAGAGAAGAAGAAGGGGAGGAGGAGGAGTGGCCAGAAAGGTGAAAGCTGACTGAAATCGGACACTGGTAGACGTGTGAGAGGACCTTATTCATTTACGCATGAGCTAAGTGGTGGGATGAGGGTAAGGGAGAGATAAGATACGGAGCAGTGTAAAGTGAAATTGGCATTTCCAATTTGCTCCCTGACACACTGTATTTGATAGACGGGACTCGACCATCCCATATGGGCAATGGGGCCTGAGACATACACACACGCACGCACACACACACATCATACAGTCAAAACTTTGCTCCATTCTTCTCTGATTCACTACCAAACATCACAGGAGTGAATACTTGATGATGTTGTCCTGTGTGTAGATAAAGTCTAAATTTTAAGTTTAGCAGTTGATGTTTTCCCACAAACTGGCAGACAAAGTTAACAACCATATCTTTAAAAAAACAACAACATTAATTTACTTGCCATAAACATAATTGTATCCTGGATTATTTTTTGGCAACTTTTTTTCCCCAATTCAGTGTGAAAACCTTATATTGCACAGAAGTCATTCGGAGGATGTTGAAGTAAATGGGAAAGCACAGGAATTTGACGCTGGAAAACTCGTATGAGCGTTTTTCTGATCTGGCAATGTAGGGTGACATTGCTTGTTAAGTGTCTTTCAAAACTCATATGCCCATTTAAAAAAAACATCTCTATGACCATTACCTGATCTCCCACTTTTTAGGTGAAGATTTGGTTATGTTAGACAACCAAAACTACTTGGTTAAGGTTAGGGTGAGATTGTGGTCATGGTTGAAAGAAACCAATGCTGAGTTTCGAACACTTTGTAAGCCCAACCATCCACCCCAAACTCCTCCTGAAGAGGTTTTTCATGGTCATAAAAACTTCATGCTACGTGCACCTTTGCTTCTCAAACATAGGTCAATTTAAGTGTTCCAAATATCCAATGCAGTCGGACAGTCTTCTTTAGGCTACACTTGGTTAAGATTAGAGAAATATTATGGTTTCAGTCAAATATCAAAGAAGTCTACATGTCCTCTCCTGGGCTTCAAATCAGTTTACCAGGACTATAATCTTTCCCCAACATTAAATTAAGTGCTTTGAGTTGCCTGAAAATAACCATAAAAACGTTAATCATGCTTTAGTTGCCAGCAGCGGATAGGGAAAACAAATGAAATATGCTGGCAGTGAATGTTTTGTAGACATATTCTGTATGAACATTTGGCATTGGCATTGAACAGTTTCCAGATACGTCCAATGTAACGTTTTTCTTGTGATGTTGATAAAAAATGCAATCTGTTTGGAATTACATTTCCTTTGCATGTGAATATAAGTTTTAGGAGGGTTGTTTTTCAGCACACTGGTAGCCATCTTGCATTTACATACAATAATTCATAATGGCATTCATGAGATTCATAGATACTTTGACATCATCTGGTTTACTTATCCATTAGCCCATCCTGAAGTGCAGCATGCCCACAGTTACTTACGTCATCAACAGCTTTATGGCAGTAGCATTAAGCTTTTTTCCTAAAGACTACTTTTTGTTGCCATTTTTGCCTTTATTGTATAGGACACTAGAGAGGCAGACAGCAAACAAGGAGAGAGAGAGGGGCACGACACACATGAAGGGACCCCAGTCAGAATCGAACCGGCGATGCTGCAGCCTACTGGCACCCGCCTCAACCATTCTGCCATGAAGACGCCCCAGTAGCATTAATCTTTATCAGCTCTTTTGCGAGGCTGTAACACAGATTTGCAAACATGGAATCCGTAAAGCTGGCTACTGGCTACTGAGCTGCATGGGTTGTCTGTATACCGGCAAAGTAGATAAGCTACTGATATACATGTAAACCTTTATCAAAGCAAAACATGGTGTTATTTCAGATCAGTAATGGTTCCAGATGAGCCTAAAGCCTCGAGGAGGAGATGAAATAAAGGAACAAATAGAAGAAAAAGAAAAACCTAAACAAGAGGAAAAAGAAAAAAGGAGACATTGTAAGCCACTACAGAGGAAGGAATGTGGGAAGTCTGGTTCTCTATTGAGACAGTTAAGAAGCTGAGAGGAACACAGACCAATGAAACCACAGGATTCTGGAAGGTCAGCAGCTCCAGAGCAGAGGGATTCAACCAAAACACTCTTTTGCCACAAAGGAAAGGCTGATTGGTCTTATTCCCTTCCCACGAGATCAATGTGACTCTGATCCATCACACATGAGGTAGGCTGTTGACTTTATCAGCATCACTATTATGTCCCTCTGTTTAAAGGCCTCTGTATGGCATCTTCCAGCGCCAGTGAAACCACAGGACCCACACACACATATGCCCACATACTACTACTCCTCTCTCTGCAGTATGCCCCCCATTAAACTTTAAGAGTTTCAACTTGTCTGCCGTCACCAAAACACTGGGTGAGCTTGTTCTTTTGTCAGTCCCTGCCCACCCTGCTGCCCCACACATCATGCTTTATTCATACTGTCACATGGTTTAAAACGCCGACACAAACCACACTCTGACACCGCAACACCATGCCACCCAGTCACACTGAGCAACCCACTGTCTATCTCGTTTCCTTGGGGATACTTTCAGAGTAAAAGACAAGTTGTAGAAAAAAATGAAATTACAGAAAAGAGAAGTAAAAAGAGAGACAGAAGAAGCAGCAGAAGAAGACAGAAGTAGCAGAAAAGGGATTTCAGGAGGGAAGATAAGTTAAGATAAAACCACTTTAGAAGTAAAGTACCACAGGTATCACATGGAACTTGCTAAATGTAAAATTTTCCAGAAGATTTAATCCAGTAGTTTTTGTCATTATAAAAAAGAGACAGAAGTAAACAGGATGACAGCCACGCTAGCAGCTTTGTGAGGCTTTTCTGAGGCACAGCGGTGCTTATAGCTAAATGCTAACATCAGTATGCTAACATGCTTACAGTGCATGTTAACATTTGGGTCATTCCATGCCAACTCACCTAGAATTCAGAACTTTTCTCAGTTCATGTTATGGATTTTCTTGAAAAAAATCATGTGAAAATCTGTGAAGAAAATCCTACAGCTCTACTCCAAATACGTTTTTAGTTATGAATTTTTGAAGTTTCAGCATTTCATCAGTTTTGCCATTCTTTGTATGTGTATTCAATTGCTTATTTTTCACTGGATTGGGTTGAAATTTGTACTGAACATCCAAGGATAATGTGCAACATGTATTCATGTAAATAGTTGTTGCTGAATAAAAAGAAATATTTTTTTTACCTGAACGAAGAATCTAGATCAAAAAATTATTAAATGATGGAGGGGTAATACTACATCTTAAATTTTTTATATATCTGCCATGGATATTAAAACTTTCCCACAAAAAAGTTTTAAGGAAATTAAAATAATTCTTGGGAAAATATACAGTCAAAATATTCAGCTCTGAAGCTATATACAGTGTAATATAAAATTTATCACACTGGTCTTGTCAGCCACTAGTAATTAGTCTAGTGTGACCTGTGAAATTAAAAGTATTTCTCTAATGACATACATGGGTGTGTATGGGTGGCACCTGATATTAGATGCAGGCATTTTGCCATGATTTAGGGTTCAATTTACAAGGACAATACATCTACCCATCCCAAAAAATTGGGTCCACTTGCCCCTTAGAGGGAAGGGTCACTCATCTCATCTGTATATATAGTTTATATATATATATATATATACACACACACATACAGTATAAATAATTATGGATTGCTGCTGAAACCATTACCTCTACCTCTACCTTACCTCTACTTACCTTTCTTTACAAAATGGCAACAGTTTAAGTGATCTGTGTTTGCATATCGAGTGATGACCACAGACTGAAAAGCTTTGAGGGGAGAAGTGGGTATGCTAAGGCAAAAGTGTTCAAATCCATTTAATACAGTATACTGATTACTAAAAATCTTCTACCTTGTTTCAGCTGAAACTATTACCGGTAACAGGGAGGACAGGAGCAGGGTACAACCAATATACTGACATGGGTTTTAACCTAACTGTAGCTAATGAGCATGTATTTCCTAAGCAAATGTCAAAAATCTGACCAAAAAAAATCATTCCAGAAATTCATTCCAGTTTCACCTCACTGACTCCTGGGCTGAAACAATTGGACACTTCACATCTTTCTTTTAAAAAACGTTTGGCTTAATGAGAAACTGTTGCTATCTTTTGTTTTTGTGATTTATTATCCTTGCGTGCTCATTTTTTCCACATTTCCTGCATTTAATTATGTTTTTGACTCTCAGTCATCCCACTCTGGGTTACCTCTATGGCCTCAATGTAGGATTTCTTCCATACTAGGCATTCCTCTGGTCTACTGCTGATTAGATGTTTGGATTTTTGTCCTGCTGGCCTACAGCTTTTTTGAATAATTGATTACGGTCAGGTATTGCTTTGTCCTCAAGAAACTTATGGCTTCTGGTTAAAATATTTTCTCCTGGGTACTTTTTTGTTACTTATTGAACGGCTATTGACTCTTGGTATAGCTTTGATCTAAAAGCGGTGGCAAGTGCTGTTAAAAACTCTGTATTGGTGGAACCCAGTTGGTAAAAATTGCTCTCCCCCTACTGAGCGGCCTCTCTGCTGGCCTGCTGTCCTGACTTCCCTCCCCTGAGCGCCTGGAGCTGCTGGAGATGAGTAATCAGACTCATTACTGAAGCCTCTGGCCAGTTCCTCCATGTCACTGCATGTAATTAATCTACCTGAGCCAACTTGTAGGCCCCCTAGGGAGGAGACTGGAGAGGAGAGAAGAAGGTGGAGGGAAGGGTAGGAGAAAAAGAACAGGAAATGGTAGAGGAAAGTTGGGTGGATGCAAGTGGAGGACAGCTATAGAGCAGATAAGGGGAACGTGAGAGGATTGGAATTAGGAGAGGAGATTAGAAGGGAGACGAGGACAGCAAGGCAGTGCAAAGGGGGAAAAGAGGAGGCAATAAGAGCTGGTAGTGGATGACAACAAGAGCAAAAGAAGAGCAGGGGAGATAGAAAGGGGGAGAGAAGAGCAAATGGGACATAAAAGAGTAGAGGACAGTAGAAGGAAGAAGAGTTTAAACAAGGAGATAGAGTGAAGATGGGAGAGAGAGAGAGGGGAGGTGACAGGAGGAAAAAAAGGAGAGGACGGGGAAGAGGTGTAAAAACTACAAGGTGAGCACAAAGCCGTCCCTGGCCTCATTACAGTAACACGCCAGCCTGGCTCGGGTTCATTCGTTATCTGCTCCTGCACTCGTTTATTCTCTCGCTACATGAACCGTCTCCATGGATTGCATGTCTCCATGGATTGTATGAATAGATATGGCTGGTGTGTGTGTGTGTGTGTGTCTGTGTGTGTCTGTGTGTGTGTGCTTGAGTGTCTTAGGGACTGGAAACTGCCGATGTTAACAAAACAGAGCAGCTGGATGGTGATGGGGGAGAGGGTGAAAAAACTGAGAGGTGTGTGCATATGTGTGCGCGTCCATGTGCAGGTCACCCTCATGTAATTAGTCATGTTGAAGGATACCTGAGCATGTGTTAAAAATACACTGCTAGCACACACATACACACACACACAAGTCCCCTATTTCATTTTAGTTAATTTCAGTTCAATGGGGCATTATTAAACAATTTTGCATTTGTTTAATTCTACTTTAAAATTTTTGCACTAAAGAAAACACATATTGTCCATCCATAAATGAATAAAAACAATTAAATGTAAAAAATAATTATTCACACTTCACCTGAGACTTAACTTTTGTTTTTAGATGCACTTTGTTTAAGTTGCTCTCCTCTGTTCCTCTCTGCCTCTCTAAATCTGCAACAAGTATGCGTTTTTGGCTATTATTTGTTTTTCCCTGTGGCTTCCCTATAATAAGATCACAGTAGAACATGTGCATGCAAGCGGGGTATATACTGTATGCATGTGTATGTGCAACTAATTAGCATTCGCAAATGCATTTTGTAAGAAACGCAATGCTGCCCTGATTGCATTTTTACCAACATAACCAGGAGATCTTTATATTGAACATATCTGTTCGCTGCCAATGTTTTCGATATTTAACCGAAATCTACAACTTCCCTTTTCGTTATGTGCTTAAGAATGTCACTCCTCATGAATTAGAAAAAAAATGTTGTCTATGAATGTACAGTAAACTAGGTACCAATTACCTTGGCTCCAAAATGTATTTGGCAAAGTACTAGGCAAAAACATATTCAATATTTCAACATATTTTGTAGGAGGCAGCGTTGCAGAAGATCATACAGGTGTGCGTACTGTACATGTGTTATACTGTATGTGTGCTATACGTAGTTGTTTGTGAAAGTTAGGAAAAGTCTAGACCAATTTGTGAACTGTGAACACACAAACACACACAGTCTGTCATCCTCCCAAAATGTACTATGCTGCTCAGTGCCACGCGCATGGACTTACAGTGGGAAGTTCATACACAGAAACACACACACACACACACACACACACACACACACACATACACACAGTGTGATAGCCTATGTGTGTCAGTGTAATAAATCATGTAAAGCAGGATGCTGGTTGTTGCTGATGCTACAGTCTCCGTCTGCTCCACATGATTAGGAAGAGGATCATGTAGAGAATCTCCATATGTTTGCTTCATGTTGGGCTTCCAAACCCCTGGGGAGGATGTGTGTGCATGTGTGTGTGTTGTCCATGAACAAAATCAGTAGGTATCCATGCAACTTGCATGCATCCTATCTGTGTGTGCCTGGAAGCACGTGCGTGCGTGTTGTCCTGTGAACATCCCAGTGTGCATCCATGCATACTTTGAGTCCCTGGTGTATTTGAGTAAGTTCAGTGTTTCAGTGTTTGGCGAGGGGCTAAATAATGCACAAAGAGACAATAAGATTGAATGGATGAGTGTACATCTACTGCTGGCTAATTTTCTCTGTGATTTATTACACTCTACTGTCCCGGTCACAGGCGGCTGTGATACATTTACACACACTTCCCTCATAGATGCATCTTCTGTGTGTTGACCCTCCGCATTAAGTCTTTCATTCTCATTTTTCCTATTAACATATATTACTACTTATAAGAATGTAGTTACTAGTAAAGGAAAAGCTACAAAAACATTTACACCCTAGCTAAAATACCATACCAGTATGTGTTACAGAGCTTTAGTTAAAGCTACACAAATCAATATGTCAATATTAAAAATGTGTCAAATGATTATGTGCAATGTACAAGGGGCTCTGTTAGTAGTGAGAAACCAATAGAGAATTATCACCCAACTGTGCAGCTCCGAGCTCTCAGTTCTATGGAATGTTTTAGCTTCTTTCAGCTCATCATTTCCTTTAGATACTCTCTAGTGTCTTTCATACTCCACACCCCCCAGTTTTGTAATACAGGCTTTCTGTTAAAGATTTGCCCAGCCCAAGCCCTGATGACATCATCAGGGTTATTTTTTGAATTTAGAAAGTTCCCTTCAGAGCCAGAGAGTGAGTTAACTGAACATAATGTGTAAAATAGGCGGAGTGCCCCTTTTCTGTATGGTACGACATTCACACAGCAGACTTGAAACATGCTTGATTTGTCAATCACAGTGAATATCAAGTCAGCATTCATTTTTATCAAAGTTGTGTAGGTAATACAATGTAGACTTCTAAAATAAATCTGCACTCAAACTGTTTTACCATGCAACAATAATGTAACAGAATTCAAGTTTGGTTTGTTCATTGTGATTGATAATGACTCAAGCAAGTTTCAAATGTATGCTAATAGATATTGTATGAGGAAATGCCTGCAACAGCAAGAAAAATGTAGCCACAAACCTACAACCCAAAGTCAAAATTAGTTAAATGTTTTGCCGTGATGTCATACAGTAAATGGGCTCCAATCATTTAGAAGCACTGGTATGGTTTTTCAAATGCTTTGCTCAAAGGCATCTTGAACGATAGTCGCTGAGCGGAAAAGTGGGTGTCTTGTTTGCTTTTCCAACCAGATTTTCCCAAAGAGTCCCAGAATGTGACAAAAGATTGCATTACTAACTTGCCTTCTACTACATACTGTACTGTACAACTGAATAGGTATAACTGAAAACCAACATTGCACGGATGATCAACTTTGTAACCAGTCCCTATTGTCCCAACTGTCCTTACACCCTCTGCTGTTCTAGCTAACCTCAGCAGTTTCACTTTTGCACTGATCATGATTTTCTTTTCTTTCAGCATCACTTTCTCAAATATGCCCATCTTTTATATTCCAAATACATTCTCTCTCCATCTGTTTCTCCCTCATTTATTTGTTTCCCCTAGTCTGCTTGATGAGCTTAGTCTTTCTTTCTTCCCCTATCTTCCCCTTTCTTTATTCTTCTCATTCTCTCTTTCTATTTCCTTCATCCCACTCTTTGTTGTGTCGTCATTGTCTGCTCCTAATTCCAGTCTCTCTTTCTTTGTCATTTTGCCTCCTTCTTTTCCGTTTTAGTGGGTTGCCAGGCTTGTGTATGTGTCTGTGTTTGTGTGTATGTGCCTGTGTCCATCAGTCTACTACAACACTGCAATTCATCATCATTTTATCTACAGCTCCCTTAATTGGATCCTATCACAGTCCCACCTGACGAGGAGAGAGGCAGGGGGGTGGAGAGAAGGAGGCTTACTCACTCACAACACCACATGGATCTGCTCACGTGGGCGCGTGCGCACACACACACACACACACACACACACACACACACACACACACACACAGTTCAGTCTATGTCTAGCTTCATAAACACTAACAGAGTTGAGTTTAGGCCGGTATATTTACAATTTTTCCTGTCTCCTGCAGAAAGAACATTGGGATTTTATGAAACATAAAAGGGCACTGAGGAATGAAGAAATGAATGTATGTGCATATGTGTGTGCGTGTGCGTGTGTGTGTGTGCATCCATTTGGTTTGTCAGTGAATCGGAGATTTGCTGAGGAAGGTCTCTGTCATCCAGCATCAGCAATTCTCAGCAGTAGTACTGGTGTAGCAATGAATGTATGTGAGTATATCAAACACTGGGGAACTGCACACTGCTCACTGGAGTAAGTGCTGGTGTTTGGTGGCGTGGGAGGCTTTCAGAACCCACTTAAAATGCAACAGGGACAGATCAAAAATAACTGACATACAGCTGTGGTGTTCAAGTGATACATGGTTTATCTACATCAACATTTTTTTTAGAAGCACTAGAGTTATAATGTCAATGATGGAAGTCAGACTTACTTCTTGGAAAACGGTCTCACCATACCAAAGGTATATGGAGTAATTCAATAGTAAAAGCCAGAATTCCTTTAGCAAAGGAATTGTGCGTTTTGACCAATTTATTCAAATATTTCAACGTGATGTACAGCAATTACCGTTTTTGTTGCTCACTCTCTATTCAATAAGCTTTCAAGTAGTCAGGTCACTGAGGATAAATCTGACAAAAACCCGTTATAACAACCCAAAAAGTCAAATCTAAAAGAATACTTACTTGCATGAAGCAATTACAGAGACACAAGCGACTAAATATGCACAAATTACCTTTCCTAAACACAAAAGAACTGTAGGAGCCATCATTACGATCTGGAAATCAACTTCAATAATGTGCCCTAGAACTACTTTTCGTGTCACCATCTAACATCAGAGGCAGAACAACTTCCGAGATCACAACGCTGAAGCTCATTCTTTCCCTTTGTAGGGAGAAAGTGGGTGGCTGGTTAGAGTTCAGAAACAGCAAGTGGCCACAAATCAGCAATGTGTTCCGAGCCCAGCGGTAATGCAGCAGGCTAAATGACCCAGAGCCTCTGACAAGTGTGCGACATGCTGAAGAAAAGGCGGCTGGTACAGCTGCCAAAGCCACACAGTGGCTCCTGCTGCCTTTTAACTGTGAGGGCTCGCTATCACCGTGAGCAAGTGCTGTGGTGTGCAGCTCGCATGTTAATCATATGTCTTGTTAAGTAAGTCATAATTGGTGTCGTTAAAATGCCTCCCCTCTGCCTCATGCCCTGATTGGAGCTGAGGAAATTAACATTGCTGAAATGGTCGCTCCCTATTAGCGTTGACAGTTTGACTGAGGGCTAAGAGGCAGGAATGAAGAGTGGGAATGACGAGAGAGTAGCTTAGCGACAGTCTGTCCCTGTGGCCCTACGCCTCAGTTTCAAGTCTTTTCCACACCAGTCTATCACTGCTGGTCTCTGTGTCTCACACTGCAGCTAACCAGCTGTAAAGCCCACTAATGGTTAAACCAGTACGGCTGTCCTGAATGGAGCTCCTGCTGACAGATTAAACAGCTGGGGCTGGTCGGAGCATTGAGATAGTTGATTAGGGTTGGCTGAGATGGTGATCAGTCATAACAAGGCTGTTAGACAACACATAAACTCACATGATTTCACCTCTATAATTTCACATGAATGTGTGTGTTTTTTAGCCTTACCGTGGTCTTCTGACACTGTATGCTGGTGCTGTTAAACCTCAGAGCCGGTACGCTGTGTGTGTTGCCCTGGATGTGGAAGATACACTCGTAGTTCCTTTGTCCGGACTGTGGCTGGGGTAGGTTCTGGGCCAGCAGGGTGATCGGTCTCATAACTCCAGCAGGGATATAGATCTGGGTGGAGGGCAGGATCTGAGGACACTCCTGGAGATGAAAAAAATAAGAATAAAGAAATTGAGACGTGACTGGAAAAGAAAGCAGAAAATCTCAGTGGGATGCAGATCTGAGCAGACAGAATATTCTGTACATTCTGCTGGAGAAACAGGATAAAGAAAACTGACATCTTTTCCACTGAAAGAAAAATGACAATACACTGCAAAATACAGGCTATTTACTCTAATTAGAAATGGCACCATTGTATCACAGAACTCCCTTATGTCCATAATTATCTATGAATCCTTTTCTTTTTGCTCCCAAGAGCATCCAACCACATAGCCACACAATTCCAGATGCATTCCAACATCCTTTGTTCTCATGGTGGAATATGAGGAAGCCTAAAACCTCCACTTACAAATTATCAACACTCTTGAGGATCAACTCTTGTCCTATTTATGAACTGAATATTGAATGTGGCAGTGACTTGTCAAAACGCATACATGCCATTTTGGAATCAAACCCTTCGTATTAATGAGGCTGTTACGGATATTAGATATGTTTTTGCCTAAATGCACCGAAGAATATTCTCATTCTTTCTGCATGGACAGAAATGCGAGCCTGAGGCAGCGTCTCTAAGGAACGCGGACAGTGTTAATTCCACCATGATGTACTGTAAAACAGCTACAGTCTAACGGATTAAAGAGGGAGAAGAGTGAGGGGTCATTGCTTCCATTCAGCGGTTTCTCGCTGCTCCTCAATCAATAAAAATTTGGCTACAACAGTAGCTTTGCACCACATTAATTGAAGGAAAATAATTGAAATCTCTAAGCGTTTTTTGAGCCCTAAGTAAATCAAAAGACAATATTCTGCTGTCAGCTGGAATCCATGTTAGGCTACATCACTGCTCATGCTCTAGAATTACTTTGAATTTCAAATTGTGTTTTTAACTGGTGCAATAAAATAGATTTGATTTCAGTATGTTGAATTTGCATTATATACTAAAAAGTATCACAACTGTTTGCCACAACTATTTCCCTCCAAAGGACATTTGAATAAGTATCAAGTTCAACATTTTTTTTCTAAAACGCGAATAAAAAAAGTGGCTTTTGATTGATATTCGTTAATAGTACAAATAACTAGTTTCAAGAGATTTAAGAGTCTTTATTGATAACATCGACTAATTTGCCTTTTTATTAATTGCTCCAAGATGCTTAAGTTATTGTTTGTAGAAAATTCTAATTTATACTAAGTCTGACTGAAAGGCTATGACTTGTTAAGACATTTTCTGCAGTGTAAGTGGATAAAATGAGCCTTAGCAATATCATAAAGGCTGTAATTACCACTGAACAAGTTATATCCACTAATGTGTGTTTGGTATTCATCTGGAGATGCAGTAAACAATCATAAAGGCCATACAAATACCAAACTAGAATTTATAAATTAAGTCATATTCTACTTTAAGCGCCATTAAGCAAATTATAATTTTCCTATTAGGATAGAAAACGTTTATATCTGCAATGATAAATCAGTAGGAACTCCATTCTACTTAATCAGGAATGAATACCTAAAGTCAAACCACGCCAGCAGCTTCATACTCTGCAGAGTAATCTCAATATGATTTTGCTCTGTGCAGAGGTACTGTCTAATGGAGCATCTGTAATGACTTGTAGATTGGCCTGGGAATGGCAGAGAGCATGTGGAGGGGAGAGAGAGGTTTGGACATAATGGCACCAAGAGACACCTCTGCTCCCTTCACAACAATATAGCACACTCCCACAGCCAGATAGCGTTGACGCTGTATGGGAAGGTGCAGCATTTTAAATAGTGTTTTTCAGTTAAAAAATTATACAGAGGTGGCATGTAACATGGAAAGAGACAAAAGAGTGGATAAAATAGACAAAAACAAACATGGAAATTTAATGATATAGAAAATAAGATAAAGGGGGAAAGTCATTTCATCATGAGCAGTTGAAATGCGTCCATCCATGTCATTAATAAATTCCCTTAAAGCTGCACTAATCAATATTTTTAGATTAACAATGGATCAAATCGCTATGTGTAATGTGTGACTGTGTGTCACTAGTAGTGACAAAACCACATGGAATAGTCATCTAACAGGCTGTACAGAGCTTTTTGCCTCTTTTAGCTAATTGTTTTGGTTTTCAGGCTCAAACTCTGCAAAAGTTAGCTGTTTTCAGCAAAAATCGCTGACATAATTTTACTAACAATAAGTTTACTAATATGTACACCAACTATCTTGGTCCACTTTATGACCACGGTTGGGTAATGTGACAGCTCCTACTTGTAATTATCAGTAGTAGGATAGGATGAACAGGTTTTTCCCAGTTGGCAGCTTATATTTATGGAGAATCTAACATTATATGACTGTGGTGATGTAATAGTAAGAGAGAAGGAAGTGGAGGAGGAAAGAAATGAGGAAAGAGAGACAGAAAAGAGATCAAATCAATGTCAGCGAGCCCAGTGAAGCAGATTGTCAATTAGTGAGGCTGACAGTTAAAGTTTAAAGTATTCACAGATGGCGACTGACCCCTAATGAACTGCTTCTACCCTCTAATAAAATGGAAAGCAGGACTAATTAAAGCCCAGAAAGGAAAAGCATCACATTCCTCTGAGGAACTTTATAATACTCAAACACACATATGCATGAACAGACATACAAAGGCAGTCCCCACATACTGTAGGGCCGACAGTCTCATAATCACGCAAACACATAAAGGGAAAAGAGAGGGTAACACATGCATGCATGCATGCACGCACACACACACACACACACACACACACACACACACACACACACACACAAAAGAAGGAGGGAGTGAGCAAAAGATTTGGGAGCAGAGGATTGTGGGAGCTGTTTCATTAGGAGTGGTGACAGGTGTCAGAGCTGAGTCTGCATCAGATATCAGAATGAGACACATTACCTGGGGAATTCCTCTAATCCCTCGCTTTCACTTCTCTCTTTTCTTTCTTCCTCTCACTCACACTTGATCTGTTTTATGTTACCTGTATCTTTCTTCTCTTTTTCTCTCTCATTGTTGTCTTGGCCACTGGAAACTTCCCAGTCCAACTACCAGCACACATCTACAGAATTGCCTTGTTGAGATATAAATTTACTGCAGTGTAAGTCAGGGTTGAACGGTGATGCAGAGGATGAGCAGAGATAAACCATTGGATAAGAAAGGCTGAGGAGAGATGAAGCAAGAGGCAAGGAGGAGAGGAGATGAGGAGGCGAGGTCTTGGGAGCCATACACTCACTTATTAAAGTGGGGGATGAGAGTCGAGGAGGTCAAGTTCCCAACAGAGTGAGGCAGGGGTGGAGCGCTGCCTCAACGCTTATATATATATCCAAACTATTTCCCAGACGGGCAATGCAGACACACACACACAGTCTATGTTACATCTAGATAGATATACCCCAAATGCACATAATATACACACAAACCAAGCACATACACATTTATCCTCACACACCAACAACTGCGCACACATTGATCAAAAGCTAAATCTTGCCCTCTGGCTCTGTGCAGTTAGCTAGTGCAGTCTTAGGCCTGTGGAATGTTTTACAGTAGCCTTGGGGCCAAATACACAGACACTGTGATCAGAGGTGGGAAGGTAAGCCTTCAGAAAAAAAAATTAGTCTTCCATACTACCAATGTAAAATCTCTATTAGGTCTCTGTCAGCAGCTTCTAGCATCTGTAAGCCTATACACTGTACCCTGTGCAGAACCCGTAGGCTACATTTTTGGGAACTGATTGATATATTCCCAATGTGTTTGTTTACATGGTGGCCATTTCCAAACTGGAAAAAACTGTCCACTGTGGTACAGCTGTTCCAGAGTTCACAAGGTAAATCATTGGCATAAATATTTTATTTGCTTACTATGATGACTTGAAATTTTATAAATGCCAAACAGCTAATTGCCAACATAGCCTACATAAATTCTGTCATCTGCCCATGTCCGCTAAGGAGGTCTTCTTCCTGCTGTCAGATGTCACGTTTCTAGTGCGCATGTGTGGAACGTGTCTGCGTTCGCACACCCCCGTTTGTAGACTTTTTACAAATCGGTATGATGATGTAGTTATTACGGCATCCTTTTGATCCATTTATTGCAATTAAATCACAGCAAAGTATGTTTATTTTGGGTTCATACCACTGTAGTAGACATTAATTCAGCCGAAGTGTCCATCTGAACTTCATTCAGAGAACAAGCATTTTAAAAGTTCTTTAAAACTGACCAGTTGTATCCTAGGTCAAGCACAGATAATATTCCAGTACTTTACTTTCTTATCCTTTCTAACCACACCTCACTGTTTCCGTCACTTTTGTCCATTCTTCAGTTTACTCTCCTGCTCTCTCTATACATCTTCCTAACCTTCCTCATCTGATCCTCCCTCCCACCCTCTGGTTTCTATCTGCTCTGCTGTTTATTTAACTGGGATGATGCCTGCAGGCATGAACTCCCGCTGGCTAGGACACTCTAGTGCATTTTCAAATTCACTTTTCCTCTTCTCCATAGACTCCTTTTCCTCACACCCTTCACTCTTCGTTCACTCTGCTGGAACATAATGTTTTAGAGGTAGAGGACTTTTAGCAGGTCATCAAAACAAACAGGCCAGTGAGACAGAGAGAAAGAATGAGAAACACACATTACCCTTATACAGTGGAAGCAGGAGTATAATGTTTATGAAGTTCAATTATCCTGATGCTGTTAAGCAACACTGTTTTTATATATGTTAGTGATGAGAGACTGAAAAAAACATGACATTTACTTAATCTATATCCAGCTCTGACATACCTAAAGTCATCATATTATCTATTTACTTTGTTTCCCTCACTTCTAATTACTTTCTATCACGATGGAGACATCACATCTACTATGATGTCAGAGATGAGGCGAGAGCCCCGATTGGCTGCCGGCTGTTACCCATGAGGCCACCTCACTGAGGCACTGACAACCTCCGAGTATGATGGATGAGGGAGTCTGTGTGTGTTTGTCTATGTGTGTGAGTGTCAGGGGGGTCACCACAGTGTAGAGGGTCCCCATGGATTAGCGTTACAGTCCAATGAACCATTTCAGAAAGGAGGGGGCGAGACCCCATCGACCAGTGCTGTTACACACACACAGAAATAAAAAGACCTGATATGATGACCACATCTCCCAGGAGAGAAAGAGGAAGAGTCATTTGTTGAGCAATGTCTGAGTTTTAGACGCTAATATTGTTATACCCTTAGAGAATAAATCTAACAGAAAGTAACACACAGACTAACTCACATACACACACACCAGACAAAACCACAATAGCATGCTAGCAATCCCTATAGATCTCTCCATTCAATCAACACACAGACAGGTCATAAGACTGTATCGATAGATCTTCTCTCCTATTCAGACACATCTTTCCTTCTCAGTCTATTTCTCTGACTCTTCATTATTCGTTTTTTTTGGCTAAGTAGGGGCAGTGGAAACAAGTTGTGAACACAAAATTGACATATCATCACCTTTTAAGTTGATATAGCAAACTAGCTAGCAAACAGTTGCTTATTTACACATTCAGCAGTTATGGAGCAACACTATCATTCATTTGGAGAAGTAAATGGCTGCATTTATTTAAAGCACTTTTACAAGGTTTTTGCCGCTCACTCACCCGTTCACACACACACTGATGGCAGCAGGCTACCACGCAGGGTGCTACACCTACTTTATGTATTTTTTTTTTCACCATATAAGTCACTGACAAGATCACCTACAATCTGGTCACTTTGTATTTTCAAATTTTTTTTTACTTTAATTTCACAAATTACTGAATGTCACAAACTGGCTAAAGGAATGTGACTAGTTGGGAGTCCAAACAAGATTTACTTCAACAAACATACTTTATTAAAACTAAAGTCAACACAAACCATGAGACAAACCAAAAGACAATGATGCAGGGTGGATGCCAGCTATTGGAAAGGAGAGAGAGTGAACATATGGACCAGTTTTTATAGCCTAAGGACCAAAGTGAGCTTAATCACTCTCCCATGTCAACCAATTGCCTGGTGAGCCTCCAAGACAGTGGGAGAGGCGTCACACACTGAGTGACTGAAATGTCGGGGGTTCCTGGGAGATGGGCATCCAGGACCATGATCTGTAGTATGATGGACCAGGGCTTGACAAAACTCAACCAACTGCAGCCACGGTTAAGACTCCCACTCCACTGACACTACAGTGCTCTTTATCACACATCTCCATTAGAATAGCATTGCCCTGTGGGATATCTCTGATGACCAAGTGTGATTGCGTGTCTATCTGGATGCTATCAGGTCTGGATGGTCAAAGAGAAGGATGTAGCTGATAAGCATCAGCTAGTGGATCGATAGAGGCCTCTAAAAATACTGTTTGTGAGTGTGTGCGTGTATTTCTGAGGGTGACACAGTAGATACATGACAGATAACTGGAAGCTATTCAGAACGGCCTCACTAAATACAATCCTGTGTTCTTGTTTTTTCAGCCCGCAGGATCCAAATTTGATGAATTTTGTTTCTTCTTGGGAGCGGAAAATGACACAGTGCTCCTTGTCATGAGGGAACCAACCAAAAACAGACTCACAGCTCATTTTAGACTATGACCCAGTGAATAATAAGATATTTCTGCGACCCACCTAAGTATCAGCCAACCTTTCAAGGTCAGTATAAAAGCCCATGATAAATGTACTGACCTCCCCATCATCTGCCTTCATGTATCTGGGTTTATTTCCTCCATTAGTCTTGGGACAAGAGAATGAGTTTCTTGGTCCCAAAGGTCCTAGGTCGAAAAAGTTTAAGCAATACACAACACAGCCTACTGCACAACAAAAGATACTGCAGTATCTAGTATGCAAATTCACTGGGGCCAAGAACTTTTGAAAGCGATCGCTTCTCTTTGCGAGACCTGTTTCATCTTTTATTCTAGATTTGTGACTCATCCCCTGTGCTTCATTTCAACGAGAAAACGTTTCATCTATTTTGCTCAAATGACCCGAGTTCCGCAGTCGTAGTCTCAGGTGGAAGGAGGGCAGGCACTCCATCGCACCAGACTAGGAGCTCTTCTGTTCAATAAAAGAGACTTTGAACTGTGTTAGAAGCCTTTTGGAGTGTCCACCCACTCTTCGCAGCCCTTTACTATAGGGGATATAGAGAGAGATGGGTGATGTGGTAAAGATAAAACACAGAAAGAGTTGACGCTGTTATGAACTGAGATTCTGATACAAATGTACGAACATAAACAATGCCTTAACTTCATGACAGCTTAATCAGAAGTCACCGAAAAATTCAGCTATTTTACCTACTTCTGAAGACTTGAGCAAACTGTACTTCCCTCATCATTTTTAATCAAAGCAACTTATTATTTTTTACTTCACATCTCAAGGGGAACCTTCTGTCACAAACTCAAAGGAATTTACACTGCTACTCAACTTCATTAACAAGAAAGCCAACATAAGAGTACTGTTGAAAATGGAACTATGACAACATGTGTCGTATGGGGAATCTATGAAATGGTTGCTGGTACTTTGCACTTTTCGGACTTGAACAAAACAGGCTTACATCTAGTGTAGAACAATGTCCATCCCCCATTTTTCTGCTCTTCCTGTATTATCTGAATCATGCACTCAGCACTCAATTTGGAGAAGTCAGTTTTATTCATATGGCACAAAATCACAAATTTCCTTCAAAAGGCTTTACAATCTGTACAGCGTACGACATCTGTACAGCATCTATTCTTACACCAGATCAGATTACATGTTGCCTGAATTATACAGGCAATGATAGAGTCACAATATTCAATACTTTGAACTGGTTGAATTTGAATGCCCTTGGGTGTGATTACCTTTCCAAGACCAAGAATGTGTTCAGAGGTTTGTTGCTGAGCAATCTATTTCCTTCTAACAGCCTATAAAATATGTTTGCTCTTGTTTGGTGGACCTGTCAAAGGTGAAACCAATATAACCCCAAGGCTTGGTATCGAACCTCAATACTTTTTGAATATAGAATGAAATGTGTCCATAGCACTGTGTATGAAAACTTCCCTTTGCCACGTATTCTTTCAATTTTCTTTGATCAGATGTTTCCAGATTTAGGTCACTACTTTGTCAATTCTTTACAGTTTCATTTTGGTAACGTTTCATGGCAAGGTCTTTTAGAAAAGTATTGTTTGGTGCAGGCACCGAAGCCAAGGTATGATACCTGGTTGACACCAGTATCAGAAAACAAAATCCAAACAAGATCTAGCCCTATACAACCTCAGTGAAAATTGAACAGAGCATAATGTTCATCAACACTACAGTGTTTCGAAATGACGTCAGTGTGCCAGCCTGGTAACGATTATTCTATGGCTGTAGGGCTGGTAGCTAACAGAAAGAAAGCCCTCTAGAAATCAAAAGACATTTATTCAGGTAATATACTCAATGCAATGTAAGGGGGCAGAATGTTACCTTAGTTTGGGAAATATAGCGTTAATCATAATTATCAAACAGAACCACTTTAATTATTCGTCCAGCAATATAATTTCATAGTCAGCCTAACAATACCAATAAACCCTTACTCTTGGTGATGAGTCAAGAGTGTCTGTAACCCACAAATTAACTTTGGGAAAGAATCAACTTGAACTCAGATAATAAACCACACACTTAATTAAAGGGCATTGTATGTGTAAAGTGACCAAGCGTAAGGTACAGACAACACAGGGCGATGACTATATATATAAAACATTTATTTACTAAAACTACTCACAAAACTGACACAATTACACAATACGCTAACTATACATACAAGGATGCTACAATGAAGGAAATAAATGAATGAAAACAGGACCGGAGTTGGCAGAGGAAGTATGCAACAGACAAATTAAATTAAATAGGCTACGTTTCTGAGTGTTTACATTTCGCTCCTCTTTTAGCCGACATTTAATCAATGCAGGCAAACTTTTAGCAAGCTATTCATAATAAATCAGTTGTCCCTGCCCCTGCCTGGTGCCAGGCCCAACAGCTGCAGCTTCAGGCTCAGCAATGAACCAGCCCTACTCCCAACTGAAGAAGGAGGTGAGCAGCATTGTGTTGAATGACATGTTAGTTGGCATAATTGCAGGGAGTCTGTGCGAATTTCTTTTTTATTATTATGAAAAAAAGAAAAATGATTAAATCCTTTTCAGTGATAAGAATTCAAACCTTGTAATTATTTTTCCACATAATGATCATTATATGAAACAAAAACAGCCTATAGTCCCCAAGCGGAAGAAACCTATTGATTTGGTGACCACATTTACTAGTTGGTATGTATACTTGTATACTGCTGATTTTATTCTTTTGTTTGTTAGAGGTTAATGTATATTTAAGTTGTATTCATTTTCAGTTATTCATTCATTTTAAGAGAAATTTCCATTCAAGAATTTTACCATTAAAATTATATTTAGACTGTAAAAGATGGCCTTAAGCACATGTCTTAAAGAGGGTATCAGTCTTGCATCAAATAGTGAATGCAGAATGTTGCATGCATGTCTGCAGAGTGTTATATTTTCACAGCTCACTGTGAGTAAATGAATGGGTTCTGGAGGTGTGGTTACAGCAATTGCGCAAGGTTGGTGTGGCCTGGGGTGGTGGGGCCCAACGTGATATCTTTTCATGGGGCCAAAATCCCTGGCGGCACCCCTGTTCCCAAATATGATTACTCGCGTACCTTCAGAGCAACAGTAGAATGAGAGTTTATTAAGCCTATGGCGTGAGGGAGAAGTGGGGTCAGATGAGAAACAACACGGGAAAGTGTAATTTCGATTGAAAAACACGAGTGACACAAGTCATCATAGACTTTTCTCATTTAGTATTTTCATAGATTCATCTGGAACAGTTTATTACACAAATATACTGTATTAAATCTGCCCTGCTGTGTATGTGTAACAATGAGAGAAGCCATGAATGGAAGCCAGGCAATGAACAACAATGTAAAATGAAAAGAGGCTTAAAATCCTCCGTGACTTAATCATCAGTGACATTTTAATATTTCCTATTTATGTTCTGCAGAGAAAAGTAAGTTCTGTAACGGTAATCTTAGGGACAAATATTCGATGCCATTAAATGATTTTCAGCAGCCGAGCATCCAAGGAAGAAGAAAGTAGGGCAGATAGCATTAACTAAATGACATGGAATTATTAAGTAGATGCTAAGGAGACATGAGGCACGGGTGGTGTCACGACCCTCAAGTATCCTTTCATCTCCTGAATGGTTAAACATCTCTTGCCTCCTCCTCCCACTCCTCCATCCTTCTCCTCCTTACATCAACTTGCTCTCTCCCTTGTCTCCTTGTAATGAGTATTCTGTTAATGTTGCACCCTCCAACTCTGATGTCTTTCTCTTATCCTTAATTCTTCTTACTTTATCAGCCTGGATCTCATTCCTCCCATATCATATCTTCCCCTTACGCATCTTATAATTTTTTAAAAATCTTTTTATTCATATTCAATCAATCCTAATTTCACAAAACTCGTTGACAAATTGGCCATTGCACAGTCCAACCTGCCATTTTTCCAGAGTAATGAGACAATTAAAATTAGCTCCCTGACACAAACGTAATTAGAGGTATCTTATCATGACCTCTGAACTTCCTCTGGAAACAGTTAATAACACATCAAGCCCTGGTCTTGTGATATCTCTTCCATTTATATCCTGTTCATTAAACTTAAGCTTTGACAATATTCTAACACAACTTTTAGAGGCATTATCATAGGTAGTATCAGTGTAGGCCTACTTGATTTATATACATTTAATTAACCATGTATTGTTAACTGTGGGTCTGAATGTGAGATTTGTGCACAAAATTACCAGCTGACTAAAATTTGTTAAAGGGAAACCTGTGTGATGGAAAGCGCACTCATAGTTTTACAAATTGCTATTTTTTGCAAAAGCATTTTTATTCAAATGTTTTATGTGCAGTGTGCACATAGTTTCATAAATGAGGCCCCTGGTTGTTTTAGCAAGCTTGCTTTTTCTCGAACAACTAGGCCACTGCCACACTCCTCCCCTTATTTTTTATTGTGGATGCCCCACCTTTCGCTTCTCATCTCATCTGTCTCTCTCCATTAAACACGCCAACGATCAGAGAGGCATCTGGAGATGCATGTTTAAGCTTTAATACACTTTGAATAATTAACACACATGTGTGTGCACATAAACACACACACTCACAGCTGAGAATATCAGTCGCAGGCAGCTCCCCCAGCCAGAGAGACCCAGAGGGAGAAGGGAACCTTGCTCTGTGCCAGCCCCAGAGCCTCCGAGCTGGGCAACTCAGAGCTGTGCACCAGCCTGAGCTCCAGAAACCAGCAACAATGGAAAGACAGCTGTAACTCTGACACCCCTAGCTGAGAGACAAAAGGAGGGGGTGTCTGGCTCCTGCTAATTGACTTGTTGAAGGAATGAGGGAGTGGGTGAACAAGAGGAAAGACCTCACTGGGTTAGAGATCAAAAAGAGAAACCCGTATGGAGATGGCTGGTGAGGTGCTGTGGTTGTGTTTCCTGCAGCAGCATGGTGACTTGACAGACACATATGAGCATCTAACCAACTCACTCATCATGGTGATTTATCCTCTAATTAGCAGCACGAAGGCTAACGCTGATCCACATATCTATATTCACCTTCTGTTCATCTGGAGCCTAACACAGCCTGCTAATGATTATCAATGAGGCTAGGCTACAAAGCCACCAGTTCAATCCCCTGCGCAGCAGCGATGCATCATGGCACTACTGTATTTCACAGAATGTAAGGAGGTCAGGCTTCTAGGAAGAGCGAGAAATTGGAAAGAAAGAAGAAGGGAAGGAACAAGAGATAACGATAGATGGGGCAAAAGGGAATAAAGGGGGGAGGGCTGAAAAGAGGAAGAAGTAAGGTGAAGAAAGAAAGAAAGAAAGAAAGAAAGAAAGAAAGAAAGAAAGAAAGAAAGAAGGAAAGAAAGAAAGAAAAGAGATCCCACTGAGAACAGTCAGAGCTGGTGAGTTGCGGTTTCACATATTGAAAAGGTCAGTGCCTCGATAGTTAAATAAACTGTTTCAGAACGGCTGATGCAGAACAAGCACTAGCTCATAATGAGCCCTTCTTTTGACAGATTCAGATGACTTCACTCAGGCAGTCTTAATGAATACATCAGACCTAAGTAAATACCCACTAGAAGCTACACTTTTCAAAACAAATGGCCTAAAATCAATACTATCTAACACCTTAATAGTCTTTGTTGCTGGTATAAAAGAAACAAAGTGATACAGTGCCAATGCTAAAAGTAGTATTTGTTATATGTAACGAGGCACAAAGTAAAGGTGTTGAGGTTGGAGTGATGGATAGGCTTGGAGCACGTCTGACTTTCATGCAGGAGAACGTTAGAGTTACAATATGTAGTGGCAATATTATGATATCATCAAACCGGAAGTTCAGGTCATGTTTAATGATGAAACTGTTGTTGCGTGGAGTTGTAGTGTTTTACATGCACACAACAAAAGAAAAAAAATAAGTCACTTCCTATCAAAGCTCCCATCTGGGGCTGTTACTTGGCAGCCATTTTGTCTCTGCTGTCAATCATGTACTGCATTAATTCATTTGTGGGACATGAAATGTCCTGAGAACAAGCAACCTCATGCAAAATGAATGAACAACTTAATTAACAAGCAAGTGAACTGCAATCAATAAATGAATAAGCAGGCAAACTTGTAGACAGGAAAACAGATGCAAACAAATCAGTTTTCTATTACTTTTTGCGTTGTTTTTTGTAATTGTCTTATTTTTCCTATTTCCTTGAATCTGAATGAAGTCATTTGAACCAAGCCCCGGGCCCAGCACCGGCCCAGTCGGCTCTACCAGCCCAATGCTGGGATTCATTGGAGCAGAGCAAATTTGTTTGTCTCTGTGTTTGTTTGTCCTAGTGTTTGTTTCTCTCATTGTTTGTGTTTATACACATTTCTGTTCAAGGCCTTCTCAAGTGTTTCTCCGATTCTGGTAATTTTCTGCTTGGTCGCCTAATGTGCCTCCCTGTTTATCTGCTGTCACAACACAACTGATTTATATATATTTACATAGCCAGGAAGTGACAACAGAGAATTATATTTACGGTAAGAGGGCAAAAAGTATACACTAGTAGTTATCTGTTTACACCCATGCTGAAGAAAAAGTGTATTTTTGTGATGTACCTGTGGCACAGATTCACAGATGCTATGAATTTTATCAGATATGAAGTGAAGTCAGCCTCAAGAAATGTGACAAATGCCTTTGGGAAGATAACCAGTGTAGTGTGAATTCAATCACTTTGGCAACCTACTGCTAATGACACAGGGGGAAACTTATTCAGGCAGCGGAGATGGGCAATATTGCTTTCAGCAGGGGCTACGAACTGGCAAATTGGAACAAAATCAAGGCTAGAAGAGATAAATGTGTGACGACAAAACTACTGCTGTTGGTTCAAGTGCGAATATGCATTGCTTCAAAATGTTACCTATTCAATGACAGAGAGCGAACATAAGGATACATCAAAACACATGCATCCATCACAAAAGCCCAAAGCTGTCTCTTCACTGTCTGCTGTGTTCATAACAACAGTCTATGTAAGGATGTGGTGATGGCAGTGGTATGTGCGTGCGTGTGTGCCTATCAAAATTCAGTAAACCCCCCCTGACATTCAGAGTGTCTTGGTAACCATGGCAATGCTTGCACCAAAAAGACAGAGTACATCAGAAGAAAAAGTCGGAAAGACCTGAATTTGTGTGGTTCTCCAAACAAGACAAGGATGGATGTCAGCCTGGTGTGTTGACAGGAGGGTGTAACATGTTATAATAGGGTGTGTGGAGTCAAGTGTTACACCTCTCCCTCCCCCCTTTCTCCCTCAAGATATATACATTATATATATATATATATATATACACACATATATATACATATATATATATATACATACACACAATATATATATACATACAGTATATAGTGAGTGAAAATAAGTACAAAGAAAATACAGGTAACAGAAGGCTGGAGAGGGACAGCTTGCATTTGTGTCCATGCAAAATGTTACTGATAGGATAAAAACAATTTTTCACCTGTGTGTAAAAGAAAAAATGTAGAATATCTCAAATAGTCTTCTACCACCTTGCATATGTGTAAAAGTGATTTTAAACTCCTGCCTGAAATAGAGACAACGCTGAAGTGAAGGTGGAGACAAAAAAAGTTTTTTTGTGTTTGTCAGTGTGAATTGCTGTGCTTGTGTGAGAGACAGTGAGAATAAAAGACTTAGACGGATACAGGGGGACTGTGAAAGCGAGTCAGCTCATGGATAGATGAGGGTTTTCATGCAAATATAACATTTGGGATGGTAGCACGTGCTTCCATTTGCATACTCGTTCACCCCGACTTGTTTATAAGTGAATAAATCCAGCGCTGCTTGGAGTACAACAGCTGCTGCTGGGCCACTCACAGCAGCACTCATTCATACATGCACATACACACGCTCAAATGGTGTACAGGTCCCAGCTGCACCCTTGGCATTACTATGCCACTATACATACTTTTGTGTGCACATGCATTAATACTCGTTAATGTATTCATGTGTTGCTTGGTATGTCTGTCCTTCTGAATCTGTGTTTCTTTGTGTGTGACATGTGCTCATGGATGCTTGTGTGTGTGCTTTTGTGTGTGTGCACGCTCAGACCCTCACCTCCGAGGTGTTGACTCGTCCCTCCTGGAAAGAGCAGTCGCTGGCATCCTGCGTGCACATGTGGCGATATTTGCACCAGTGACAGGGGAAGTTTCCATTAACACAGGATAGACACCTGGAGTGAGTGAGAATGTGAAAGACGAAGGAAAGGGGGATTAAAGTTTTTTTTAAAGCCATAATCACCAAATATCATTTTAAATGTAATTACCATTTGTGTGTCTCTAGCATCTTTTCCCTCAAATTTTCTTCTTTTGACAAGTTTCCACTTCCTTTTTTCTTTGTTTGGTCAGCCATTGTGACTACAGTATATTGCTGTTCATGCTAACTTTCTTTTTATTCCAAAGAAACTAGAGCTAGACTGATAGACTGACCAGGCTGCTATTAGCTATTAGCTTATTGCAGATTTATCCATATCGGTGTATATGCCAGCCAATCATGATTGTTTACTGTATATGTTAATGTTAAAAAAAATACTAACATGTTAATGTTAAAAAAAATACTAAAAATCCGTTATCGGATTTTTTAAACTCCTAAATATTGATATCACTATAGGCCTCAAAAATCCAGTATTGGTCGGGCTATAAAAGAAACCAAGATGAAGAAACTATGGTACATCACATGTCCAGAACCACAAATATATAAGCTTTCATGACGTTTGAAAATATTGAAAATAATTCAATTTTGCCATTAAGATTCTTCATTACACAAATAATTCTTGGGCATCAAAGAAGCCAATTTATT
Source organism: Oplegnathus fasciatus (assembly GCA_003416845.1). NCBI lineage: Eukaryota > Metazoa > Chordata > Actinopteri > Centrarchiformes > Oplegnathidae > Oplegnathus > Oplegnathus fasciatus. Next base: position 567,754 of record NTHP01000315.1, on the reverse strand, counting down.
GCTCAAAACACATAACTAAATACATTTGATCACTGCCTCATTTTTTTAATTACATTTTATGCTGTCATCTGAAAACAAACAAAACAAAACAAAAAACATTTAGGAGACAAACAGAGACATCATCAAGAACATTTTTGTTAAAAAAGGAAAAACTTTGATGTAAATTTAAGAAAAGAGAAAATTGCTATTTTCATTCATAACTTCTAACTTGCTCATTATAATCGGCATAAAAATACACTGACGGAAAACAGGCTACTATGACCTGAATTCATGACAGATTAGGTACGATATGCTCAGGTAGAACTGTTGCCAAGTACAAGAAGAGTGGAAACACAGATCAAAAGAAAACCTTCAACGGGGGATGCGTATCACACACTGACAGGCCAAGTGTGGACATGCATCAACACAGTCACACAACATCAAATGTTTATGGCCAAATCTCCAGAAATCACATTGGAATGACAAGTGTAACTGTGGCCTCGTGCATTAAGACTTTACTCCAGCTGTCAGTGAGGCCAAGGCGGATGCTGAAAACAGCCGAGAGAGAGCAGGAGAGAATCCTTGGTGATCCACTCCTCCCTTCTTATTCTCCATGCTTGGAGGCTTATAGTGAACTAAGCTGGCAGACCAAGATAAGCCTGTTTTTATATAACACTTGTTTTTTTTCTTCTTCTTCTTCAGTGTTGAGGAAGCAAAATGAATATATGCACATTCAAACATGGATTACCACATCAAAACAAGGCTATCATGGCTACCAGAAAAAAAAAAGAACAATGGAAGGGAAAGTTGTACAAAAAACAGTTAGGTTAGGTTAGTTTAGATTTTTACTTTACATTTAATATTACAAGTTAAATTAACAGTTTTCATGATAAAAAAGTCTTAGCAATGGCACACATGCATTCTTTTCTAAATTCCCCCTGTTCTGTAGCAACATGACTTTATTAGTTGTGTTCAAAGTCTCTGCTTGATCACAATTTCCACAAGTGCTGTATCAAATTTCACTCCATTTCACAATTATTATTGTCATGTTCTTGTCATTTTAATGAAATTCTTTGCTTTGTCTTTGGTTTCTTCCATTTTTTTCCCCCTGGGTTTTTTTGGGGGGAGTTTTTTCTCATTGAGTCAAGGGTCTAAAGATGGAGGGTGTCGTATGCTGTACAGATTGTAAAGCCCCTTGAGGCAAATTGTGATTTGTGATACTGGGCTATATAAATAAAACTGACTTGACTTGATTTGCTACCTGGGAAACAACTTAATTTTGAGCTGTAAAGTTTGTTGCAAAATTTAAATACAAAATAATTACAGAGACTGACATAATGATGTTCAGATACTCTAAAAAACCCTGATATTCTCTTTCATATAGAATAAGTCCTGGCTTTGTAACCTTTTAATACCACTTCTGAACTAAATTTCACTTAACTGGCTTATAAAAAGCGAGCTCTAATTACATGTTACGCCAATCCTCTGTCCTATATGCTGTCGCTGTACTCAATCAGGCCTCCTACAACTCAACCCCCACACACCCATCGTCTCTGCTCACCAACTCACTTCCACTCAGGGAACTGACTAGGAACCTGTGAGGTCCATTGTATGCATCCGCCATCCAGTTATCACTCTCCAGACTTATTTTCACAATGTTGCATTGCACTGCTGACTGTATGCCATGTTAAGATTGTGCTTTGTAGTGCTCATTCTACTAATGCCACATTCTACTTAAGGTCTTCGATAGCAAGTCTTTTCTTCATTCTCTTTTTTGCCAAGAGTTACATGAGAAGATTGATGCCACTCTCATGTCTGTACACTAAATACGACTGGAAGCAGGGGGAAACCAGCTAAGTCTGGCTCTGTTCAAAGGAAAAAAAAAACCTCTACCTCTAAAGCTCACGTATTAACACATTAGATCACATTTGTTTAATCTGTTCAAAAACTGAGGTATAAAAATGTAAAGTTGTGGTTTTACGGGATGTTATATGTGTTACGTGAGTGATATCTAACTCTCGGCAAGAAAGCGAATAACTATTTTTCCCAAAATGTCGAACTATTCCTTCATTGTTAATATAAAAAATAATATTGATTAACGAAGCCATAAGAAATGCGTGAAGTGAGCTTCTTGGGAAACTATTCTCTTTAAATGACACGTGTATTGTGAATGGGTTTACTCTCAGTGACAAAAGAATTTGGGACTCTACAGACTTTGTAAGCCTTTTTTAGCTTGTTTCGGTTTTATGACACATTTCACTGTATAGCGGACAAAGTTAGCTTAAGGACCAGATATATTTATTATATGAGTTGGTGGGGAACAAAACAAAGCTAAGGAAAGACTGAATATTAGACTTATACTCATCAGGTAGCCAGAAACAACTCCGAATGAATGCTAATGTTGCTCCATTTCTGGTGGGTGTATAATTAGGCAGTTGTTTGCTATCATTAACCATAACAATTTTAAGACAACATGATGATGAGTATGTGTGTGTTTCAGTTTGTTTTAGAGCTTTACTGCCCCCCAGAGACCAAAAATGAATTCGGTTTTAAAGCTGCATGGCATTTCTCTGTTCCTGGAAATCTTTTTTCAAAATAAAATCAAGCTATGCCATGCACATTATTGTAGTGTACAATGCCTAAATCCATACAACATAGAGTGACATTCTTTCATTACCCGAACACACAAATGTACATGTTCCTACCTTATCAGTGAACATACCAGTGATTCGGTCTATATCAAGTTCACGACTACTGTCCTGTTCTAATCAGCAGCTATCTGGCCTTTCCTTGGTAAAAAAGAGTGGTTTTGTCTTAGAAAGAGTTCCACCTAAAGAAATGCAAACTTTTTAACAGTAGAGTCAAAGTAAAAATAAATCACAATACTTCCTTCACTGTTTGAATGACAAGTGATCTCTGACAAGTCTAGCGCAAAAACACTACAGTAATGAGCCACCACGGGGGTTTAAAACCGGGTCCTCCAAACTGAAGGACAATTGCTCAGCTCACAATGCCACCCTGCTGCCAGAAAGACTGACTTTAAATTGGATTTCAGTCTAATCCTTGCTCTGTCTTTGTCCCTCTGTCCTTGGTTTGTTCAGATTTTCAAGGGTTAACTCCCAAATGGCCTTTAGTGGAGAGACAGAGTGATAGGGGCTTCATATAGCCAGCAATAAGCTAGTGAGACTAGACTGAACTGCAGCGTGAGGTTTATAATCAATGCCAGTGGATTTCCATGGGGAGAAGAGTGGACTTAGGTTATGCTAACAGTCTGATGTTTGTTAGTAGAGCTGGCGAGCCAGTTCCTCCTCACTATTAACCCCGGGGTTTATCGATTTCTTGTTGCAGGGACAAGTGTGCACACATTCACAGGCGTGTATACGCACACTCATGACTGTAATAACACACACTCACAGACTGAGACACACTTATACACACAAGCTGTTGCAGGTGTTGACATCTTAGCATTCCTTTGGGTCACCTAGGCAGTGGAGACTTGTCCTACAGTAGAGCTGTCAATGCCTGGACAACTGGCTTGGGTAAGTGGCTGCACTGCTGCAATGTAGTCAATAAAATCCCCTGCTATTTAACAAGGCCTAGCAACAGAGCCGGGTCAAACGCCTTTTCATCTTCTCTGAGCTTTTGTTCTAGCGAGGCTGGATCGATGGAGCAAAGCTGTTCATATGCAAGCAAGCATATGAAAAGAGTGAACTATCATATGCTCATTTAATTCTGTTTAATGAGGACAAAGCTGCAATTCTTTCCTTATTAGTCTTTTATCTAAAGCTCACAAAAACATGTCAACATGTGACGAAACCAAATGAAGTAAGCCTGTGACCTATTTTGAGGTGCAAAGCATAAAGCTTTAATAGCCTAATCAGTACTTGAAGCAACTATAGGCATGTTGTGATTCTGATTAAAACCTCTGATTGGTTTGACATCATATCTCCCAGATATCTTTCATGTGGATAGTATTTAGAAGACAAACAGACAGGCTGTGCTATGTGATCTATAAATAGGCCTCTGTGTTTTATCCAATAAAGCTCCAAAGTGGGCAGCAATAAAATTATGCATACAACATTAAGTTATACAGCACAGGAACCTGATGAGAAGTTTAGATTCTAAACAGGGGACTCAGACTCATTATAAGATATTATTGCATCTTGTCACGGCAGTGTCCAAAAGCAGCAAGTCTGAGAGTCTAAATCCTCAGTTTAATTAAAACAGGTCACACTTATTGAAAATTGGACCAACAACTATTGCTACAAAAATCAACATCAACTAATGGTCATCACACAAAAGTTTAACTCTAAACTGTTTTCAACAAGATGAGTCCCAAAGTTGCCAGTGGATAATGTACAGTAGTTGTGATGTGTGGCTGGTCTCTGAACAGGAGGCAAAAGCGATGAAATGAGAGCCCTTCCTGGGGGCCGGAGCGTGGGCTGGTCCCCTCCCTTGAGTGCTTCTTTTCAATGCATAGATTTCAGCCCTTTCATATTGTAATGGTCATGGTGGCCTGAGGCTGCGGTGCTAACCTTTTAGCTGTGTGGGATGCATTATTCCTGACACAATGGGCACAATCTCTGTCTCATTTGCTAACACTCTACTTTATATCTCTCTTTCCCTCTTCATGCCTCCTTCTTAGTTGTCTTTTCCCTCACCAGCTCTCAGGGAATGTGAGTTTTCTTCCTTGTTCCACTTTTCCCTCCAGTGCTCTCATTCCCATTTGTTTCTCTTCCTCTCTTTAAAGATGCATTATTCCTTCTCCCGTATGCTCAATTAAACTATTCCAAGCCTCTTTTAATGCAAATTTCTAATATTGTAACAGCATATGTAAATAGCTTGCAGCATAACTTGCTGTACCAAGTTTGTGCCTTCTGTCTCTGCAAGCTCCTTCTGACTGTGCGTGCACCTGTTTATGTGTGTTTCTGTGAGAAAGTGTAAGGTTGGTGATGCCGGTGCTGCATCCACCTTTGAGCATGTCGAGCAAGGGTGTGTGAAGTTGCACATGAGCCCGTCTGGGCGCTTGCCTGCAAGCTACTCTGCTTGAGCATCTGTGCTGATACTGTACATCTGTGCGTCTGCTGTTGCGAGTCTGTGCCACAGTTTCACCCGCCCACCACGGCCATGAGGAAAACTCCATTATCTGCCACTGAATGCTGCGGCTACTGTGTCTGGCTTCCGACAGGCAGGGTCAAAGATTCAGAGGTGGAAGGTGACGGCGGGGGGGAGTGGTGTATAATACGTGGGTTTATGTTACAGCTGCCGCGGTAATAACTGCACTGTAGTTTTAAAGTCCTGCAGAGTCCTTAGGGGGCCAGTAAAGCCCAACATCAAAGGCTTAAACAGCAGCACGCCTGTGGAGGTGGACTGGTTAATCAGGTGTATGGAGCATAAACACACACACACACACACACAAACTTACGCACACAAATGAGGAAACACTTCCTGCATGCACACAAATATACATAAATAAACACTACAATGCAGTTACTTTGACACATCCTGCAGGCTCTTTAACTCACAAAGAACAAACAGACAACTCACACACACACACACACACACACACACACACACATTCGCAAAATGAATCAAAGCCATTGAACTAGGCCTGGAAGCCTTGAGAAGTGGCCCAGGTGAGCTCTCTCTCCAAGCCCACTCCATTATGACGATCTCCACACAGGCACCTCGGCTCGAGCTAATTAACGGTCTATTACTATGCAGATATATGCAGGGCCAAGAGCAGAGCGCAGGCAATAAATGGGCTTGATGAACGAGAGAGGGGGAAAAAACTGGGGGGTGGTGGGGGTCTAAGAGGGGTCGGGGCCGGGGGAGGGAGAGACGGGTAAAGAGAGGGATGGGAAAAGAGAACGTAATAGGCAGACAAGAGAAAAGTGGGAAGACAGGAAAGAAAAAGAGGGCCAGGGAGCTACAGGGAGGGGGTCAGGGAAGAATGGCTCCTTATTACTAGTTACTTATAACGCTGGTGATCCAGGATTTAAGGTTATTGTCATAATTAGTAGTTTAGAGTTTTTAACTCTTTTCAGTGTTTTGGCCCGGAGACTTTTCCAGCCGTCAAGGAACGTTTATAGGAACTGAACAAAGGAGACGACAGAGTTAAGTCCTTAGTTTCTGGCACTATTTAGCTGGAAAGGGGCTTTTCCCTAATGTTTTGGTCTTATGTCCCAATATTCTGAAGAAAAAAGAAAAAATGCCCAAAATTTAGGTGTGAATGGACGAACAATACACTATGTCCAATCAACAGGTGGCATTTGGTCCACATACAGGAATTTTCAGGATGCTCTTATTCTTATTCTAAATGATGCAAACATTAGGGGAGGAAGTAATGCTGTCATCAGTCTATGCTTGGCAAGAGACTTTGACTATGCCACAGATGCATTTTCAGTTCAGATGTATAAACATAAAGTGCAGCTACCAAAATGCGAGACTTGAGTCTGTGCCAGGTGGAAGAAACTAGAGTGAGAGAGAGAGTGAGAGTGTGTGTAACTCTGAGCAGTGAATTCCACTCAGTGACTTCAGAGGAGCAGCCAAGAGTCATTTAGGGAATGACATTTATTTATTTTCATTTAACCTTTATTTAACAAGGCAGGTCAATTAAGAGCACATTCTTCATTCAATATCAGGCCGATATTACTGCTGCTTCTCTCTCTCCTCTCTTTGTGTAAGTTCAGCTGAAAATCATTAAATTTAAAGCATTAAAAGACAAAACAACAGTTTTAGGAAAATATTATATATAATTCCATTTTTTCTGACTAATATTTTTTCTGACTACTGTAATTGCAATCTAAATGCCAGGCCTGTATTTTGTGGTCTACATAGCATTAAGCAACATACATTTGAATCAAGCATAATCACAAATGTATCTTATTTCTACATGAAGAGAATAATAATGAATAATGTCAGTAGTGTTTTTTTTTCTTTTAAAGAGCAAGACACTAGCTCCCATCTCCTAATGAGAGTCACCAGTATTTCTCCATGAATGTGTAACCTGACTATTTAACTTATTTTCCACTTGATTTACTGTCATGTAAGGGTTTACGAAAGTCAGTTTATGTCAGTGTTCTATAGCCTATAAAATTATGTAATTATAGTTAAATTTGGACAGGAATTTGAATAGAGTGATACGATAAAGCTAGTTAGCTAGAGTCACTTATGTTTTATCTTCATTTTGTAAAGACGTTTTTATCTTTTAAACATCTAATATACAAATTGTTGCATCATGACATCATAAATATGCAAATGAGCAACAGCATTTATACACTTCTCGCTGTCTAACAGTCTTTTCTGTCAGTCTGTGAAGCTAACGTTAGCTTCACAGAAACGAAAATGTGCTTCAAAGAAAGCTGCTTCATATCCCTGAATCCTACAGGTCCTATTTCAAAGTATTAAGGTGATAAGCAAAAACGATGATATGCTTAAATAACTGTAAGCTTCTGACTGCTGTCTGCTACCCGCAAGCTGTTGGTCTCTGGCACTCAAAATTTATCAAGCTAGCTGCTAACATTTCTCTAAAGACTCCGCACAGATCATTGGCCACCTCAGGTAACGTTAAGTAGCTACAGCTGAGAGAAGTCCTTACAGCCAACAAAACTGACGATCAATAACTAAAACAACTTTCACCTCTACAGTTCTTTAAGATATCATACTGTCACGTTCATTAAGGTCTGGGCACTTGCAATTTGAAAATTGCAGTCTTACAAATTGGAGTTTTGATAGAAAACGATTAATTGTTCAGCTCTACAACTCCAATATATAATAATATTTCATCAACTGAAGTAAGATTGTAGATGTTAAAAGACTATAGACTATGATTAAGTACCATTCATAACAATTTAAATGAACTGCTCTCTTCACCAAATTAGAATAGTGCATATAAAGATTGTGTACATAGTCTCTCCAGTCCCTCTCCCCTTCCCAGCTCTTCTTTCTTATAACAGACTCAGCCTTGTACATAACACAAGAACATGCAAAAACTGCTCTCAAACCAATGCTGAAAAGCCAATCAGTATTCCTACACTTAAATAAGGGATAAATCATTTCCAAGAAACACAACTGACGTGTTGTAGCCACCCAAGCTTGACTGCCCTTTTAGGTCTTGCATGGTTAGGAATCGATTTAATATTTCACTCACCAGTAGTCCCTTCATTGCTTGAGATTTAATTAACTAATTGATTTGTACAAAGCTTGAATACATTGAATAATGAATTAGCAGAGGTCGTACGCTGTTCTCTCCATTCTTCATTATGGAAGTTATTTGCAGGCCAATATTTTAGCACTGTTGCTTGTGGTAAAGAATCAGTCACCCTTCTATTGATGAATGTTTTCCACCAGTCTGCATCTTGCTGCGTGTGTGATATCATTGTATATTTGAAATAACATTCAGGCTATTTAACTCCATTCATATTTAGCAACAACCTCTTAATTTTGAAATTCGAAAAAAACTTACGATTGGTGGACACTGCAATTGTAGAAGATTAAGTCCACACTGGCAAACTTCTTCCCCGTCTCCTTCGACTTCAGATACAACTTTATTACACGTTGGTCACCTACAAGGAGTCACAATACACCATATTAACAGTGCTTTTTTTTTTCAACAGCCTATATTTCTATAGTGCACAACTGACATTGTCATATACAGTAAGTATTGGAAAATTTTATGCCCAAGCCCAGGCAAAGTATTCTGAAATGCTGCCAGCATCATTTTAGGTGTTACTTGTCAATTTCTGTATAGCTGACATTTTGGAGCCACAGTGTTTCTGCTGGAAAGTAAACAGAGCCGGAAGCAGAATCAATAAAACTGGTGGAAAAGTTAGTTGGTGGAGGACACGGTTCAGCTGTCCATATACATTTATGGGTTTTGTACAGTTAGTTTGTGAATCAGCAGTTTCTTAGTTTGATAATCACAGAGAAACGGATGCAGTTAAAGAGCAGAATGAATCGTGTTTCATACAGCTGAATGAACTGCTCAACCCAAAAGCCCGGAATGAAGTAGAATCATCTTCTCTCCAAAACAAAAGAGTCCAAAATGACTTTTTTGTCTTTCTTGTACCACTTCACCTGGTGAATCTAACAAAGCATGTCCGGGTTGACAACTGTGGTAGCAGGACTAATTTACTGCGATAGATATATGAAGCCCCAAAGTGTTCAATACTAAAAACGCTAAAAAGTAATTGCAAAATAAACAGTCACATGAATACATTGTTTTGTCACTTTTAACCCTTAAAAGAGACAGGGGGTATGTGATTGACTGAAAGGTGAGGGGGTATGGGACTGTTTACAACACCATTGTCATTGTAACATTACTAAAAAAAACATGTCAGTTTGAAAAGTGACATTATAAAATAAAACTTCACATGAAATAAAAATGTTATTGTGAAAGTTCCAATATGAAATAAAAACTGACTTTTGAAAAAGGGCATTTTTTTAATAAAAAATGTCTATAATTAAATAAGAAATTATATTCAATACAATTATACCTGAAAATGAATGATGAAATAACATTTCATAATGATGACTTGAATCAGTTTTAATCATTTCTTCAATTATTTCACAAATTCTTGGTTCATTCATATTTTTTTACACAATTTATGCCTATGGTTATTTATTTCATGTCATTTTTATTAATATTATATAAAACACTTTCCATACAGATACTGCTGGTTTTGGATTTTTACGAAATAAACATTTTCCACCAGGTAGACCCAGAGAGCAAAATTTAGAGAATTCAAGTCAGACGCCTGGGAACCTTGTATTCATGTAATGCTGGGATATTTTTCGTTTTACCCTGGTCACGTGTGATGGGGGCCACCTCTTTTGTAGAAGGGGACAGGCAGAAGATCCGTCCACCGTAGATGCGTCCTTCTGTCTCTACATAGTCCTCAAAGGAGCAGTTCACTCCAGAAGACAGACTGGGCACATTCTGCGTCTGAAGTACCAACTAGGAGAAGGAAGAAAAGCAGAAAGGTGAGGGACAACATAAATTCGCCATAAATATACTTCATTTGTGATGCAATTATCAAGATTTATACTGCCACACAGCAGAAAATGCTGCTCAGATAAGTGGCTCAAAACTCACTTTTCAGCACATCTTACTCAAAATAATGGACAGAACGAGCTTTATTTAATCTCTTTTCACATCTATCTTACTCACTTTTGCTGTCCATCTTTCTTTCTTCCACTTCTCCCCACCACACAAATCCACACACAAACAATACACACACTCTGACACATCTAAATACACATACGCTGATACACCAACACTGTACCTGCACTTCAGACACGGTGACAGAGACAGTGTCAGGTTGGACAGAGAGTCGGACGCACTGCTCCACTCTGGTGGTGAAACGCTGAGGCTCCTCTGCTCGCTCACAGCGATCCTTTCTCGAACATCTAGAGAAGGACGATATACTACAGTCACATCTCAATTCAAAAACCGTAGAGATAAGATTTCATTCAGATTTGTTTAATACATTAAATTCGCACTAATCCTGTTTACTGGTTGTCCTTGTTTTGGTCAAATACATTTTGTTTAGTATCATGGGTAAAGGTATTTGGTCAAAATGAGGCATTGGTACCCTCAGCTGCTTCTCACTTGGGAAACAAAAATTCTTCTTGCTGACTGTGTTCTTACCTTCCAGGTAGTTTGAAGTGCAGACATCACTGAATTAGTGATATACAGTATTTATTGAACTCCAGGATGCTGGGTTCTCCAGAGTATCTGTTTATTCCTGGGTGTACTGATGCATGGTAATTGGAAGTTGATTAGGGAGGTGCATATGAACAATGTATCCAGTTAAGGGTTTAACATAGCAGCAACTGGAATATCATGTGTTAGTGCTGACATGATAACCAGAAATTCAGCACTTTTCTGTGAGGGTTTGGGAGAAACAGAACCAGAGTCTGGTTCTTAGGATCATGAATTTTGGTATTTTAGCAACAATATGTACAGTATGTGTACTTGTATAGTATGTAACCAGTGGTTGCATTAATCAAAATTACTCTATAGTTTACCAAGGTTAAGAGCACTTATAAATAATTCTAATGCTGTCCATCATTATGACAGATAAAAAAAATCATAGTGCCAAAACAGTCAAACATAGAGCCAAATACACAAGCAGGGTGAAGAATAAATGGGGCATAGCGTTAGTTCAGGCAGAGCACTGAAGTCACACTTGCATTAGCTGATTGGCAACAGCTGCTTGTTCATGCTTCATCATCTGTGGCTAATTCATCAGCTGCTTGGCTATCAGCTGAGTAGTAACATCCAATCATATTAACGCAGGTGTACGTGATGGCCTTTAAAACCTGACACTTCTCACTATTATTCTAGCCATCCCAACCTTCGTATGTGCTAAGCTTCTGGTACTGTTGACTTTATCAAGACTTAATATACAGTATATGTACTATATGTTATGTTATGTTATAAACAATTTCCTGAGCACATCATCGGGAAATTTGAATTAGCCAACTTGATGCATATTTGAGTGTAAAGGGGTCAGTGTGAGTCAAATCATGTGCTTGTCGGATGGTCAAACAACATCAAAGCCCCCTACCCCACACATTTTTCCAATGGATGGAATTGGTGCGTCTGTGTCCAGAAACTTTTGTAACTTTCCAAAACTGACAACCCAACAAACACGACCACTTCCCACAGCAACATGCCGAGGTGAGAAAATAAACAAGGTTTGAACTTTTCACTCAAGCTCTCTTTTTCTGTTCTTCACAGAACTATTTACATCACTTTTTATATGTACAACCGAGTGCAACACCATTAATCCCTTTGGAGAAAAACTGCCAGATAGTGGTGGTGCTATCCCCATTTGAACGATTATTGCGTCAAGCCCCTTTCTATGACTGTTTGCCCCTCTGAGTGTGGTCGTTTTCAACAGCTATAAATACTGTGTGGAAGGGCTGTGGAGGCAGGGCTGGAGTGCAGCGGAGAGGGCGGTGGAGGGACCTGGAAGTTGTACATTTTCAAGCCCACTCTCTTCTCAATCCTACCAACTTCCGCTTTAAGTTCAAGCAACAATTCACAGACTGAAGCCTCAGTGTAGGCAGCCCATCATACAAGTGGATAAACAAAGTGACACAGTGATACACCTGCAGTAAAACTTTATCTCCCATAGATTTAATCATATATTAATGGCCGTATTTGTAAAACAATAATCACAGAGGAGCTTCTGAGGTGCACAGTTTTTATTTTGACATTAATAAATATATGTGTTAGCAGCATTAATAAATATATATTTTTATCTTTCCGTGACTTTTGGGGATTTTCTTTTGTTGGATGCAACCCTTCTGAGCATTGTTATTAACTGCAGAGCATCTGCTTAATGTAACCACTGAAATTACTGCATGGATACAACATAGTGACCCAACCATAGCGACTTACACATTATGTAGCACACACCAGCCACAGTGAGGATCTCCTGATCCCAGGCAGGCTGCACAGGAGGTGTACTGCTCACAGCTCTCCACTGGTACACGGGTGACCTGGAAATAAAACACAGGAACACACACCTGGTTAATATTCCACACAAACCCTGTGTATACCACCTTGAAACATCTTACACCATATAGGTCTGATGTACACAGGATCTACCAGAGGTGTCCTGTGCCTAGAACATGACATTAAAGGACAATTATCACTGTGACTATCAGAGAGAAGTAGCTCTGGAGCTGCTGCTTACAACTCCACACTGCTGCATACAAGGGTAGCTAGAGAAGTAGAGGTTTAAACACATGCATGGGTTAAGATTATATCTCTGACAGACATCTCTCTGTACTGCCCACAGTTCTCCAGTGGATCAGAAAACACTGATGCAAGCAGGCAGTTTACTTCAAGAGATACTAAACAGAACCTAGAAAATGAATTAAACTGAATTGCAACAGAAGACAGAAACTAGTCCCAGAGCAACTACTTAAAGTTATAATCTCGAAGATTTTCATTTTGTTGTCTTTTGCGGCACCTATGGCAATAATCTGTAATTGCAGGTGTGTTTTTGGACCTCAGTTCCCAAGTTTCATTGTCTGTAGTCATCGTCATTTTCTTTGTTTGTTTGGCCATAGTAACAGTTTACTCGCAATGCTAGCAGAGACCCTAAAAAACAGTACGCCACTTCACACACAGGTGTGCCATAAGCTCAATCACCATTGTGTTGCCTCATTCTGCGATAGATAGTGACTTAACAGACATTTATTTAAATGAAAACCTTAGAGATTATATCTTTAAAAGGGGCACTCTTAATTTTACAAATTAAGATCAGTCTGCTGTTCATAGGAGTACTACTCAGCTTGCGATGTCATCAGTGTTATTCTGATTTGGGCTTGGACACTATGAACATTTAGTAACACTAGCGGGATGGCTCTAGGGATGGTAATGTTGGTCGGTCAGTACACCACTTTGGTCCAGACTGAAATATCTCAACAACTGTTGGATGGATGACCATGCAGTTTTGTACAGACATTCATGATCCGCAGAGATAGCAGCCACATTGATTTATTGATCCGCTGACTTTTCCTCTAGCACCATGAGAATTAAATTTTTGGATTGCCATTAAATTCGTTAAAAACGTTCTTGTCCCCATAGGAATGAATTATACAAACTTTGGTGATTCCTTAACTTTACATTTGGTGCTATCATCAAGTCAAAATTTGTGTCAAAATGTGTCCAATACTTTGGTTTATGACCAAATACTTGCAAAACTAATGACATTCCCATTAGCTTCAGCTATACTCTGTGTTTAGAGCTAATTAGCAAATGTTAGCATGCTAACACGCTAAAATAATATGGTCAACATGGTAAACATTATATCTGCTGTTGGCATTGTCATTGTGAGCATATTAGCATGCTGAAAGCGTAGGTACAGCCTCACAGAGCTGCTAGTGTCGCTGTAGCCCTATTTAAACGACCATGGTCTAATGGTCTAAAGTGCATGGTGCAAGTGCATTTAGGGCATGTCCGACTTCACTTTTGGGCGCAAAGTAAGGCATAAGGTGCAAAGGGGTTGTATTTAGTCTCTTAATTAATCATAGGTGTGTTTTGGGCGTAACATGAATTAAACCAATCAGAGTGTCATCTCCCATTCCCTTTAAAAGGTGCGCCCGCTGGGCATGAAAATGACAACTGCGTCAGTCGGAAACTAGCAATAACAATTTGTGCCAAGTGTAAGATAGGGCCCTTAGTCTTGTTAATTAAAAGCCTTTGTTACAAATGAGGAGCATGGAGTTTGAAAGCATTTACCAAGCAGGGAGAGTGTAACATAAAGAAAAGATTGAGTTGCACTATGGGAGGTGTAGGATTCAGCATTTTTGGAGCCTAACTCATACTCAGGACTAAAAGTCAGGATATCTCTGCCTCTGTTGCGTTCATTTTGACTATTCTTTTATGAACATGTCCCTTGACCAAATTAAGGGAATACCTCTTTAAGGCCTTTTATGTGGCAATGAACCCATTTTGATGGGCTGTTTTGCCTTGACTTCACTACAGCACATTCGGATGCATGATATCCCATCAAACTTCAGCTTTAATTGTAAATAAACAGGAACATGCTCTTTTAATAACCTTCCAGTTGTCAAGAACTACAAACCTTTTAAAAAAAATCATCCATTAGGCTGGGAGTTGTAGCACTCAAATGAAAATTGAGCCAAAAGGAACTGCTTTATCTTCATTCACTTTTTTTTTTTTTTTTTTTTACACTGAATCTTACACATGGCTGACAGATTCCTGCGTCAGCCCTCACCAGAACATAAGAGGACCAAGCTTGCTTAATGTCTGTGAATTTCTTGTAAAGAATATGCTATTGTACTTAACACCATTGAGATAAACATCAAGGATTACTCCTTTTGTCCGCTAAATCTCTACCGGCTGCCATCTGTGTGTCTGCATGACTTAGATAAGATCAAACTTTAATGATCTCTTTGGGAAAATGGGAGGACTAGGGTATTAACAAGGACATCAAACAATGCTGTCCAAATTTACCTGCCTCTTAAGCTACAACCAAAGAAGCACCCAAACATCAGGGGAGAGAGTGAAACACAAAGGAATTATTATTTTAGAATTCCATTTTCACAGATAGTTGTCTTTGCAGTTATCATTAAACAGACATGTTATCTGCTGCTGCCTGCATTTTCACCATCCACCATCTGTCTGCACGATTATCAGGAGGAGTTACCTTGAATTCAACCCAGGTTGTAGAATACTCTAAAGTGGAGAATTTTATCTTTTAAGAAGGCATTTTGAAATGCTTTAATCATACCTGTACGCACTCAGGTCTACTCTACTCTCTCTTAAATCTTCAAAATCACCAGTGTATCAGCATCCATGTGTTTTATCTCAACTTGCTGGATGCAGTTTGCCAGTGACAGATGGATTGGCAGGCAGGAAACTGCCTCGGGCAAGCGCGCACACACACACACACACACACACACACACACACACACACACACACA